>JAKTSY010000001.1:0-554484 GCA_030580555.1 Hanseniaspora taiwanica (nom. inval.) | reverse complement strand
GCTAAACAGTATCTTGCTAGTAGATAGTTTCCCTTAGCATTGTTTTGTTGTGAGATTTCAATAAAGTGAAATCAATGGACTGTGAATGATTAACCATATTTGCTTGATGATAACAGGCTATGGGTGCCTGTTGAATGCTTATTATACTTTTTTAAAGCTTTCTTTTCTAATATCTTGTATCTAATTACATAGTAAGCCATAGTAAACAACGTTATCCACGTCATCTACACACTGGCTCCAAGAGAGTACCGTACTCACGTGGGTGTACACTGACTGATACGCCCGTCGTTTTTGACCTGGTCTTTTACCTCTTTCAAATGGTTCTCCATCTTTTACCCTGAACGTCAGGGTAAAAATAAAATATTTGATTCTTAATATTATATTCACCATTTGTTTTTGCGTATTTTTTTTTTTTTTTTTCCTCCAAAACGACAACCCAACATAAGATTCAGACTCTCAATTCATTCTACATAGAAGCTTCATCTTCTTTCATCAAAATCATCAAAAAACAAAGCATAAATAACAACCAAAAACCAACAACGCTTTGCCAAAAATGTTCAAAAAATTCACAAAAGAAGACGTTCATTCTCGTTCCAATATCAAATCTTCTGTACAGAGATCATTGAAAACCAAATTGGTTAATGCATATCCAAAATTAGAATCAGTTATTGAAGAGATAATTCCAAAAAAATCATCAATGGAATTGATCAAATGTGAAGATAAAATTCAATTATATAGATTAAATGGCGAAGTTTTATTTTTCCAAAATTATGATGAATTGATTCCCTCTTTGAAATTTGTTCATAAATTTCCAGAAGCTTTCCCAACTGTAACAGTTGATAGAGGTGCAATTAAATTTGTAATGGGTGGTTCAAATATTATGTGTCCAGGTATGACTTCAAAAGGTGGTGATTTACCTGAAGAAAATTTAGAAAAGGAAACTTTTGTTGTTGTTAATGCAGAAGGTAAAGAAAATGCATTAGCAATTGGAAAATTATTAATGTCAATCGATGAAATCAAATCTGTAAATAAGGGACATGGTGTTGAAATGATACATTATTTAGGTGATGAATTATGGAATTTTACTGATTAGATTTGTTTGTTTGTTTGTTTGCATTTTTTTTTTCTTTTTTCCCGCAATTTTTTGTTTCATCAGGGCTCTTTTAATGAAACTAAAATAGTATCATGATTACTAATAGGAAAATCATTCAAAGGATTAAAATCATATTGGAAACTTTCATAAATTTCATTAACGATTTTATATTTTAAAATCATTGTTTTGTAAAAAAATTCTTTAAACGGATGTTTTATTGATTGTTTTTGCAATTTTTCATATATTTGTAATTTAAGAAATCTAACTGTACATGAAGATAAAGTTTTAATTTCAAAATCAAAAGGTTGTATAGTTAAATATAAAAAATCACTTGAATTTCCCGTAATAAAATCATTCTCTCTTTTTTTTTTGGAATTTGAATTATTTTTCAAAAATTTGTTATTCTTATTGTTTTTTTTTTCAAACAGTTCAACAAGTAGTTTATCTTGCTTCCCAGAAAAGTTTGAATTAGATGATGTATTTATTAAATATGTGACACAGTCTTTCCTCTTTTGTTCATCAATCTTACTTGAATCTAAATAAATAATCCTTTCAGGTAATCTTGCTATTAAATTTTCATAATAATTGAAAACGTTGTTCCCAATCAATTTCATTTCAAAGAGATTGCTATTCATTTTCAAAGATTGGATATTTGGTGCAATTTTAAATAATAAAACATATAATTCATCCCAATCATCAATTTTATTATGACTTATGTCTAGTGTTTTCAAATATTGATAAGTTTGTGTTTTATTGTTTGATAAAATAGATATATCATTATTACTTATAGTCAAACTTTTAACACCTGGATACAAGTCAGGTAAAGAAAAAAATTCATTAAATGATATATCCAAAATTTCGTAATTCACATGTTTTAAAATTAACAAAAGTTCATTTCCGTTTCCATTTCCCCTCTCCCTTTGTATTTCACCAAGTTTGTTTCGTGATACATCCAAGGTGACTAACGATATATTGTTGGGAATGACACTTAAAACCTGAGGATCTTCAAAATTGGATATTCTTAGCTCCTTGATTGATGTTGGTAGTTTCAATTTGGTATCGTATCTCAAAAATCTCAACCCATTCATTATCAATATTTTTAAATTTTTGAAATTGTCAATAATTTTTTGTATATCATCAAAGCTCTGAAATAAATTATATGAAATGTTTAATTCTGTAACCATATCAAAACGTTTTTCCATTAAATCATTTCTTGCCTCATCACTGTCATTAGATTCGTACTTGAAAATTTTACCAAAACTCATATCCAATAAATACCTATTTCTCATTTTTTGCTTCCTTAGAGAATCATCAAATCCCATAACTTCAGCGGTTATTGTCGAAGACACTTTTATTTTGTTCTGTAAAGATAACTCATCAACAGTCGTAGTGGTTTCCTTGTCAGATCTTTTTTGTTCATAAAGATCACTAATATAGTCCCAAAAAGATACTCTGCATAATACATGTTTTAATTTAAATGCCTGTGAAAATTTGAAGAATGAACAGCTCAAGCTATTTTTGTGAAATGGTTCAAAATATTTCACACCTTTCAAATCACCATTTAAATTTTTACCCTTTCCAACAGTATCCCACTCAATCCCAATTAAAAAACCAGATTTTGAATCAACATCATCAGCGCAAAAAGAGTTGTTGTTGTTGTTGTTGTTTTGAGAAATAAAAGGACCTAAATACCGAACAGTGCATAGATTTCCATCAATATCTAACCTGGAACCTACTTGTACACAAGACGTTTGCTCTTGAATATCATCATTCTTATTTTCCATAACATAAATGATTGATAGGATATTCTTTGAATATTTTGGGGTTTTGTTTGAATAAAGTTTTCACAATAGAAAATGGTTGTTTTCTGGCGGCTTTCTTAATTTGACCTAAAGATTGTTTTTTTTGGGTATCTTAATTATTATTATTTTTTTCCGTTTTTTACAAATTCTTAATCTTCTAAAATATAGAGTTGAGAAAAATAAAAGAAAAGACTTTACATATGAAATTTGTTTTAATATACAATTAATTAACAGAAAAAAGAAAAGGAATAAACTCTACATACACACATCTCTATCCACTTTTGATTTTTGATTATTTTTGTTCTTCAATAGCACTATCCAATGACGCAAATAAACTGTCTAGATCAAACTCAGCAGAAAATTCACTCACCACGCTGGTTTGTTCAACGGATTCTTGTTGTTGTTTTTGCTGCTGTTGCTGTTCGATGGCTTCTACAGAAGATTTCTTAGAAGATTTTGGAAGAACCCAACCCATGATTTTACCATCTCTCCAGTCATTCAAAACACTTAGACCAGCACCACTGATATCAGGGATACCCTTTCTCCCAATTCTACCTCTTTTTCTTGCTACATGAATTAAGAAATGTTTGGTAAAGGTTTCTGGATCGTTAGCTGGAATTGGTGGTAGGTCGTATAGTTTTTTAAATGATTCAGTCATTTCATCATTTTTAGAAACTCTTTTAACTAGTTTCAAAACCGCTGGGAATGCATCAACAATATATTTAGTAGGTAAAGCACTTAGTAAGGCTAATTCAGCATCTTTATCCACTTTGTTCTTAGATTTGAATTCACTAGGGAAAACAATCCCTGGAGAATCCATAATTTTCAATTTACCATCAATTTTGACTTCTCTCAAAGAAGTAGTAACCCCGGCTTGATTACCAACGGGACATACATTACTGGAAGCACCACTGCGTCTAGAAGAAGTCAATGCATTGATTATAGAAGACTTACCAACATTTGGATAACCGATAACACCAACAACAATAGATCTTTTAAAATTCTTGTTATTAGCATATTTTTTCAAAGATTCCAATAACCCATTAGAAGTGTTTGATGTAGTCAATTTTTTGTTGAAAGAATTACTAGTGATAGCATTTGTGTTTGCTCTGAATGGAATTGTTGGATAACTTGATTTCAAAAAAGTTAACCACTGTTCCAAAACGTGTGGTGGAATTAAATCCACTTTGTTCAAAACTAATACTAATTTTTTTTCACCTTTAGTTTGTAAAATGGCTTCTTCTACTTTTCTGGATCTGGTTCCTTCTGGATCTCTTGCATCCAAAACATACAAAACAACATCCGAATTATCAACAACCGTTTTAAAAATTTTGTCAAAAGCTTTTCTAGATTTTTCTAAATCACTTCCTGCATAATTAACTTCTTCATCTTCATCAAAATCAATATCAAAATCTTCTACTTCTAAATCTTCAGCAACAGAGTTAGTAGTACCAAAGGCAGAAGACGAAGAGGACTTCCCTTGTTCGTATTCTTTAGCAGCTTGTTGGGCAGATTCCATCAAAGCAGATAGCCCACCTTCTTGTGCTTCAGTGTCATCATCAGAAACCATATCTTGATCTTCGTTATAGTCTTCATTGTTGGAAAGAGCTTGCTTCTTTCTTTTTTCGATTTTTTCTAATCTTTTTTTCTCTTTTTCTTCAGCATCTTGATGTTTCTTGATTTCAATAGCTTCTAAAATTTTGTTTTTGTATGGGAAAGCACTTGGAATACCAGGATCTTTGGAGTGTCTAGATTTCCAAGTAACATCGGTTTTAGCTGCTCTTCTTTCTTTTCTGTGTTTAGCATTGGCTTTCTTTGCAATACCTTCCTTCATACGAGTGGAGGTTCTTTTAGATTGCTTCTTTCTGACTCTCATTCTTGGTGGTTGGTCGTTTGGTTGGTTGGAGGAAATATCACTTTATTGTTTTGTTTGAATAATCAGAATGAACAGAATATTTCTCCAAATTATACAAGTTATTATATCTTCAAAAAATAATCTTGAAGTTCTAAAAGTGAGATGAACCACTAAATTTCTTTTGTTTCTCTTTGAATCTCGTACGCAGAAAGATAGAAAGGAGAAGATGAAGAAAAAGAAAGAAAGAAAGAAAAAAGAAATGTGATCAATATAACTTATAAATACCGAGGGCTGATTCCGAAATAAAAACTTAAAAAAACCTCACTCAGCCTCGGACACTTCCAGGTCCGACCATTTAATTAAATGCAGAAAATTAATCATTTTACAAAGTAAGTAATTACAAATATATGTATTAAAAGATTAATAATTTACGGAGATGTAAATTTAGATTTACATGATGTAAAAGCTGAAATGATATCGTTTTTGGTAAACTTTATTTCAGTGCTTTTGTAGTGCTTACTCACTAAAAAGTATAGTTTCAAATAAAAGGAAACCGTGGACCCCTGAAGAGTTGACCATATTTTAGAATACAAAGATTCCATGAATTCTTTGGAGCCATTTAACAACCCAATAGAAGCTTGAAATTCCAAAAAATCATTAACCATATTTTCATAAAGTTTATTAATCAGTTCAGTCATATCTTTGGAAGTGTATACAGAAACAATATTTGATAAGTTTGACTGGCTATATGCAGCATATCTGCTAGGATCTCCATTTTCATTCCCTTGTTGATACTCTTCAGAAATTCTTGAAGCATTCGTCACAAATAGATATAATTTAGGCATCAGACTTTTGATTGAATTTTCAGAATATTGTTCTCTTTGTGCATCAAAAATATTTTTAGCCCTTTCCATCAAAATACCAGTACAATCTTCTCCTTGATCATTTTCTGCGGCATTATTATGTTCCAGTGTTATCAGATTTTGTGTTTCAATCAACCAGTGAGTATTTAACAGCAAAAAAATAGTTTTGTTCAAAATCAGAGAATGAAGTAAACTAGAACTGCCATTATTATTTTCAGGTGTTGAGATTGAGTCATTATCAATTGTCATTTTGGATTTTCTACTTGAAATAGATTGCAAAGAACTATCTTGCAAATATCTTTCTGTCTCACAGTATTTTGATAAAAGTGTTAGTACGCAATTACTCAAATCCTTGTAAGGTTTTTGAAATGTTATTGATTTGACTGTTGAATCAAAACTATCACCCACAATATCTTTATTATTAAATCTTTCACTTAAAAAATTCATTTCTTTTTTCAAATTGAAGAAAAACTGAGAAAAACTGATATTAACAGGAGAAACATTCTTAGAATCAACAACAGTAGTGGAAGCTCTTTGTAACAAAAGTTGTTGATCTTTGATAAATTGATCCCAAGTTTTCATTAGTTTTTCTGAAAAGCCATAATAGAATGCTAACATGAATTCTTGATCTGTTTTTTTCAAGTGTAAAGTTGCCACATTTTCAACATAAAAATAAATACCTGGAGCTAACATTGGAGCATGTGTTTTAATTAACTTGCACAAATTGTTTGAAAACATTTTCAACGTTTTGCTAAAAATTGAAAACATCATGTTGTATTTTAAGTCAGCAGCTTTACGATTACTATCCAAGTCATATAAGCCTTTCAAATTTTTTGATCTGTCCTCTAATGAAATTTGTTCAATATATGTATTGAATTGTAATTCATCAGACGTTAAATGGAAAAACTTGGAAATAAAATTTTGATGTGTAGAGCATAAAGCTTGAATGTAGTCAATATATTTGATCACTTTAAGTAACAAATCAGATTCTGGATACTTTTCTGTGATTTTAGAAGGTTCATGTGTTTTAACGTCTGCCCAATTTTGCAAAATACTACCAACATCTTGATAATCCATTATATTGATAGCAGCACTTTCGTTTTCAGCATCATTTGTTTTTCCATAATGGGTATTAGTAGACTCTGACAAGGTTGGTTGAAACGTTTTTTTTTGGTTGATATGCTGATTAAATAGTTGTTCAATTTCCAAACTTGCCTTCCCACACTTTTCTTCATAAACTTTTTGAGTCTCGGTATTCCACAAAAAGACTAAATCATCATAATCTTTGGGAGAAATGTTTTTGATAAACAAAGTCAAAGACGAATATGGCAAAATATTGGCTAATTCATTTACATGTAAATTTTGAGCAAATGTATTCAAACTTTTTTTTTCTAAAGTATTGTAACATCTATTAATGAATTCTTTGGAAACATTTTCATACATAAGTTTACGTTCTTTTAAAGCTTTCATCTCACTCAAATCATCAGGAGAATATGATTGCAAGTAATTTTTTGTATCTATTTTTTTATCACCAATGATAGCATTCATAGCCCTGTGCAACTTTGACAATGATATTTCCAATTGTTGTAAATTCCCTTCATTGATACTCAATGATCTAATGTTATTAATAGTTGTTTGATCGATAGAAACATCGCTTAAAATTTGAGATAAATCGTTCCATAATTTTTTTTTGTTTGCACTTTCCACTTGCAAAAAATTGTTTTGAGTCTCAACGTATTCAATATCTTTTGAGCAGCTTGATAACTCCATAGAAAATGACGATAACCAAGGATCAATTTTATCACAAGAAGCAATGATCTTGGAAGAGTTCAATTTTTTAGTTGAAACTTCTGAAATATTTACTAGCTCTTGATTGAAAGAGTATTGTGCTTCATTCATTTTAATTCTCAATTTTTTCAATAATGTATCTATGTTATCTATTCTAGGATTCCAATTAACAGATTCTAGCATTGCCAACATGATTTCTTCATCTTCATCTGTATTTTTTGAAATATCTTTTTGAGCAATTTCCTTATCTTTCGATTGTTCTTTCAACGTATTTTTTTCAGAATATTCAGTTGTTTCCAGTTTCAATTCTTTATTATTTTGTTTTTTCTCAATGTTTGAGTGGTTTAAAATAGTTGATTCTTCGTCATCTCCTTTTTCAAAAGATATATTTACTGATGGATTGAATGAATCTTTGATAATTCTTGTTGCTTCTTGTGTTTCTGGAATTGCATTAAAATCTTCTTCTTCAAACGTATTTGGACCTATGTTTAAAGGCTCAATTTCACCATCTTCAAAAGGAATGGCATTTTTCTCATAATCCAGAGTATTGGTTGATTCTATATTTTGATTGTAATAATTAATAGTAAAATCTTCTTCCTCTTCTTCTTCTTCCTCGGTTGTTGAATGTAAAGATACCACTTCTGCAGTTTTTTTTTTTCCAAATTGATTTTCTAATGGTGTTACTGTTTTAAAATTTTGTTCTTGTATGAATGAATCATGTTTCAATTTTTCTGGTGACATTTCATTTAATGGTTCTTCTGTAAGTGTTGGGAATTTCGAACTACCGTTTGTTTTTGGAGACTTCTCGGAATAGTGTTCATACTTGTTGTTATTATTATCAATATTATTTTTTTTAAAATTGTTCACTTCTTTGAACTCTTTATGATCATTTACAGGAATACTGGATTCTGGAATAGTTTTTTGTAATATCGTTTCAGCAGGTTTCGAAAAACTTTTATCACTTACCTCTTTATTTGCCATTTCAGAAGCAGAGGAAATATATCTATTTTGACTTCTATACGGTGTAGTTTGTAATACTTGTGATTGTGGCTGTGATTGTGGCTGTGATTGTGGCTGTGATTGTGGCTGTGATTGTGGCTGTGATTGTGGCTGTGGCTGTGGCTGTAATTGTGGCTGTGATTGTTTTTCAGGTATATTGTTCTTTACTACAAAAACATTATTATCAATATTGGCATCATTTAGAGACAAATTATCCTTTTTCTTCGTCAATGGTATAGTGGTAATTCTTTCTGGTGCTAAAGATTTTAACGGTTTAGATTCTATTATATCAGGTTTTTTGTTATTTGATATTACTGCTCTTTTATAACTATTTTCATCTAAATAGAAATCTTTTAAATCCCAATTTTTTAAAATTGGAACATGGCCATTAAAATAATCCATAAAAATTTTAATCAATGTTTTAATGAAAAAACTTCTCTCTTTTGCTGTATTTGTTTCCCAATAATATTTTTTACCCATTGTCATGATGAAACCTTCAGCTATTAATTCATCTCTTTCAATACACTCTAATTCTTTCAATAACCATGTTCTACCAATTTGAAATGATCCATCTGAATTTTCTCTTGCCTTATTTATTTGAACTTGTTGTAAAATTTTATTAAAACTAATAATTAATATTCTCTTTTTTTTATTTGTTAACGAAGAATCTTTTGAAGGTCTTGATGATAAATATTTTGAATCTTCTAAAACTCTTGCATGAATGAAATATTCAATTGCAGGTTTTTTAGTTTTAGGATCCAATTTACTACTAAAACAGTGCTTAATTATATTATTTCTATCTCTATCATATTGTTCTGCTAGAAAATTGGAATTCATTGAATTAACACTACTAGTTTTTCTATGGTGGCCCTTAGTGTTTGGTCCATTTGCGTTTACATTTGCATTTCCTGATCCTGTTCTTGTACTCAATGACTTGTCTACAGAAACTTGTCTTGTATGTCCCAACCTCTTCATATATGTATATATATATATATATTGACTTTTGTAGTAATGCAATGCACTTCAATAAACTCTTTGGTTTTTTTGATAGTTCTAATATTATTGACTGAATAATTTATAAATTAGTAAAATAATGTAATCATATTACTCTTCATATTATAAATGAATCGTTTTTTATATAATGTATATATATATATATATATATATATATTGTATATCAATCTTTAATGAATTTCTATTCTGAAACCGAAAACCCTTTTTTGAAATAAAAAATTGTTATTTTTATTTTTATTTTTATTTTCTTCAATAAAACTTTATCTTTTCATACGAACTGATCAAGTGGTTTTTTTTGTTTTTTTTTAGAAAATTTTTAAAAATTTTTTTTTTTTTAAGAAAGACTTCAAATTTCATTAACGATGATGATGATGAAGATGATGATGGCGGCAATCTAACTTTTTTTTTGGCTTATAACAAAGTAATTAATTCTTCTTCTTTTCGAACACTTCCATATTCTTTCATTAATGTAATTAAAGAGAGAACAAGAAAATAAACTTCTCCGCATCACTAATATATATACACACCGCACACCACTATGTCCGTTGATTTTAATACTTTAGCCCAACAGTTTACTGAATTTTATTACAACCAATTTGATACCGATAGAACTCAATTGGGAAATCTGTACAGAGAACAAAGTATGTTGACATTTGAAACTTCTCAACTACAAGGTGCTGCTGATATTGTTGAAAAATTGGTTGCTCTACCATTTGCTAAAGTGTCTCATAGAATTACCACATTGGATGCTCAACCAGCTTCTCCAGCCGGCGATGTTTTGGTCATGATTACTGGTGATCTATTGATTGATGAAGAACAAAACCCACAAAGATTTTCTCAAGTCTTTCATTTGATTCCTGAAAACAATTCTTACTATGTTTTCAATGATATTTTCAGATTAAATTATTCTGCTTAAAGGAACCCCCTCTCCATTTTTAGTTGATAATAAATAACAAAGGGACAAAAATCAATATATCAATATATCAATATATCAATATTTATGTATTATGTATATATGGATGTTAATAAATATGAATTTTTTTTTAATTAGTTTCTTGTCTCTTGGTGTTGATCATATTGTTGCTCTGTTAAAATAAATAAAAAAAAAGGTACCTGAAATAGATTGGCACGTGTACTATCAGGTGAAGCTATAATTTTTTTTTTTCTATTTTTCAGTTGGTTTGGTTTGGTTTGGTTTAAACTATAAATAGATAACACGTTCAAAACAATCATTAACGCAGTCGAATACAATTAGATATTTACGTGTATACTGAAGAAAAAGAAGTAGGAATAAGTAATAAATAACTTAAAGATGGACTTTGATAAAGACAGTATTGAAGAAACTGGGAAAATTGAAAATAAAATTGGTGATGTTGAAAATATTGTTAATATTTCAGATATATCTATACCAAAGATTCCTTCTAAAAGACCAGTAAAAACAAATATAAACCTTGATACAAATAATGATAATGATGGGAATTTTGATATCAATAAAAAAAATGAATCAAAATTAGGAACAAGTCAAAATATTAAAACATTTGATGATGACTTGATTAATGAAAATCTACAAATTAAATACAATTCTACAACTATTAGCAACAATAATCATAATAATGTAGATGATGGAAATTCATTGAAAGATGAATCAGATAAAGGTTTGGAATTCAATAACTCAACTGAAGAGGATTTAAAGGGATTGGAAGTGGATGAAAAAATGAAGGAAAATAGACAAAATAAAGAAGAAGAAGAAGAAGATGATGATGATGATGATGATGATGATGATGATGATGATGATGATGATGATGATGATGATGATGATGATGATGATAATGATGGTGATAAAGATGATGATAAAGATGATGATAAAGATGATGATAAAGATGATGATAAAGATGATGATAAAGATGATGATAAAGATGATGATAAAGATGATGATGAACATAAAGTGAAACCCACTTTTCATGCTATTGATACTACTAACGCCTCGTTAAAAACTAAAAATACTGGTATCAATGAAAACGACTCTAATATCGTAAAAACTGATAAAACACCAACATTAAAGAAATCTTTATCAAATAATGATCAACATTTAGACAAAAATTCAGTTAAAGAACTTGAGAATAACAAAAAAAGCATTTCCCCTCCAATCGCTCCACCAAAGACTTCTTCCAGAATTGCTGCATTTCAAAAAATGTTACAGAAACAACAAGAAGAGGAAAATTCTTTTATCAAATCCCCAGCTTCAAAAGTTCCCATATCAAAACTTAGATCTTGGAATTCTCAAGATGGAGATTCTAATACCAAAGATAATAGTGATATCAATGATAGTAGAGAAGTTGGTGAAAATAAGAATACACCTACTTCAAATCCATTTACCAGTGGAAAAAAATCAAATTTTGTTTCAAATTTGAACGGTATCTTGGCTGGTGGTATACCAGGTATTAGTGGATCACCAAGTGTTCCGCAACGTCGTCCATTGAAAAAAAATGAATCATCCTCATCTTTTTCCTCCTCACAGTCTTTGGAAGAAAGTAACCCACTTGCAACTGCTTCAGAAACGCATAACAGCCTCGAAATTGCCAATAGTATAGATATACAAAATGTTGATAGTGGAAACAATAAAGAAAGACCTACTAGAAGAGCCCGTGGACCAAAAGGTAGAAAATTACCATCTCAAATTCAAAATATAGAAAAAATTGAAGTTGAAAATAATAGCAATAGTAAAGTAGTTGTCTTAAACAACTGGACTACTAATTTTACTTTTGGTTTTAATTCTTCTAGTAATTTATCAGATTTGGCAAAGAACAAAACGACAGCACAATTGTCTCCAAATATCCTTGGTTTTGAAACTAAGCCTAAAGATGAAAATGTTGAAAATACTGCTTTATCTAAGATCAATAAAACATTAGGTGACACAAGCGACGTATTACTTAAAGAGGATGAACTTAAAATTCAATATAATGAGCAACCAGATGCAAAAGCAGAAGCAGTAGCAGAATTAGATAATACAAAAAATACAAAAGAACAACTGGCAACAGAAGAAGCAAAAGAAGGAAATTATCATAAGGTGGAAAGTGGCTTTCCTAAATACAAAAATTCTGTAGAGGACTTGACTAAATTAATGGATGATGATGATATAGCCAAAACTGGAAAAAATCTGACATCTTTACCTGCAACAGAATTGCCCAAACTTCCTTCCAAGAGACCAACAAGAAAATCACAAAACGAAAGTATTTAATTAGTTATTTCGTGTATATATAAACCCGACTTGTCATGACTTGAGTCCATGTTTTTTTTAGTATTAACAATTCATTTTCATTAAAATTTGTTTACTTTCTAAAAAGATCTATTACTTGTATGGTTTGGTTAGTAATGTCATTGTGAATTAAAAATCACATATAGCAAAATAAACTTAACATTTAAATAATTTGCAAAACAAACTTTAACAGCTCAAAATTTAGCTGAATTCCCTATAGAAAGTTACTTTTGCAAAACAGGAATAGCTTTTAAGTATATATATTGACAGCCAGGAGTTCCAAGATGTCTATTAAGACGAGATACCGAATATCACTGATCATTGTTCAAAACAAGACGTTGTCTCTTCAACTTAACAAAACCAAAAGCGAGACCAAGACCACAGTTACACCAAAGTATATCATTTACATACCAGTGCACATGCTTGATTATGATTTTTTTTTTTTAACTGTACTTGTTTGTTTCAAAATCTTTATTTGCAGAGTCTCTCTTTTTTCTCTTCTGATCAGCATCATTTTTTTTTTTTTCTCTTTCTTTCTTTTCGATTTCCGATCTCAATGGGTTCAGACTCAAATGATAGCTTTGTATGCACATCATTTATATACTAAAACAAACCACTTCATCAAACCATCTATCATCCCGTCTTCAACAGAACAAAAAAAAAAGTTCTGCTAAATAAACATGGTTGTGGATACAGGCTATTATGACATTTTAGGAATCACCCCTTTAGCTTCCAAACTAGAAATTAAAAAAGCTTATAGAAAAAAATCAATTATTGAACATCCAGATAAGAATCCAAACGATCCTGAAGCTACCATTAGATTTCAAGCCGTGAGTGAAGCATACCAAGTTTTATACGATGATCAATTGAGGTCTAGATACGACAAGTTTGGGAAAGAAGAAGCGAAACCGGAAAGTGGATTTGCTGATGCTGCTGAACAGTTCAAAATGATATTTGGCGGAGAAGCTTTTGAATCTTACATTGGAGAGTTGCAATTAATGAAGAACATGCAAGAACAATCGGAATTGGAAAAAGAGCTTCAGAAAGAAGAAGAAAAAGAGCAACCGGCAAAAACTGAAACTGAATCAACACCATCCAAGAATGAAGAAACTCAAGTTCATACGGGAACCAACTATGATACAAATAGTTCAAAAACTGTTAAACAGCTTTCCAGTACTGAGCATCTTGAAGAAACTTTGGGAAACCTGAAAATAACAGAAGAAGATAAAAAGAAAAAAGAAGAACAAGATAAAAAAAAAAGAATACAGGCAATTCAAGACAAATTGGACGAAGCTCAAAGAAAGGCCAAAGAGGAAACAGTTGATAAGTTATCTAAAACTTTGATAGAAAGACTATCTATTTTAACAGAAAGTTACTATGATTCAAAATGCAAAGAAGCATTTCAGGTTAAATTTGAGACAGAAGCAAATCTATTAAAGATGGAATCATTTGGTGTTGACATACTACATACAATTGGGAAAGTGTACTGTTCCAAAGCTGATATATATATAAAATCACATAACACCTGGGGTGTTGGTGGGTGGTACTCTTCTTTGAAGTCAAACTGCGACACTGTTATGGATACTTTCAAAACGGTTTCAGCCGCGCTTGATGCACAGCATATGATGCAAGAAGTAGAAAAAGCTAAAACAGTGATGGAAGTGCAACAAGAAGAAAATGCGAAAAAAGAAGAAGAAAGAAGTTCTCTAGTAGATGAGAAGGGGAACATTTTAAAAATCCCCACAGCTGAAGAATATGCTGAGATGGAACACATGCTGATGGGTAAAGTTTTATCTGCTGCTTGGTTTGGGTCAAAGTATGAAATAGTTTCTACTCTAAAAAGTGTATGCAATAAAGCCTTATACGATAAAGATATTAGTGACAAAGATAGACTAAGACGTGCTGAAGCCTTAATGATTTTGGGTAAAGTCTTCAAAAAAGTATACAGAACGAAATCTGAACAAGAAGAAGCTCAAATTTTTGAAGAGTTATTCTCCCATGCAACACAGAAGAAGAAATCGGAAAACTGAAGAAATCTACAAAGTTTCCTGAACTATTATATAAAAAGTCTAAAAATTTCTTTATAAATCAATTGTGTATGTATTTAAACTCCATTGCTAAAAATCCTGCCTAAAGATTTGGCTCCTCGTGATCAATTTCAAACATATCAAATTTTTCAGATAGCATCAAGTGATGTTTTGAGACCTTGCTAAGTACCGAGATGATCTACAAAAGCAAACACAGAAAAATATAAGTTAAAAGTAACAATCATGAATCAGATACGTTCGATTAGCAACTTGAGCAAAAAGGAGCTGGAACTTGGAATACTGGATTATCAAGACTCATGGCATCAGGATTACAAAGATAAAGCCTACATATATTTTGGAAATCTCAATGCACAATTAACGGAAACCGACATATTGACCATTTTCTCTCAATTTGGGAATCCCGTTGATCTTAGGTTGCTTTATGACAAACAAACAGGGTGTTCCAGAGGCTTTGGGTACCTAAAGTACGAGGATCAAAGGTCTACCATTTTAGCAGTGGATAATTTGAACGGCACCAAACTACTAGATAAATACATAAAGGTGGACCATGCTTTCTACGAACCGAGCGAAAAAGAGGAAGATAAACTCTATCAGAAATTAATCAGCGAAGAGCTTTCTAGAGACTTCCAGATACCCACCGAACATCCAGAAACATCATCATCTACTGCTGGCCATAAAGCTGTGAATAATGAAAAAGCCCTTGACGACAAAAACATTACCGATCCTATGACTAATCTGCTGACAAATGAGGAAATTCTACCTTATGATAGCGCTGAGTCTCAGGAAAAGAGGACGTCAGAAGACGATGACGAACTTTTGGATCCTATGGCTGCTTTTGTGTCAAAAAGTTGACTACTGTATAGGAGTTCAAAAATGTTTATTTATAAAGTAGTTGTACATATAAGTTACATATTCGTTAATTTAAAGTAACCCCTTGGTTCATCTAAAAGTGAGGTAAAGGTGGAGGTGCTGGAATTGAAGAAGCAGAAAACTCTTCCTCATCAGAACTCACGGACTCTGGAATAGACAAATCAACATCATCGTTCCCTTCAACTTCACCATTTGAGCTGCTGGCCAAAATTGGTGGCTGTGTAGTTTGAGGAATTGGTGGAGGTAGTACAGCAGATGGTGATCCCTTTGATGGTTCAGTAATGTTAGATAAGGTTGGGGGTGGAGGTGGATAGGAACTTACATTTTGTGCCGAAAATTGGGGCAATGGAGGCGCAATCGCAACAGGAACACTCGAAATTTGCGGAGGTGGTGGTGCTAATGGAGCTGGAGTTGGAGCTGCATGGTTATTCACTTGTGGGATCTGAGGGATTGGCAAATCAACCATGGCAGCAGGCGGTGGTGACACATTTACAGGCACCGGATTATTAGGCTGTTTGGGAGCCGCCTCTTCATCAGACCAGCCGTCGTCATCGTTACCGTCATCAAGACCTCTTTGAATACGTCTTTGGGTTTCTGCAGCTTTTGCATCAAATCCAGAGGACGAAGTTGAATTCAACGTATGATTCATAGAGAAAAACTTCTGTGATTGCTGTGATGGCGTGTTCTGTGAACCGGTTGCTTGAGCAGCTACAGCCGGTTGATTCTCTTTTTGCCTAAAGACATTTGAGGTGTGATGAGCAGAACCAGTAACGTTGGCCATTACAGGAGCTGGGATACTATGAGTCTCGTGAACTTCTTCATCCCATTCATCAATGGGGTTGGAAGCATTTCCATTGATACCCACTGGAGAAACTGGAAGATCATCACCAGCTCCCTTTTCAGCTTCTTCAATTTCTCTTTGAAGTTTTGCCATCCTTTCCTCCTTGGCCTTTTTCTTTTGTTTAATGAAAGCCAGTTTCTTCATTAATGCCTTTTCCTCTTCGTCTGACTCATCTCCTGTGTCAGACTCTTCTTCTGGCTGAACAACCGTTGGTGATTTTGATGCAGGTGCGTCATTGTGTCTTACTTCAACAGCTTTTGGAGAAGAAACCTCTTCAAATACGTTACTTGACTTCGGTGTTTCTGATGCGCTGAACGACTTTTCCACAGGCTTGTTCACAGATGGTGACGAGGTTTTTCTGTTCAAACCCATTCTAGCCAAGCGCTCGTTCATTCTCTGCTGCGCTTGTTCTTTAATGTAAGCAGCTCTTTCGTCAGAGGTTTTGAACTGCGAGTAGGAAGCCTCAGTAGAGGAGGAGTTTGACCCGGAGCTTTGCAAAGGTGCAACAGGAGATTCCAAAGTTGTTTTATGGACAGATGTCAAAGGGTTACTCTGTTTATTTGACTTATAAGAGGCTTTCAACTTTGCAGCTTGTAGCTGTTTAACAAAGTCTTTGACTTCTGGTTCCAACCCCACACCAAGTTCAAACCTTTGAGTTTCTGGACTTTTTGAGGATTCCCCATACAAATCAGAAATTCCCGAAACAATTTCAGATATAGTAGACTTGATATCATTCACCACATCACTGTTTTTGGAACTTTCCTGTCTAATTAGAGCAATTTCTGCTTTCAACCTTTCGTCGTCTTGTTCAAAGTCTCCCGATTTTACAACTGGCTTCCCCGTTAAAGCGGCCATTCTTTCAGCCAGTAAAGCCTTCCGTTTAGCCTTTTTACGGTCAAAGTCAGTTACTTCACCGTTAGCACCTGTTCCAATTATGGAAGATGGATTCTGCTTTTTGTAGAGTTGAATTTTAGCATTGGTCACAGCTTCTTCAGTCGAGGTTATTGATGAAAGAATAGATGCAACGTTGTTTTTCAGAGTTTCATATCTTGCTTTCAAATCATTATCACCCGAAGAAGTGGTTCCCAACTCAGGCAAAGAAGCGATTTGAGATTTTAAGCTTTCGATTTCTCTAAGTTGTTCAATTCTCTGAGAGTTGTTTTTTAAAATTCTTTGCTCGTTACGAGCACTTTCTCCTTCAACCATGATTTTCTTGTCCCTAATCAATTTTTTCAACTCTTGAATTTCTTGATGATCTTGATTTTCATTGTTTGTAGAAAAATTGCTTTCTGTTCTTCTGCTTTTGAACTGAGGCAAAGAATCATTACTCTTGAAATTAGAGCCACGCAAGCTTGTACTGTCTTGTGCTTGCCCTTGGTTGCTGGTGCTGTCATTCTTCAACTTGTCTTTCATCAAGTCAATAATTTGTGTACTCTTAGGAACTAGTGAACGTGGCAAAAAACTTGGTAGCGGAAACCCATTCAGTTTTCTATAAACCAGATGCATACCAACAGCAAATTCTTGACGATTTAATTTACCACTGTTATCTGCATCAGCTAAACTCCAAATGTGTTCTAAATCACTTCTGTTTAACCCTGATTTGCGGAAAATCTCTACAGCTGTTGGAGAATCCAACAATCCAGATCTGTCACTATCATAAGTGTCAAAAATCTTATAAAATAAAGCTTTCTCTTCAGCAGTGATGTAATCATCGTTTTCAGCTGTAAATTTAGAAGCAAAATTCCCTTGAGAGTAAAGTTCGTTATTACCAAATCCTGTTTTTTGAGCAACCAAAGGTGCTGTTGGATTAAAATTGGATTGAGGTAAAAATCCAGTTGGTTGAGCTCTTAATCCAAACCCGGTTTGCTGTGGTTGAAACGCACCTATGGATTGAGCTTGTTGCATTCCGTACATAAATGATGTTTGCGGAGCTCCAGTCAATTGTGCTTGCATCTGTTGACCGAAAGAGGTTTGCGGCATGAACCCCGTGTTTTGTGGTTGCAATCCTCCAGTCAACTGTTGGGACAAAGCAGGTTGTTGTTGCAAACCACCAGTCAACTGTTGGGACAAAGCAGGTTGTTGTTGCAAACCACCAGTCAATTGCTGAGACAAAGCAGGTTGTTGTTGCAAACCACCAGTCAATTGCTGAGACAAAGCAGGTTGTTGTTGGAAACCACCAGTCAATTGTTGGGACAAAACAGACTGTTGTTGTTGTAAAGAATTGCCAAAGCTAATTGATGGCATCATACCCGTTGGTTGAGGTTGTAAGTTTCCCAATCCAGTAGTCAAGTTATCAAAAGGTGTTGGATTCAAAGGTGGAGCAGCAGAAACTTGAATTTCGTTGGCGTCTTCTCCAACCATGAAATTGATTGCATCAACAAAAGAAGTAACTTCGTTTCTAGTTTTCATTTCCAAATCGTAAGGCAAAGGTTCTCCATGTAAAACTGAATTTACCAAATACATAGCCAAAACAAATTCAGGAAACAACAATTCACCAGCTTTGTTCGTATCTACTAACGTCCAAATTTTCGCCAACTGTTTAGGAGGTAATCCAGATTTCATCAAAATTTCTCTACAGTTTTTACCAGAGATGGTATTTGAACCAATTGGTACTTTAGATCTGAATAGTTTTTCAAATTTCTGTTGATCATTAAGAGTAACAAATGGTAATCTTCTATTTGGTAGTCTCAATTTATCGTTATAATCACTCGAATTAACCATGGAATTGACAAAACCTGTTGCATTTGGTTTCAACGGTTGTAGTTGTTGATTACCAGAAGAATAGAACCCTGTTTGTTGAGGTTGCAATGGGGCGGTAGTACCACCAATACTGCCTCCACTTTGATCAAACCCCCCAAAAGAGGTGGCAGGAGGAGCAGATCCAAATCCCGTTGGTTGTTGTTGCTGAACTAATTGGGGCTGTTGTTGAAAATTGAACCCGGTTTGTTGGGGTTGTTGAACAAAAGAGGTGTTGTTCAAACCATAACTTTCCGGTCTATTTTGTTGGAAATCTCCAAAATCAGTAGTAGCCGACGTGTTCAAAGAAGGCTGATACTGTTGTGGTTGTTGTTGTTGTTGCTGGTAGTATCCAGTTCCTTGAGTGGTTATAAACCCTGGTTGCCCTTGTTGTTGTGGTTGCCCCTGTTGCCCCTGTTGCCCCTGTTGCTGTGGTTGTTGATAATACCCATTAGTTGTATTGCTGTACATGGAATTACCAACCCCAGGTTGTTGCTGATTATATCCTGTACTATTATTGTACATTGATATATTTTTGTTGTTCTTAATTCTTGTTGCTTCTAAGAATTTAATTATTGAGCTATAAATACATTTTTCATCTAACTAAGATCAACAACAGATATAACAATCTCGTTAAGAGAGAAACAAAAAAAAAAAAAAAAAACACAAAAACAAAAACAAAAACGTGAAAATATTTTTCATTTATTACCCTCTTGAATTGTGTATATGTATGTATAATAACATCAATTAATTAAAAAGATCAAGAGTTCATATATTATACGTTTTGATTATTAATTGATTAGGTACTATTTTATTTATATATAACGAATGACATAAAAATCTCAATGAGAAAATACTCTCAAGAAAAATCGATAATTTCTTTACTTTCAACAATTCTTACAGTTGGATCTTTCAAAGAATCTGAGGTTGAATTTGAAATTGAGATAGGGTTGGAATTAGAGTCTATAGCTAGTTGAACACCGATTTTCCCAACTGAATCTCCATAGACTGGATAACCAAAACCTTTTTGAAACCTTGTTTTGTAAACCCAGGAACCAACTTTACTTGCTGCTCTATTCCAAAAATCTTTTTCAGCACCTTTTCTATCACCTAGTAAAGCACCAGGTCTTAAAATAATAGTATGATCAAACTTTAAAGCTATGATATCTCTTTCGATTTCGCCTTTCATTTTAAAATACGGGAATCTTGAATTTTCATTTGCACCTGCTGATGAAACTAAAACAAATGTATTATAACCTGATTTTTTGGCAAAACTTGCCATTTCAACATTTAGATCATGATCAATCTTATATTGGTTATCAAAACCATTTGCATCTGCTTTAGTAGTCCCTAAAGCGGAAAAAAAAACATTGTTAGCTCCTTTAATAGGTAAAGTAATCTTCTCATTCCATTTTGATGTATCCGATTCAACAATACTTTTCAAAACTTCTAAATTAGTAACATTTTCTGTTAAATAAGTTGGCAATTCTCTTCTTGTCAATGTTGTTATTTTAGAAAAAATTGGACCAGCGGCAAAAGTATATTTAAGAAATGCATTCCCACATAATCCTGTAGATCCAATGATAAAGGCTGTACTGTTATTACTCATATGATTGATTTAGAGATATGAGATGATTTTTGGGGAGTGGGGTTTTTTAGTTTGATTATTTCCTTTCTTTCTTCTATTGATGTGAATAAATGAGAAATGTTTTAAATTATTAGATTATAAGTTTCTTGTTTCCTTATATATATCTTTTAAATAACTTTTATTATCAATCAACCACTTTCTTTTTTCCTCATCTCTCTTTCTTTCTCCCCTTTTTTCTTTTAAAGAAATAAAATTTATTTCAGCCATTTTATTCCTTCCCTTAAATCCGAATCAGTAAAACAAACACACACACACACACAAACAACCTCGGTTATTGAAACGTGCGTAAACATAAAGAGTTTTACGCACGCTGTATAAATTATGATTATTCTTTACCCTGACAACAACAATAATAGTAAAAGTAATAATAATAATTACTCCACGCCACGTGACAATGTATCATCATTTTTAACGAAATAACAAGGAAAACTTTCCTCCGTCTTTTTCTCCTTAGGTCGTTTTGAAAAGTATTTGTTGTCAATGATTAATTCAGGTTTTGAATGGGAATGTAAAACAGTATAATAACAAGACATTAGATAATACACTTTATATAATACCTTATATAATTGATTAATCGGGTAAATTGACAAGAACAATTGAACAAAAAAACACTGTCATAAACACACACACACACACACACACATACAATGAGTGATAAACTTTTTAGACTAGATTCAGGTTACCAACAATACGATTGGGGTAAAATTGGTTCATCATCTGCTGTTGCTCAATTTGCTAAAAATTCAAATCCAGAAAATGTTATAATTGATGAAAATAAACCTTATGCTGAATTATGGATGGGTACTCATAAAAACGTCCCATCATACAATCATAACAATAAAAAATTATTGAGCGAAATCATTACAAATGAACCTGAAAAATACTTGAATAGTTCAATCATTGAAAAATTTGAATCAAAATCTCAATTACCGTTTTTATTCAAAGTTTTATCGATTGGTAAAGTTTTATCAATTCAAGCTCATCCTGATAAATCATTAGCCAAAATTTTACGTGAAAACGATCCAAAAAATTATCCAGACGATAATCATAAACCAGAAATGGCTGTTGCCGTTACAGATTTTGAAGGTTTTTGTGGATTCAAACCTTTAAATGAAATTGCTGATGAATTAGAAAAAATTCCAGAATTCAAAAAAATTGTTGGTGATGAAGTTTCTGAAAATTTTATTAAAAATATTATAATCGATGAAAACATCGAAGAAAATTCAAAAGAAGATAAAATTAATAGAAAATTATTACAACAAGTTTTCAGTAAAATTATGTATTGTCCTGATGAAATCATTATTGAACAAAGTAAATCATTAATTGAAAGAGCCAAGGAACATCCAGAATGTTTTAATAAAAAAGAATTACCAGGTTTATTGATCAAATTAAACGAACAATTTCCAAATGATGTTGGTGCATTCTGCGGTGGTTTGATGTTGAATCACTGTCAATTAAAAGCAGGTGAAGCCATTTTCTTAAGAGCAAAAGATCCTCATGCATATATTAGTGGTGATATTATCGAGTGTATGGCTGCTTCAGATAATGTTGTTAGAGCAGGTTTTACCCCAAAGTTTAAAGATGTTAAAAATCTAGTTTCAATGTTGACTTATAAATACGGTAATGTTGACTCTCAAAAAATGGTTCCTGAAAATTTTGATTCAAAATCATCTGGTGATGGGAAATCGATTTTATTTAACCCTCCAATCGACGAATTTGCTGTTGTTGAAACAACTTTTTCAAATGCTAAAAATGGTAAAAGATTTTTCAAAGGTTTACAAGGACCATCTATTGTTATTACTACAAAAGGTAATGGATTTTTGAAATCAAATGACTTAAAATTAAAAGCTGAACCAGGTTATGTTTTTTTCATTGCTCCAGAAACTGAGGTAGAATTCGTTGCAGAAGACGAAGATTTCACTACCTACAGAGCTTTCGTTGAAGCCAATTAAAGAAAACTGTAAAAAAAGCATGTCTAATTTTCTTTCTCCTTTTCTTTTTCTATTTTTCTACATTTTCATTTATCTATTTATTTCTATATATAAATATCTATATAATAAACACAAGGCCCAATAATATACAAAACAAAATAAACGAGCACAACCATGAAAGACAAACAAGCGACTTTTACTTTTAATTTATTATTCAATCAATGTTGTTTTTCAGTTTCCATTTGGTAACTCTTCTTTTCAAATCCTTTTCTGTTTGCTGATTGACATTTAGTTTGCTATCCAAAAACATTTTTCTGTAATTGTCACCATGTTTCTTGTAAAGCTGTTCTAACCACTCCATTTCTCTACTACTTTGTACTCTTTCTTCTCTAAAAATAGGTCTGTTTGCATAATCTTCTAATTCTTTTACTACTTTGGTTTTTGGTAAAACATTGTTACTGGATTGTTGCTCTTGTTTCAAGTTCTCAACACTTTCATCAATATCAAATTTTTTAGTACCATAATATACTTTTAGAACTTTCCCCTCACTGTCTCTAGTGATTCTGGCTTCCCCAGCTGGAATCTTGGAGATATCGTATTCACCGACTTTGTCCAATTCCGCAGGGTTGACATAATCGTTTGGTTGTGCCTCCGTTTCTGATTCCTCATCGTCAGAATCTATGTCCGCAATGGTTTGAGCTCTCACCAATGATTTTTTCATCACTTTTGAACTTAAATCAGCTTCATCACCACCGGCAGTTGTTCCTAACTTTGACTTCAACCCTAAGATCTTATAATTTTGAGCTAACGTCTTTGTGTAATCCCAGTTTTCAGCAATGATAGCATTACCCCGGATATTTGCTTCTCTTTGTTTGTCCCTTGTTCTTCTAGTGGCTTTGGTTACGGTCGCCTTGGCTGATCTTCTTGCTCTTACTGAACCCATTGTCGAATATTATGTTATATAGCCTAGGTATGTATTCACTGGTACGTGGTGAGGACTTTCTCAATTACTGTAGGTGAATAAGCAAAAACGTATATATATTAATAAATGTGCAGTCTTGCAAATGGACGTAATTGTGCTTCCGATAAAGGGCATCACATCTTATTTATCAGGCGTAAGTGAAAGAAAATGAGCTTAACATAACAAAAAGCAAAAAAAAAAAAAAAAAGAAATTCCATTGAAAAACAAGCTCAATCAATTTGGTACCTTGCATCACGTGCTATAACAACGAACAAAAAAGTATGTAATAACGTACTGGCGAAACAATCAGAGTGCATGAGAACTAACCAATGAAATAAAGCACGTCCACAACAATTTTTATGCAAGTAAACAACCCCGTCTCTCAATATGAGGTGGACAACAGATCCATCTACATCAAAAATGTTTGTGCTGATATCAAAATTGCGGACATAGAGCAACACTTCTACAATGTTCTTTCTTCTACTAAAGGGTCAATTAATAGAGTCACTATTGTGCAGAACCCAAAAGATCATTCGAGATCGTTTGGGTACATCGAACTTGACTCCGTATCTAGCAAAGAGAAATGCTTGGAGATGCACAACACAGAGTTGAATGGGCAAGTGATTAAAATATTTTCAAAAAGAACTAATAAACCAGAGTATCTACGTGAGGAAAACTTGGAAAAAGAAAGTACTCAAAATTTGGCTTCCAAATCCAATGCGACAGAGCCTGACCCAAAACACCATTTAAACAGTCGTAAACATCAAGTATTGTTTCACATTTCAGCATCACTTGAGCGCAAATGATAAAAAATAACCAAAAAGCCCTTTGAACAAAATAATACACACAATGGAGCCTTTAAAAAATATGGAAAACAGAACTGTGAACAACTCAGACTACTTAAAATTTTTTGAGCACGCTTTTTTACACAAATAGCAAAGCGATAAGTCTGCTTAAAAAACAACACTTTCATTAAAACATGTGAAGAAGATTAGCTTAATGCAGCAAAAGAATGTCTTGATAGCGTGAGTTTCAAATTACTTGTGTTTTAAGCATTCTTGAACCAGAATCCATAGACATTTAGAGCATTCCTATGCATTAGGTGCAAATCTATTTTTATATACCGGAATTCAAAGGAGCGAAATCTGTAGTAACATTCTTGCATTTTAGAGAAACATAATACTCACGTGACGTCAGTATTATGACGATTTAGAACCGCATGCATTTATATTGTTTCATAATAACATAGGCGATAGTGTTGCACGTGTTAAAATACATTTGTACAAAAAGCAAATATACATAACATGTAATAAATTCACGTGCTAATATGCCAGTAAAAATATTATAATGTTTGATGAACCAACAAACATGTTTCAAAACCTTAATACATGTATACTTAATATATTAATATATAACTTAGACAACAAAAATCTATTATTTAAATAAATTATTAAAAAATACAAATAAACTATTTTATTAAGCTTTAATTGTTGTTATAATATTACGAAGCAAGTACTTTGCTTTGTATACTCAGTTGTATAAGTTTGGTGTGATCACGTGAAATGTTAATTTTCGTTTTTATCCGAAGTATATACGTTGTTTATACAAAACGTTTTCAGTCTTTGCTTTAAAAGTTTACCGAAACCAATGTTCACACAGCTAAAGAAATGAGCTAAAGTCCCATACCGCCGTTTCTATTTTTTTGGTTGATTTAGTCGCTAATATGGATAATCGCAATAAAACATTACTAGTAATGACGGTCGAGAGCTTTATGAAAAAAAGGATACGCTTCAGCAAAATTATAGCATCACAGCAAATTATAAGTTTTCTATAACCCGGATCTTAAACGTTGCTTGAAACTTCGTTTGTAAAGCAAAATAATTGAAGCCCGAGTATATCTTAATCCTCATCTTTTTGTTGCTGCGGCACTATTCAGATAAAGCGAAAAGCAATTGAAAATGGTTTTTTTTCGACCCCAGTCTTCTGTGTTGTCCTTTGTTTGAAAAAGATTTGAAAGATTTTTAAACCCTAACAAAATAATTATGAACTTGAATAATGTAGAAATAAGATCTTTGATATGTACTAATTCGAGTAGAAAATAAAAACAAGCAATCCCAACCAATAAACCTAGAATGAAATTTTCTGCAATTGCAATGGCCCTAGTGTCAGTTACCGCGTTTGTGTCTGCTGAAGACAACGCAAACATCAATAATGATTCTGCTGTTGAATCTCTTCAACCAGCTGAGACAGTGTCATCTTCCATTCACGCATCCGAAGAAGCAATTGCGACCCCCGTTATCGTTAACGAGGACGCAGAAGATGTAATTGAATTCGTTGCTGTCGCTGAAGAAGAGGAAGAGGAAGAGGAAGAGGGAAAGGAAGAAGAAGTTGCTGCTCCTGTTACTGTTGCTGTTGAAGACGAGCAAGATGAAGATGAAGATGAAGTTGTCATTGTTGAAGAAGAACAAGAACAACAGGAAGAAGAGGAAGAAACACCAAAGGTTGAATCTGCCGAGCCAGTATTAAATGAAGCTTTGAAAGCCCCGGTTTTTGATGAATCTTTTCTTGAAAACTTGATGATGGAAGATGGTTCAAACCCTCAAATTGTTATGAAACAGCCTGGTGAATTGGAACAACCTGAACAGCGTCAAATCAATTATACTATCGACTGGAAATTCATGGACGTTGCAGGTGATGGAATTAAAAAATATTTTGAGTTTGCAGCCACTGAAACAGGTTTAATGAACTACACTTTTGTCAATTACGAAAATGAAGTAGCTGTCATTTATGGTGTGGGTGGTCAAATCATTGAACCACAAACTCGTGAGGTTGTTGCAAACATTACTGTCTCTGAAATTGGACCAATTTACGTTGGCGTTGATGAATCAGTCAACTTTTTACAAAATTTGGAGCTGGCCTTACCAGAAGGTAATTTTGCAATTGTTCCAATTCTTCACATTGGACAAGAGGAAGATGCTAAAAGAGTTACTGCGGCTGCAAAAATGGTGAGAATTTTGCCTCCAGCATTGTCATTCTTCAATGTAGAGTTTTTGTCTGTGTTGGTAATTCTTGCTATTGCAGGTTACTCTTCTTACAAATCTCTTTACAAAATTAAAAGCGGTAAACCAAACAAAAAGGAGTTGAAAGCAAAGGCCAAAACAGCTACTTTGGATACTTCTGCTTGGATTCCAGAAAACTACAAGAAATAGACACCCAGCTCAAAATTTTAAACCCCCATATAAAAAATCTTTGAATATGTACATACTTGCGAATCTTTCTATAATATTTGCAGTAAAGCGATGACGTGTATAGTTTGGCTTTCTCGACATTATTCTGTCGTTTGAGCTCTATATCTTGCAAAACTCAAGTAGAAAAAGCACTCAACCCTAACTGTTGCAAGATATTATCGAGTATTTTTTTATCTTTCTTGTAGAAACTGTCTGTCTCTTCTTGGCTTATCTTATTAAAAAAAGGATCATCAACATTAGAAGATTGTAAATGGTGCTTTTCCAATAGGTAATAGTTAATGTCATCAACTAACTCAATTGTATCCATTTCTTGCCTAAACTCAATTCGTTCGGCACTGGCCTGTATTGATTTCTGCAATTCAATGTCATTGGCATAGATCTCCAAATTGTTTGCAATAACTCTGGCAGCAAAATGCTCTAACCTTTCGACATGTGTTGCCCAAGCAACATCAAGTATTTGATAAATAGAGTACATTTTTAAATATTCTTGTTCGTTTGTGGTTATGCAAACTGCCGCTATTGTTTTTAGTCTATCCAGCAACAAAGCATCTGCTACCAGTAATATGTCTTTTGCATAGATTAAAGGTATTTCAGTCTCGTCATAATATAGGTATTTTAAAACTGTCTCTATTACTTGGGGACTTTCACTGGGAAAGCTGATTATTGAATAGTTTTTGTCATCATGGGCCAGTTCCGTTGGTGTTGTTGTTGAGTCACTAAAGGATGAGGATAGAGCGGTCTTTAAATAATCTGATCTAGTTAAAATAGCTCTATGCGCAGGATAAATATGAGCTGGTCGGTTTTCAAAGTTGGAGCTGCAGACAAAAACATCACAAAAGGGGCTAGACAGCACTGCGTCTTCCAGCATTTCAACACAAGTCTCATTTGCATAATCCTGCTGATCAAGCCTTATTTTTTTCTTTATTATGTGGCAGTCTACGAACCGTGACAATTCACTTCTTGAAAGGTCTGTGCATTTTTTTTGATACTTTGCCATCAAAAGACTTTTGGTTTTGGGACTTTTGGTCGTTTTCGTTTGTACTAGATAATCCTGAAGATCAAACAGCCCAAATTTTTTAGATAAAAGTAACATGTTCTCCACTTGGTTAGGCTTTATCAAATGCAAGATCGGGGTCAAATAAACATAACTTGTAACTAACTTAAATTCTTCAACAAAATTGGGCAAAATGATTTCAATTTCAGTTTCAGCGTGCCAGACATGCTTGAACTTCCTCTCGAAATAAGGGCTTTTAGCCATTAATATGAATTTGTTTAGTGATAAAATTTCTTGCGACATCGGTAACCTAATTGAAGTATCACTGTATGCAAATGAGTTTTCTTTCAAAAGGGAAGAGATATGCATCGCAAACGGCTGACTCAAATCCACTGCTTTTGAAATGTCGTATGCTAGTAACATGTTTCTAATGGAATTTGTCAAGGCTCCATAGATGCACCGAGCACCTTCATGTCTATCTCTATCACAAACAGACCCTCTTAACAGCAGAAGTTTCACTACAGCCTCATGTCCACACAAGCTGGCCAAAAAAAGTGGACTGTTGTCAAATCTGTCCACCCCGTTCAAAGAAACACCGGCTGAGATTAAGCGGTCTACGTTTTCTATATCTCCTACTCTACATGCGTAGCAAAGTTCATCAAATCTCTTGTCCATATTTTCCTGTAATCCTGAAAAAAAATGTGTTTGTGATGTCTGGACAGAAATTAATATGATTGATGTATCTGCTTTTCAAAAGTATCGAATAAGTTTTGTTTAACTTTACACATGAGGCTTACCATCACATGTCTTGGGAAGAGTAAATGAGTTTTACCCAACATTTATAAAATAAACAATAATTCTTATCACGTCATACGTTTTTTTTTTTAGACACAAATTGTAGGACGCTTTTAGAAGTTTGAACAAAATGAGCAAGTTTTAACAGTTATTAAAAAATATTGGCCTATTATGTTCTGTCTAAAGGTTCTCGCTTCCGAGACTCCAGAAACACCAAATCAAAGAGAAATTATAAGCGGCAAACCTGTTTCCACCTTCCCAAATTTGACACTGACAAAGTTCCCCACACACAAAAGGAAGAACAATGCAATTATACCTTAACCTTAAAATTAGACAGATTGCGTTAGTCTCGAACGACTATGTATTGGTGTTCAAAACAACAAATGAAGGAGTGTCTAAAGACCCACACTTTCCTCAGGAGGCGAGCGAAAGTTTTGGCAACATCAACTTAAATTCGAACAGCAACACAAATAACGTGGGCGCTAAGGATGCAAATGGGCCTTCTGATCCTCACCACAGTAGCAATCCTTTAAAAAAGTCAGTTGTCGTGGAGTCTTTTCACATCAAGGAGCTAAAAACCAGAGGTTTCAAATTGGTTGAATCGTTGATATTTGAAGGGTTTTTGGGATTGGTAAATGTTGGAGAGCAAATATTTTTGGCTCTTATAGCAGCATCACAACAGGTAGCTCACCCTCGATGGAAATGGGACGAAACCAAAAATATTGTGCAACCTCTTGAAAGTATCAATCAGATCCTCAGTGTGTCGTTTGTTTGCTTAACAAGCAACGCCTACGATCATTTTTTGATGGACTTCACTGGGCTGAACCAAGAGGCGGCCTCAAATTCCATTGATCGAATGTATTCCAATCTCAATTCAGTAGAAAATAATACGAATAGGTATTTAACGGAAGAGAACAACACTTCATTTCAACCATCTTCACAAGACATAAGCCATCCTTGCTATGAATTAAAAAAGCTTTTTTGTGACGGAACTTTTTACTTTTCTCGAGACTTTGACTTGACCAATAATTTGCAGGAGAGAGGCATGTTTAGCAGCATGGATTATATTATTGAAAAATTTGACGAAAGGTACGTTTGGAATATAAATATGATACACGAAATGATACAGTTCAGATCAAGAATATCTGGACAAGAAAAGGAATATCTGGACAAGGGAAAATTTATCACCTTTGCGATAAGAGGCTTTTGCAAAAGTAAGCTCAGTGATCTTGAACTTACGAGCCCCACATGTGTCACTATCATAACCAAAATCTCCACAGAAAACAAAAGACATCTTTTAGCAGTTGGAGGGATTGACAATGAAGGAAATGTTGCTAATTTTTGTGAGTCTGAAATCATATTATCCACAAAATCCCACATTTTTTCATACGTTATATGCTACGGAAATGTGCCGTTGTCTTGGGAAATCCAAGAAAGCCAAATATTGCATTCCAAGAAAATTCGCCTAAGCAAATCTCCAGAAACTACACAAGCCGCGTTTGATAAACATTTTGAGGGGCTTTCCTCAAAGTACGGTGTAGTGAGCATTTTGAATTTGGTCAAACCCAAAAGCCACTCTCAGGCATCGTTAGATAATGCTTACGAGCAATGTGCCAAGCTGAAATCAGTAAGGTATGCAAACTTGGAGTACACGTCTGATATTCTAACCAAATTTACTCATAAGCTTCTATACCACATGAAAGAAGACATATTAGAGTTTGGTGCTTTGGTGTACGATATAAAAAAGGGTATCTACTGCGGTAAACAGACGGGTGTTATCAGGATCAGTGCCTTCAATTCTTTGAAAAGACCCTTTTTGGTAGAAAAATCTGTGTCTCAAGAGGTCATCGAGCTAGCAGTGAAAGAACTTGGAGAGTTTCAGATTCCAGCCGATTTTACCCATGTTTACGAAAAAGTTTGGAAGGAGCAAATTTTTTTCTTAAACAGATTATATGAAAAGAATTTCAAACACACAGACAGATACCAGAAATTATACCGGTCTTTGTTCAGCTTGAAGGTCAAGTTGTATGATCCTTTGCACTCATACATTGTCAATTACTTGAAGAAGAGGAAGAAAGAGTTTTTGTACGACAAAACCATCAACATTTTTTCTGGGACGTTTAATGTGGGAGGAACTTTGTATAAAGGGGATATCAGCAACTGGTTATTCCCAGACGAATCCACCAAAGACAATTCTCCCGACATATATGTTCTTGGATTGGAAGAAATTGTGGAGTTGACACCAGGTCAAATGTTGTCAACTGATACATTCGTGAAGCCGTTTTGGGAAAATAAAATTTTGAAAACGTTGAACGAAAACAGCAGGAACAAGCACTATGTGTATTTATGGGGTGGTCAATTGGGGGGAATCCTGATGATCATTTTCATTTCAGAACCTGAATATTCCAATGTCAAAAAATTGGAGGGAGATGTGAGAAAGTTGGGGTTCCGTGGAATATCCGCGAACAAGGGAACTGTAGCGGTAAGGTTTGTGTATTCCACCACTAAATTTTGTTTTATTGTGTCTCACTTGGCAGCTGGTCTACAAAATGTGGAACAACGTCACAATGATTACAAAACAGTCAACAAAAATATTCGGTTTGCAAGAGGGATCACTATAAAAGACCACGACGCTGTGATTTGGATGGGTGATTTTAACTACAGGTTGTTACTGAGCAACGAAGAAACTAGGGCTTTGATTAGGGAGGAACGATACGAAACGTTGTTTGAAAGAGACCAACTTTATCAGCAGATGATATCCGGGGAATCGTTTCCCTATTACAGTGAAATGGAAATCAAGTTCCCACCAACTTACAAGTTTGATCCAGGAACAAAGAATTACGACACAAGTGAGAAGAACAGAATTCCTGCGTGGACCGATCGTGTGTTGAGCAGAGGAAATATTCTAACTCAACTGGAATACGGTTGTTGCGAAAACATTATATTTTCCGATCACAGACCTGTGTATTCGATATTTGAAGCCCACGTAACATTGGTCAACGAGCCTTTGAAGATGAAACTTGCCAACGAAATATACGAAAAATTACAAAAAGAGCTTCTTGACTTGGACATTCAGGAGAAGTTTGAATTGTTGCAAGTTGCAGAAAGTAATATTACAGTGCCTTCGAAAAATAGACCCATTTCAAACATTAAAGAAGCCCCAATGAGCAATAGTAGCATAAATGTGAACCACTTAACCAAGAATAACAATCAATCAAATTCATCAGGCGATCACAAAAGCATTGGCAACAGTGTGATTGATCTAAAGAGTTATGCCAATAATTACAGCATGAAATTGGCACCTCCCAGCACAGACAAGCATAAATGGTGGATGGGAGATGGAAAACAGGCCACAATCAATCTAGACATCGATCCTAATAAATATATGTTGAATCCGAAAAGAAGTAAGAATCCATTTGATTTGGACTTTTCAAAGCCCTTCTTTGTTTCCAGGAGTGACAATGAAGAAGACCCACAAAAAGTCACTGAAGACAACACCGAACCAAATTCAGACAGTTGCCAAGGGAAAGAAGATCCAAATGCAACAATCATTCAGCCATTATAACAATGATTATCAAACCGGATAAGCTCATATAACTCAGTAATATAGCACTATAATTATAGGTACGTATTTATGTACATAAAAATCTAATTCAAATTTGAACAGATAGAATAGGGGGTGTTTTTATCTATCAATCATTTTTCATTATTTCTTTGCAGCAGGTTTAGCCAGATCATCCGGAGTCGCAGCGCTCACTTCATTAATAGTTCCTGGTTTAATCTCTTCCAACTCGGAAAGCATGGAGGCCATCTGGGCTTCAATCTTATCCAACATATTTTCAAGCTGAGTCGCTGTCGATTCTCCCTCTTGAATTTTTTTCAGCATATCAGACATTAGTGCTGGCGTAAACTCTCCTACAGCATCGTTATTGGTCTTGTTATTGCTATTTTCAGATGTCATTTCAGCTTAGAAAAGAAACAAACTGGAGGATATGTAGGGAGTTGCGTCTCTTCTTTCTTGCGGTAATAATACTGACTATCCGAATACCTAATCCAAAGAACACATAGATGCTGCTGCCATCAATTTCCATTGCAAACATGTCACGACGCTATCACGGCGACTTGATGTTTAAATGCTATGTATGTACGTGTGTGCGTGTGGTTTTTTTTTTTTTCTTCTTTTCTCATTTTTGTTTTTTGTTTTGTATTCCCAAATAAGAGAACACCTTTACCTTAGTTTCAGCCAGAGCTTTTTAGCAAGCCCAAAACAAGGCAACAAGAGTTTCCCATCAAAGCTTCGACTAAAACAGGTTTTCTTTTTGAAATCTAGACTTTACCAAATCAGCGACACATACAGAGCTCAACCAAGACAGCTTTTTTTGTTTATTCACCCAACCCATGTTATTCAAGAATATAATAGCTTTTGCAATTACGTGTGCATTGAGCATTGTTTGCCAATGTTCGTCTACTCAGCAGTCAAGAACTTTGGTTCTATACGATACCAGATTGACTGCTTTAGAAGAATATGATTTGTTTTTCCAATCTTTGAAGAAAAGAGAATTGAATTTACAATTTGCACCAATTAATCAAGAAGATTCGGAAAATGCTATTTCTTTTCTGACTAACGATCAGGATACAAACCTTTACGAAAATTTGATCGTGTTTCCAATCAAAACCAAAAGAGTTGCTGATAAAATCACTACATCAAAGTTGTTGAAATTCTATGAAAACGGAGGTAATATTTTAGCTGTAACCTCTCCATTAGGGGTCACAGATCCAGTTAGAGTATTTTTAAACCAGCTTGGAATATATCCAAGTCCAAAAGGATATGTTTTACAAGATCATTTTCAAAATAGTGATAAACAACAAAACATTTTGAAATTGTCTACGTCTGAAACTTTGAATAATTACGTTTTCAACAAGAGTGCAGAAGAAGGGTCATTGGTCTATTCCAAAGGGTCATCTGCATTGTTAGACAACAATGCTATGTTGGTTCCAATTTTAAGAGCTCCAAAAACCTCTGTCAATAAAAATACAAACGACGACGAATGGTCTGTTGGATCTCAAGGATATTTAATTGCTGCTTTCCAAAATTTGATCAATTCAAGATTATCCTGGATTGGTAGTGATGGATTTTTATCAAATGATCTGTACTCGTCAAACAATGAACAATTTGTTAATGAATTGACCAAATGGACTTTCAAAGAAAAATCCGTGATTAGAGTTGTTAATGCTTATCATGCTCATGCTGATGGGACTTTATATGAAGAGATTCCATACAAAACTAGTGACGAAATCGTGTATGACATTTTCATTTCTGAATTCAAAAATAATCATTGGGTTCCATTTTCTAGTAATGATGTTCAGTTCGAATTAAAAATGATTGATCCTTACTACAGAATGAATTTAAAAGAAAGTGAAGATGTTAATGATGCTAAAAAATTCACTACTGGTGTTTTTAAACTACCAGACCATCATGGAGTTTTCACTTTCCAGGTGGATTACAAGAGACCGGGGTTGTCTTTTATTGAAAGCAAATCGGTTCATGCCATTAGAAATTTAGCACATACGGAATACCCAAGAAGTTGGGAAATCACTAATGCCTGGGTATATTTATCTTCTATTTACTCAGTTATTGCATTATGGATAGTATTTGTTGTTGTGTTTATTTTCACTTCTAAAAAAGTTGTAACAACTCCAGCCACTGTGTCCAAGAAAACCCAATAGACATGATGAACTGAAAATAAATAAATATTGTACTTTCTTTTTGTTTTTTTTAGTATATTATATAAATACAAAAAAAAATAAATAAACATGAAATATTATTATTTCTTTACACTATAAATTTGTATGTAGTACTTTTTTGCACACTTGCAATGAGAAAAAAAACCCCCTCGAACTCCATTTTTATTTGGCTTGTAGTCTACTATTTTGAGCTTTCCATTCATCTAATGATTTAACAGCAAGTTTTAATTCTTCTTGATATTTCCCTATAACAGAACTTAGAGCATTTTTTTTATTTTGTAAGACAGGAATGCATCCTTCTACGTCTGTTTCGACCAAAGACCCCCCAACGGCTCTATAACATTTTCTTTTTGGATCTTTTATATCTTCAAGTGTCTGCAAAACAACTTCATATTCTTCTCTTTCATGGTTCAGTTCCATAATTTTCGCTTGGACGGCTTGATATTCTTGTTTGAACTGTTCATATTGGGACTTCAAAGCCTGTAGTTCTTTTTGATCTTCAGCAGATTGTTGTTGTTGTTGTGACATTGTATACTTTGTAATTGATTCTTTTCTTCTCCTGTTTACTTAGGCTTGGTTTTTGTTGTGCTCACATTAGGGCATCAACCACCTATGTCTGCTTGACTTGTTTTTGAAAAACAGCATGAAAATATAGAAAATCACTGTCACATAATGGTCACGTGGCTGTATATACTCGTAATCTCTAGTTTTCTTATTTTAACAAAATTAGCGTTAATAAATGGTATAAATATATATCTTACAGAGTATACTATAGCCTTACACCCAAGTTAATTCATGAATTTACTACTCGCGTTTGACATTTTCAAATTTCTTTTTAGTTTTGAAGTTTGAACCAATTACGAACAGTATAGCACCTAGAAAAGTCAAAATCGCACCAACCACTGCACTAATTGTCATCTTATTTCCAAATATGTACAGGCTCAATAACAAACTAACAAGTTTTCTCAAAAGCAAAGCAATAGAAAGTGTCAATGCATTAGTATTAGCAGATAAATAGTTTACTCCTTTTACACAAATACTTTGTGTCACCAAATTTGCAATCAGTAATACGGGAAATGATTTCCATGAAAATTGAAAACTTTTTGAAAAATATGTAGTTTTTATTGTTTGAATATTATTCAAGATAGAATCTCTAGAAGTTAAAAAAAATAGAGGCATGCTTAAAAAGTGTGAATAAAAAATCATTTCTTTCCATGTGTCTTTACCATATTTCTTATATGTCCATTCATTATAAAGTTGTAATAATGACATCAAATAAGACGATCCAAATAGAATCACCAATCCTGTAATGCTTCTACTTGAAGAATGTGTTGATGTTTTCGTAAAAAAACTAACTGTTTTGTCACAGCTTGAATTCAAAAATGGTATTAATCCATTCCAAGCAAATTCTTCATCTCTATAAAGAGACGTAATAATACAACCAAAAGTTAAAAGGAGAGCTGAGATGACTTGAGTTTTATTGTAAACTTTTTTCATAAATAATGATCCATTGATCATAGTAATCACTGGACTGAAACTTCTCAGTACAATATGCAAAGGAATAGATATTTCATAATTCAAAGCACTATTATTTCCTAAGGACCCTAAAAAAAATAGAGAAATTCCCACAATATAAACTTTTAATGGAATAATTCTTTTTTGAGTGAAAAAAACATAAGAGTTTTCTATTGCTATGTACATAAACTGACAAAAAGTTATAAAAGATCCAACATCTTTGATATTAGGAAATTGAAATAAACTTTCAAATGTGAAAACGTTGGAGCAACAACCTCCAAAAACCAAAGATATCGCATGGAAAATAATCCAAAGTATCGAACTAGACTGACCCGATGCCATTATGATGTGCTACTCTAATGTTCAACCTATATCTTTTCCTTGTTGAGGCTCTTTGTATCCATGATACATACAAACCATTTTTGTGAAATTCTCTTCAAATCAGGACATCTTTTTTTTTGTTATTTTTCTCTTTGATTTTTTCAGAATTTTCAGAATCTTTTTTTTTTTCTGCGCTTACTTTTGTCAAAATCGTCACAGTTAGTTGATTAAATGAAAAGTGAAAGTAATAATTTTTTGTAAATTAAAAACCACGCTAACAAGTGGAGTGACCTTTCAATGACTGGAAGAGACCACAATTTGTGTTGGTTTATTTTTTCTGTTTTCATATTTTCATTTATGATTCAGAACACTTTCCGTTATGCTATCAAAAATATCTGATAGTTTCAAAGTTTTATACTCTTTAATTAAATCTGTTTCATTTGTTTGTGTTTCGATCATCTCTACAAACTTTGGATCAATAGGAACTCTTCCCAAGAACTTCAAATCCAATTCTTCAGAAAGCTTGGACCCACCACCACTTGAGAAAATATCAGTACATTCAGGACAGAAAGGACATTGGAATCCGGACATGTTCTCAACAATGCCCAAAATGTTTAATTCAATAGTTTTACAAAAGTTAATTTGCTTTCTAACGTCTGCAACTGAAATGCCCTGAGGCGTAGTTACTACAATGCCACCGTCTATTTTTGTATTTCCTAATCCGGCTTCTTCCAACATAGAAACTATTCTTAACTCTTCAGCAATCGATATATGTTCATCTGTAGTACCAGGTGGGGTATCAATTAATAAATAGTCTAATCCTTCTTCACCCCAATAAACATCTGAAAGAAATTGTTTAATAATTGCTGTTTTTTTAGGACCTCGCCAAACAACACTATTACCACGATCAGTTAGCAAAAACCCAAGGGACATAACCTTGATGCTTCCCTGCTTTGAATCAGTTGGTTGAAGTTTTTGGTTTTGCTTGTTGGTTGTTTTTTTTTCAATAGGTAGCCATCCATTTGCTGATTGTAAAACTTCTCTATTTTCTAAACCAAACATTCTTGGAATTGAAGGTCCAGTAAGATCTATATCCAAAACCCCAACATTTTTACCCTTAGATGCCAAACTTAAAGCAAGTTGAGTTGTGACTGATGATTTACCAACACCACCTTTTCCAGAAAGAATTAATATGATATGTTTCACTTTACTCAAAGATTTCGGTCCTTCAATGGTTTCCTTTGACATTTTTGGTCTTTATGTTTTTGCCATCTTTTTCTATAACAGAAAACTACTGAATTTAATATAAAGTATCTTGTATCTGAATGATGATTATTACTAATATTAATTGTAGTGCACTACTCATTCTTTTCTTGTTTTCATGATTTTTCATAATTTCTCTGTCGGGGTCTCGTCGTCGCCACAATATTTCGCCCATCATCTATTTCAACATAGCAAAACAAGGATATGAATTATATACATAGACCTACAATCACAAGTTTTATGTAAGAAATAAACCAAGTCAAGAAAAGGCACAATCAATTTCAAGGTTTAGTAAACTGCAGATGTCACATAAGTATGTTTATCTATTAATTTTTTCATTTATTTGATCATTATCAACTAAAATACGACCTAAAACATTGAAAAAAAAGTCCAGAGTCGTTAATACTATAATTTACCATCCGATGGTTTGGAAAACAGTTTGAAATTTATTTGTTTACTAACTATTTTGAATCTTTTATCCATGTACCGAGAGCAAAAGTATGAGTGTAAAAAAATCGAAAAAAGTCAAAGCTAAGCAATCAATGCTTATCATTTCATGCCTTTCCTTCAATGTTTTTGATCAATTGAACAACATAAATTGTGAAGGATGCTTCCATTGAGCATTATTATTTTTCACTTTCTTTTTTGTACTCCTTGTACGTAAACTTTATTTATTATAGCAATCTCCATCAGCGCGAACATAATGAACAAAATCAAAGAACACAGCTGTTTGGTTCCAATTATTCCATACCTGTGAGCTCACAGGAAACTCACAATAACATTATGAACCAAAGATCATCAACTTTTGGTTCAAATACCAATAGCACTAATAATGATACTAACAGTGGCAAGGGACTAGACTACAATGGATCCATGCTTTCTCAACTTGAATCTCAAAGTGATGAACAGATGGGTATTATGAGTGGGAAGGTAAAACAATTGAAAAATCTTACATTGAAGATGGGTGACGAAATTAGAAGCTCAAACTCAACAATTGGTCATCTTGGTGAAACTTTTGAAGGTACATCAACGAAATTGAAAAAAACATTCAATAATATGATGGTAATGGCATCCAGATCTAGAATTCCTTTGAAAGTTTGGCTACTAATTTTTGCAGTTATCTCTATTTTGTTTTTTTACGTGTGGATTCGATAATTGATTTCATATATGTGTGTATATATATATATATATATATATATATTTACAAACCACACTAAGACCATCAATCCATTAGTTTGGAATCTTTCGCACCCAATATGCCTAAATTTACACCATTTTGATTTTTTTTAGAATGTTTTAATCTTCTTTTTAATTTGACTAGTGCTGTGTAAATTGTTTTAGGTTTTTTAAATCTTAACACAATCACCATACAAACAAATATTCCTGTTATAATAATGCAAATTTTTTTCAGTGCATGATAAGTAAATAAAGTGTTTGAACTTTTTAATGATTGATATCCTTTCAATAAATTGGATGGCTTTAGTTTGAAAGAAGGCTTCAAATTAACCTTTGTCTCTAAATTTAGTAAGCGTAAAAGTTCTTTCAAATAATAGGGTGAGTCACTTGTCAACTTTTGACCAAAAGGATCTTTATCATAAACTTTTACAGAAGGTGTAGAATTATCTATTACGATAATATCACCAACTTTATGTTCAACTAAAGTTGGATAGTTAATCCCATATTTACTCAAATCTTTATTCTTGGAAATATCAATATATGTAAATAAACATCTTTTATCCATATCCAAATACAATTCTTTCTTCATTTCATGAAACAACTTTTTCCTATTACCTGAAGAAGATTGTTCTTTCAGTGTTTTAATTTTTTTATTTTTTTCAGTTCTCAAGACCTCTAAATTTTCATAATTTTGAGTCCATCTTAACATTTCATAATCAAAAGAGGCAAGTCTATAATTTTTCAAAAATCCAGTGGATTGTTCAATCTGCGAATCCAAAACTAAAATAGAAACTTGAGGGTACAACTCTTTTTCAAATTGGAAAATGTGTTGTGCATTTATTTCTTTCAATTTATTCAAATGAGGTAATGAATTTTGACGAATCCAGTCCATCACTAGAGTTGTATCTCTAAGCTCAACTGTAGTGAACACTCTTAAAGCGTTTGGAATCAATGAGTTCTCCTTAAATATGTAAAAAGTTGGTTGTTGTGACATCATCATATTATGGAAAACATTTTGGTCTTTTTGCTTCAAAGCCTCTGACTCGTTGTAATTGATGGAACTGTATAAATCTTCAATCATTTTTTCACTAAATTGAGTCAAATCATCCGAATTCTTGAATAAATAAAGCTGTGGTATTTCTGTTATTTGTTCAATTAAATTATCCAAATAGTCGATTTCTTCTTGAACTAATGTATCCTTTTCATAGTTAAACACAACATATATTTTTTCTTCATTTTCATCATTTTTTTTCAATTTCTCTTTTGGATTTGGTTTAGTAAATAGTTCCAATGTCATTATATCAATATCTTCAATTTTTGCATTGTGAACAATTCTCGAACTAAAATCTACAATTTTGTTAATGTTGTAAGACTCTTTGGGTTTTTTCCCATCAATTTCTTCTTGATTTTTGTTATATTTGAAAACGTTGTGATATTTTTTTTGTGGGAGAATCATCATTAATGTTGGTTCATTTAAAGAGTCCATAATACCTAATTCTTTACAAATTTTTTCGTTAAAATCATTTTCAGGATCTTTGTTGAAACAATTAAATACACCAGTTTGTATGCCATTGGTATGTAATAAATTTGTAAGAATCTTCCAACTTTTATATGCATAATAACATGTGGGACAATTTTTGAAAATCAAATCCATTTTTGTCTTTGAGTTGACAAAATCGTCAGCAGAATTGAAATTAGAAGATGGCCAAAAAGATACCATCCATGGAGTTTCCAAGTCTAATCCTGATTTTTCCAATTCATCTCCATTAGCAGAAACACCAGATATTACACTTACTAAATCCATATAGTTTAAGTACTGGGCTCTATCTGCTCTTCCAACATTTATTGCTTCATTTTTATCGTTTTTTTTTGATGAAAGGGTTAGAGAATCCATATCCTGAGCTTCCAGTTGTGCAAATTTGATAAAACCTTCTTTGTCTCTTTTGTAATCTGAAGGATAATCTTTAACAAAGCCAAAAGAATCATATAATCTGATTGATGGATAAAATGCAATTTTTTCTCGATGGCAAAGATCACCCATTTCAACACAATTGACTTGATAAAATGAGATTTTATCACTAACTTCTCTATAAATATTGGATGTAGTAAATTCTTCTACCGTATCTTTCCAAATGGGCTCAAGTTGTTTACAATGTGAACAATAAGGACTATAAAAATCAACAATAACCAAAGATGATTGTATTGCTAAATCGAATTCATCAGTGGATAGAGTTGGAGGTAGTTGAAATGTTTCATCCGTGATATCTTTCTGATCCTTCTCCAGTGCATAAGAAACTGGTAAAAAGTTTGCTAAATATAGCAAACCAATTACAAAATTATTTATTGTGCTTCTCATTTTTTTCTTTGTTTTTAAAAGCTTTTTTTTTTTTTTATAGCAATTGTATATTTTTATTATTTATTTTTTTCTCTTTTTTGATTCTTTCAACCAATCATGCAATGCAACGATGTATCTATGCTTATCATTAATTGGTTTTCACTTACAACAATGAAAAGATTTCCCTTGTTTTTGCTTTAAGAAACAGTCAACAACAATATAATAAAAAAAAAACAAACTGTTGTTGTTTTTGGCGGCTTCAAGATGGATCAACTATAAGCTGAATCCTTTAAAAGTATAAATAGATGAAAAAAAAAAAAAAAAACGAAAACACGGAAAGGAAAGTCGGGCAGTAAAGCATTATTTCATGTCGGTATTAAAAGCTTAAAGGTTCATCTAATTAAAAGCATTTGATTGATCTACAGAGAAACAAGTTTTACTAAGAATCATGTTTGATTTATTTATTTTTCTCTTTTAATAAATAGAAAGTATATATCAGTGGATTAACTATTCTATTAAATGCATATTATGTTTTGTTATAAAAGTTTTAAAATATTCAAAAGATACTAAAGTTATAGTACTTGCAGGAACTGTTCTAACCAGATTAGTGAGAAACCCTTGATAGAAACCTTTTAAACCACCATTAGTTTTATAAATTTTTGAAATTGTTTTGAATAAGGATTGTGAATCTTTTATTTGCATTCTGGTTCTCAATATTTCATGTGGATAAGTAATTGTACTTGCAATCATTTTAGAAATACACGATGCCAATAATAATTTTAATAAATTTTCTCTTGAACTGTTTGAATTTTTAAATGATGATGTTACTAATTTATCATTATCATTATTATTATTTTTCATATTATTATTTTTCATATTAACTTCTAAAATTTTTTTACATTTTTCATAAAGAGGGAAATGAATAGCAACATGAAATAATCCAAAAAATGAAGGTAATAAACCTTTATAAAATGATTTCCAACCTTCATATTTATACATTTTTTTAAAACAGTCTATTGTACCATTATATTTATTTTCATAAGAATGATTTTTTGATCTAACTGTATTATTACTATTACTATTTTTCCTTATTATAGACGTATAATTTGATAAATGTGGCATTATAACTGGTCTAACTTCTACGAAATTTGGTCGTATATTTTCAATTTGTAACATTAGTCTTGTTTTAACAACCCATATTGGATTTGTTATTACAGTTGATATTAAACCTGCTGTCATAGCACTTAATGAATGTAATTGATAATCTTTTTTCAAATAACTATTATAAAATGATGATTTTTTACAATGTTCATAAATTGAAAAATAAATCATCCATGTTGGAAAATATCCTAAAGTGATTGGAGTTAAACCTTTATAAAGTCCTTTGATATTTTCCTCTTTAATAATAGTTTTCAAAGTTCCAAGTAATCCATTATATTTTTTAATATAGTTATGTGTATGTATTGATAGTTTATTATCTTGTGCTTGTAATCTTGTTTTAGCTACATCTAATGGACATACGATAACACCAGCTAAAAATCCACTTAGAGCACCACTTAATGCAACAATTTCAGTGGAATACAGATTTCTTGTCATTAAAGGTATTTCATATTTAAAACTTTTCAATTTTTTTTCTTGATTTTTGATATCATTCATTTAATTCAACTATTATATTTGGTTTTTTTTTTTTTTTTTCTTTGCTCAAGATAAAAAGTGTAAACGCCAGCGTTTGTTATAAATATCCAGGTGATTCAATTGAAGGGTTGATTTGAAATATTATGCTCCTATCAATCAAGCAATCAATCTATTTATCTATCTCTCTATTTTTATTTCTTTTCTAAACTATTCCGAAGTTTGATTTTTAAATGTGCAAATATAACAGTTCTCTTGTGCTTTAATTTATTGTTCAATTTTTCAATTTGCCAAGAACAAAAAAAAATAAATAATAATCTAGTCTCAATGGAATCCAAATAGAGATTCAACTTGGACAGGGGGTTTTTTTTTTTTCAAAGGTGATAAGGTGTGATACCGAACTAATATTAACAATTACATTCTAAATCTTTATCCTGTTTGCTTTTTTTTTTGTTTTTTTTTTTAAAAAAATCAAAACAAAGAATAAACAGAGAAAAAAAAATAATTTAAAAAGCTATTCCGAAATCCCGAATTGAATGTTTCAAATCGGGATTTCGGTATTTTGTTGTCCGTTATATTAAATAAATTTTTTTTTTTCTATCACCGAAAAAAAAAAGAAAACAAGAAATATATCGGAATATAATTACAAAATTTTATATGGAAGCCAGTCACGTGGCCACTCTTTTTTTTTTTTTAAAGCAAAATTCCATTCTTCCACTCTTCTCCATGCTATCTTATCATAATTGTCCTGTTTTTAAAGACAATATACGGGAAAAAAAAAACCAAAAAAGAAAAGAAAAGGCTTTGACATTTTTAATTTTATATATTTGATCTTTGTTTCTTCTTGTTCTTCTCTATTTTCTGAAAGACTTTTAATGAAATGAGTGAAAGACGAGACTTGGTTGGTTGACTAATCAATGATATCAATCATTGTAAGTTTTAAAATATTTTTTTCTATTATGTAAGAATTTTTATTGACGGTTAATGATTGTATTTCATAAGGAGTGGATATTTTTAAATTGTTTTCTGATGGATATAAAATGAATAAGGAAAAGTGTGGTAGTTTTTAAAAAAAAAAGAAAAAAAAAACAAAAAAAAAAAAACATTAAAGTATTCAAGTTTGTGAAATTAGTGTCAAGAAAGCAAAAGTTACACACAAGACAAGAAAATACAAAATTCGAACATCGGAATCTAGACACTATGAAAATTTATAGATCTAGTAGGTTTAATCCTCAACAGGTGTTTCCTAATATTTATCAAACAAATAAACATTTCCAATTTCAATCTCAATCGGTTATTATTTATAGAAATTTTTCAAGATTAAATCAAATCCATAAAAATATATTGTACAATAAAAACATTCAACTATTATCAGGTTTTAACAATAGTAATAATGGATTAAAAAAAAATTTATTATTTTTCTCTACATCAACGAAATGTATGGAAAATATCAAAGATAAATCTATTGTTACAAAGGCAACTCCTCCTCCTCCTCCTCCCCCTGCCAATGTTAAACCTAAAACTAAAAAAATGACATTAAAGGAAAAAATCAAACATGAAATCAAACATTATGTTACTGGGACTAAATTACTTGGTTATGAAATTAAAATATCAACCAAATTATTATGGAAATTAATTTCAGGTTATGAATTGAGTAGGCGTGAAAATCAACAATTGAAAAGAACAATGAAAGATGTTTTCAGATTAGTTCCATTTAGTGCGTTTTTAATTGTTCCATTTGCAGAATTATTATTACCATTTGCATTAAAGATTTTCCCAAATTTATTACCATCAACATATGAATCCAAAACTGATAAATTGAAAAAAAATTCAAAAATGGATGATGTAAGAGATAAAACTAAAAAATTTATTTTAGAAACTTTAAAAGAAACAGATCATACAACTTCCACAACAACAAAAAATTTAGTTTATGAATCAATTGCTGATTCCAATAAAAAAAAAACATTTGACAATTTTTTCAAAAAATTAAATTCAACAAAGGATAATAATGATAATAGTAATACAACAATTTTCACAAAAGATGAAATTATTAATGTTGCTCAAATGTTTAAAAATGATATTGTTTTAGATAATTTGAATAGACCTCAATTAATCGCAATTGCCAAATATATGTCATTGAGACCAATTGGTACAAATGATATGTTAAGAACTCAAATTAGAATGCAATTAACTAAAATCATTGAAGATGATAGATATATTGATTATGAAGGTGCAGGAAAATATTTAACATTTGATGAATTATATCAAGTTTGTGTCGTAAGAGGTATTAAAACATATGGTGTTACACAAAATGAATTATTAATAAGATTAAAAGTTTGGTTGAAATTAAGATTAGAAGATAAAATTCCTGGTGCTTTAATGATTTTGAGTAGTGTTTACACATATGATATTGAATTTGGAAATAAGAGTAATACAGCAAAAAAAACTACTATGGATATGAAAAAACCATATGAAAATTTGGTTGCAGCTTATTACGATGGTATTTTGAAAACCCTAAGTTCAATTCCAGACCCAGTTTATGATATTACTAAATTAGAAGTTACTGAAGAAGCTGAAGTTTCTGAAGCATTTGCTGCAAAAGCTCAATCGAAAGAAGTTAAAGAACAACAAAAAGTGGGTAAACCATCTATCTCTAAAATAATTGATCAATCGACTTCTGAAGTTGTTCCTTTAAACAGTAGTGATAATAATAAATTGGCTCAAGAAAATATTGCAACCATTGAAAAGACACAACCAACACAACCGTCCAAGATTGAAACATCTAAAGAACATATCAATATTGCGGAAAAAATGAATGAAAAAGAAGATGAACAACAACAACAACAACAACTACAAGAAGAAGAAATTTCTGTTGAAGAAGAAAGTAAATCTGCTAAAAAACATAAAGATAATGAATACAAATTGAATGTTTTAAAAGAACAAGAAAAATTGATTAAAGAAGAATCTGATGAATTAAAACATAGATCCAAACCTGAAAAAAAAGAGATTAAAGAACAAGAACAAGAACAAGAACAAGAACAAATGAAAAAATAAAAAGTAAATAAATAATACATTAATTAACTAATCAATTAATTAATTAAACACAACCTGTCTATAGATATAGTAATTAATTACGGGCCTAGATGCATGGGAAGAGAGTGCTTCAATTCAAAAATCTAATGATTCACTATCTCTTTTTAAATGATTTTTAGAAGACGAATCTGATGATATTTGAAATTTAACATAATTTTGAGTAAAATTATTAAATAGATCAATATATGGTGCAATTTCTGTTTTGGAAATATCATTATTCGATTCATGCATTTGTTCAATTAATTCATTTAATTTTGGACAATTATTTGGATCAAAATTTTCAATAAATTCTTCTTTATTCGAGCTTTTTTGACCACTTGTATGAAACATTATTGGTACACAAACATTTAAAGTTTTAGGATGTATACAAAATGGTGCTTTCAATAAATGAATTATTTGTTTTGTTACTTCCATATCGAATTTCGGATATAGTGTTTTCAATATTAAATCTTCTTTACATTGTTTTAATTTTTCCATATAATCTGGCTTTTTACCATAAGGTAATGAACTTGTTGAAATAAAATCAATATCATACCATTTTAATTCACTTGATCTATTTGGATTTTCTAACCAATATTTTTTACAATTATTTATTAGATTTTTATCGTAAAATCCTGCTAATAACGTTTTAATTGCACTTTCATCATCATTCCATGGATCTTGTTCTCTTAATATTACATCAACAAAATTTTTTTTCAAAATATTTAATGATCTTTCAATGAATGGATGCAAAGGTCTTGAAATCATTCCAATTCTTTTTTCAATATCTCTATCTTTAACAACATTTAAATATTCTAATAAATTTCTTCTTTGTAAATCATTTAATTTTGAACTTCTTTGATCACTTATCCAACAATGTGCACCTCTTCTACCACTGAAAACCCAAAAAAAATTCTCGAAACCAAAATCTTCTAAAAAAGTTATATTCATTACTTGCATTGCAATTTCGATAAATTTCCAACATTTATTACAAACTTGTGCACCTGAACAACATGTTCTAAAACCATCATAGTCATCCATATCAATATCGAAAACTAATTCCTTTTCCATTGGTTTCATATCATTTTTTAAAACTGAATCCTTTTTTTTAGGAGGTATTGAATATATTGCTCCAATTTCAAATCTATTAGGCGTATCATTAATCATCTTTTCTTTGAATAATTTCAATGTTGGAAATGAAAAATATCTACCATATGCTCCTGTTTTAAATTCAATTGCAATTTCTCTATTAATCATATTTGTGGTACCATTATCACTGAACGATTTATTCAACCACTGGTATACAGGTTTATATGGGTATAACTGAGAATAATAAAAATTCATATCTTGTTGATTTAGCATTGACATATTGAATAATTTTAATGCAACTTGGTTTTGTTTGATTTTTTTATTTTATTTTATAGATCTGTTATAATAAATAAGGAAGTAGGCAAGTAAGCGTTTCTATAATATATATCGAATCAATTACTTAATTAATTTCGTGATTGACTTTTTTTTTTCGCGTTTACTTATTTTAACATTTTTTAATAACCCTGACGCATTCTTTTCATTATTATTTTTATTATTACTATTATTTTTTTTTTTTTTTTTTTTTTGGTCTTTCTGACTCTTTGCCTTTCTTTGCAAAAAGAGATGTAACCTCATACTCTAATCATTTTGCCACCCTTTATAGAATTTAAGAAAGAGTAAAGAAAAATCCCATAGACTAAAAAAATATTGAAATCTCCTCCCCCAACAAGATATGGATATTGTATTAGGTATAAGAGTAAAAGATTGTGTCATTTTGGCATCTTCCAAAGCAGTGACAAGAGGTATTTCTGTTTTAAAAGATAGTGATGATAAAACCAGAATTTTGAGTGATCATTGTTTGATGAGTTTTACAGGGGAAGCAGGTGATACAATTCAGTTTGCAGAATATATACAGGCAAATATGCAACTACATTCTATCAGAGAAACCAACAATAATGTGAATAATAATGTGAATAATAATGATAATAATGACAATAGTGGCAGTAGTAATTTTGGATCTTTTGAACTGTCTCCTAACGCAACTTCATCATTTGTAAGAAATGAATTGGCTAAATCTTTAAGATCCAGAAAACCCTTCCAAGTCAATGTTTTAATTGGTGGCTATGATACAAAATTAGAACAACCATCATTATATCAAATTGATTATTTGGGAACAAAAGTAGAGTTACCATATGCTGCTCACGGTTATGCTGGTTACTACACATTTTCATTGTTAGATCATCATTATAGACCAGACATGAATTTAGATGAAGGTTTAAAATTATTGAAAATGTGCTTAGATGAATTGGTTAAAAGAATGCCAATGGATTTCAAAGGTGTTATAGTTAAAGTTGTTGACAAAAATGGTATAAGACAACTAGAAGAAGAGTATTAATTAACTTTTTAAGTTTCTATATCTATAACTATACCCCTATATATTGTGTATATTAAAACAATCATCATCATATTTAACTGATTGCACGTGATCATTAGTTTTTATAAGTAATACCAAATTTGTACTCATTTCTCTTTCATTTCTCTTTTGATGCGTGAGACGTAGTTTAAACGTATAAAGTTGATGAGGTAAACAATTAAACACTAGGAACACACACACACACACACACACACCTGACTGAATGAGTAGTGAAGTTGATGTTAGAACGAAACTATCAGTATTTTTAAAATTAAACGATGAAGAAGGATTAGAATTTATTATTCAAACATTTAATAACTTACAAAATGAAACACTGTTTATAAATAAAATGTTAAAAACTGGAATAGATAATATAAAATGTAAATACATTTATCGAATTCTTAATAATTCAAAAGATTCTAAAACTGGGAAAGTAATGATATACAATTCAATCGATGAAATATTTGAAACATGGAATTTAAAACCCGATGCTTTATCAAGTATTACAAAATACATTAATAATATTTTTGAAAACAATTCAAATAAAGATAGTTTTATTAAAATTTTGAAAGAAATGGATTTAACAGATGACATTATTGAAAAAATTTACTGTTTTTTATCATATAAAAAGGCACAAAAAACAAAAACAACAACAACAACAACAACAATTAACAGAGATCAAGATAATCAACCAGTATTGAACAAAATTTATAAATGTATTGTTACAAGTAAAAAACAATACGGTATTTTTTGTAAAATTTTGGGGATAGTTAACGAACCTGATTGTCTTTGTCACAAAAGTGAACTATCATATCAATCTAAATTAGATGATTATTTGATAAATGATTCAGTTTTCGCTGAAATAGTTAAATTACCACAAATAAATGATGGAAAAATATCGATTTCTTTGAAAAAAATTGATCAGTCAACAGGTAAATATCAAGAAATTGATAAGGATGGTATGAGAGGTAGACCAACCTTCAAACAAGTTCCAATAAATAATGAAAGACAACTGACTTCACCGGAAAGGTGGGAAATTTCTCAATTGATAGGTAGTGGCGCAGCTACTTTAGATGAATATCCAGAATATAAAAAATATTTACAACAAGACAATGAAAAGACATCAAAACAAACATCTCTAGTAAATGGGGACATTCATCAATTGAATAGTAACAATTCCACGAAAAAAACTCATATGTTATTAAATTCAGTTGAAAACGGAGGAGAAGATATTGATATTCAATTAAATAAAAATAGTGAACCTGATTTTATCAAGAAAAATCCTGAATTAAAAAAATTAACAAAAAAATATGAAATGGCTCAATTAATTAAAGTTCCAAAAGGGTCATTGAATAGAAATGCATCAAATGGATCTTCATTATTAGATACATTTAGAGAAGAAAAATTCAACAAGAAAAAAGAAAATGACAAACAGAGGCGTTTGAAAAACAAAAATGATGATAAAAATACTAGCAATAAGTTAAGAGGAAAAGAACCATTGAAATTGACTGGTAGTAATAATATTGACATTGATCAAATAAATGCATTGAGTGCCTGGGAAAGAAAAAGAATGAGAGAAACTATTGAATATGGGAAAAAAACTAATCTTTCCATACAACAACAAAGAAGATCTTTACCAGTTTTCAACATGAAACAACAATTAATAGATGCTATAAATGGGAATCAATTTATGGTCATCGTTGGTGAAACAGGGTCTGGTAAGACTACACAATTAACCCAATATTTATATGAAGAAGGGTATAATACAAATGGATTGATGATTGGTTGTACTCAACCCAGAAGAGTAGCAGCCACTTCAGTTGCTAAAAGAGTGGCAGAGGAAATGGAGTGTACTTTAGGTGAAGAAGTTGGATACACTGTTAGATTTGATGACTACACGTCTAAAAATACCAAGATTAAATATATGACAGCAGGTATTTTACAAAGAGAAGCCCTAATCGATCCACTGATGTCAAAATATTCAGTGATTTTGTTAGATGAAGCTCATGAAAGAACTCTTGCGACGGATATCCTATTTGCACTTTTGAAAAAAGCAGCCTTGGAAAGACCAGATTTGAAAGTTATCATCACATCTGCTACTTTAGATTCTGAGAAATTCTCTTCTTATTTTATGGATTGCCCTGTATTGAAAATTCCTGGTAAAATTTTCCCAGTCGAAGTGATGTATTCTAAAAATCCTCAAATGGATTATATTGAAGCAACATTAGATACTGTAATAGAAATACACATTAATGAATCAAAAGGTGATATATTGGTTTTTTTAACTGGTCAGGAGGAAATTGACGCATGCTGTGAAATATTATACGAGAGAGTAAAAAACTTGGAAGACACTTTGGAATTGAAACTAATAATTCTACCCTTATATTCTTCGCTACCAAATGAGGTTCAATCCAGAATTTTCGAGGCAACTCCTAGCGATTCAAGAAAAGTTATTTTTGCAACAAATATTGCAGAAACTTCTATAACTATTGACGGGATTTTTTATGTGGTTGATCCCGGATTTTCAAAAGTTAATACATATAACCCTCGACTAGGTATTGAACAATTACTTGTAAGTCCTATATCACAAGCACAGGCAAACCAAAGAAAGGGTAGAGCAGGTAGAACTGGTCCAGGGAAATGTTACAGATTATACACAGAATCTGCTTTTTTGAACGAAATGTTGCCAAGTACTGTTCCTGAAATTAAAAGACAAAATTTATCAAACACAATTTTGATGCTAAAGGCAATGGGGATTGTTGATTTATTGACTTTTGAGTTTATGGACCCTCCACCTAAAAATGCACTTCTTTATGCTTTGGAAGAGTTGTTCCATTTGGAGGCACTGGATGATGCTGGAAACTTGACTCCACTTGGGAAAAAAATGTCGCACTTCCCCATCGAACCTTTATTATCGAAAACTCTACTTTCTTCAATTGATCTCAAATGTAGTGAAGAAGTTTTAACAATAATTTCTCTTTTATCTGTGCAAAGTATTTTTTACAGACCAAAAGATAAACAGATAGAGGCAGATCGCAGAAAAATGAGTTTTGCTCATCCATACGGTGATCATTTAACTTTATTGAGTGTATACTCAAAGTGGAAAAACATAGCTTCATCCACTAACACATACAAAAATAACAATTCCAAAATGTCCTCAAAAAAATGGTGTGAAATAAATTTTTTACATGAACGTCATTTGAAAAAAAGCAAAGACGTTTACGATCAGATTCTTAAAATATTTGAAGATCTTGATTTACCATTGATTTCATGTGGCCCCAATCTTGATAACGTTCGTAAAGCGTTTGTGTTTGGATTTTTCAAAAATTCCGTTAAGAGAGATTCTGGAAGCTACTATAAGAAAATTGTTGATAACACTGAAGTGGGCATTCATCCGGGGTCAGTCTTGTTTGGTAAAACAAACGAATACCTGTTATATCACAGTTTGATTTTGACAACTAGAGAATATATGTCTACAGTGTTGGTGATTGAACCCAAATGGCTTATAGAATGCGCTCCTCATTTTTTCAAAGCAGACACAGTGAACAACAAAAAAATGAAAATTGAATCTTTAGAAAGAAATGGTGGATCTAAGAACGACTGGAGATTGAGTTCTTTGAGGAAGAAGAAAGAAGCCTCTTTATCAATGAAGAAAAAAAAGTGAATACTGTCGTGTACGATCGATCTTAAATGTTTAATTAACTCGTTTACTTCTTCCCTTATTTTTTAGTTTTAATTCTTTTTTAGTTTTTTTTATTTTTTTTTATTTTTTTCAGATTCAAGTTCAAATATGCATCGCGTTATTCTAAACGAGTATATTTATATATTTAGCTAAATATATGTGTTTAAGAATAGATCTTTATTATTAACAACAGGTTTGAATGACAGATAATAATAAAAGGCTTTAAAACCCTAAACTGCATTTAATATTACAATATGAGTCAAATTGCTTTGCATTCCAAACTGCCACCCAACTGTAAAGTTGCAGTTTTAGGAGCTGGTCTTTCAGGACTAACGTTTTCATATTTTTTGAATAAGTTGAGACCAGACATTAAACTGACAGTTTTCGAACAACAAAGTAGATCTGGAGGGTGGATCAACACAGATTATGTGAAATTTCCAGAAATTGCTGAAGCAGTAAAATTGGAAAAGGGCCCAAGAACATTAAGGGGTGCTTCTGATGGAACCTGTATCATGATGGACATAATGATGCAATTAGGACACACGAAAGAATTGATGTGTATTGACTCAAAATCCGAGGCTAACAGAAAGTTTTTATTAGACAAGAATCATGCTCTTCTTCAAATCCCTCCAACAACATTTAAAAGTTTTTGGAATTTTATGAACAATTCGTTAAGTGATGGACTAATAAAAGGAGCTTTATCAGAGATGTCTAATCCACAAAGACCAACTAATATAAAAGATGAATCCATTTATGATTTTACGAAAAGAAGATTTGGAACACCAAACATGGCAAACAACTTGCTCAGTGCTATATTCAATGGTATCTACGCAGGGGATGTTAGAAAATTGAGTGCCAACTTCACTTTAAAAAAATTGGTTGAGTTGGAAAGAGAAAATGGGTCTTTAATGAAATCAATGTTTAAAGCTAAAAAACCCAAAGATATTCCTCAGGAAGAAGGGATCTTACAGCAATATGGAGGAAAAAGAGATTTAAAAAATTTACAACGTGTTTTGAAAAAATATCCAATGGTTGGATTTTCAAAAGGGTTGAGTAGTTTGCCAAATGCGTTGGTGAATCATTTGGAGAAACAGAAAAATGTAGAAATTAAATATGGTGCTACTGTTGAATCTGTGGAAGCCGATCCGAATTCTCAACACGGTGTATCTGTTGATGGTACTCAATATAAATTTGATCATATCCACGCAAGCACAGTTCCTAAACATCTAAGAATTTCCAAAGATTTAACAGATTTTTTGCAAAAAATTTCAAGTATGAATGTAGCTTTAGTAAATGTTTATCATCCAACAAAAGATTTAATCGAAAAAAAATATCATGGTTTTGGATATTTACTCCCTCAAGCAACACCCAACCCTTCCAAATTATTAGGTGTTATTTTTGATTCTGTAATTGAACACAATTTTAATCCAATATATGAAACGGGCAAAACTTTGAAGCATGAGCTTTCATACACTAAAGTTACTGCCATGCTTGGTGGTCATCTATACGAAAACAGTACCATTCCTTCACAAAGTGTCATTTTAGAACAAGTTAAAGAATCATTAAGCAAACATTTGAATATTGCCAGGGAGGACTTGGAAGACTGTAAGTACCAATTTACGTTAGCTGAAAATAGTATTCCCGAATATTATGTTGGGTACGATGCATCTGAAGTAGAGAAAAAAGTAGCCAAACTGGGAGTTTCTCTTGGTGGAATGAAATTTACTGCAGGGCCTGGTCTTCCTGATTGTGTTGTCAAATCGTTTGAGGTTGCCAAAGCCTTGGCCTGAATCTTCTTATGTATTTATTTTATTTATAATTCGCGCACGTGCAGCAATTGAAGAATGAGCGTTAACTTTTTTATTTTATTTTGTTAAGCCCAATTTGATTTTTTTCTTTCTTTGAGCATTTTCAAAACTCAATTAAATTACGACAGGAAAGCACAAGAGGTAAAAACAACGACTTACATTGATAAGATATCTGAAAAGAATGAGTAGTGATAACAGTAGTGGCACTGAAATACAACCAAATGAAACCCTGTATGTTCACAACTTGAACTGGAAGATCCATAATGGTAAATTAAGAGAAAACTTGTATTTGATTTTTTCAACATATGGGGAAGTCTTGAATATTTATATGAACGACAATATGCGAGAACAAGCATTCATAACGTTTAAAAATGTAGATGAAGCCAACTTTGCTAAAATATCGTTGAATGACGAATTGTTTTTTGATAAAAAATTACAAATAGAATTTAAGAGGATAAAAGAAAAAAAAAAAAAGTCTTTGAAATAGATATGTAAATTCATGATTTGGCAATTTTTCTCAATTGCAATACCAGTTTTCCCAACTCACCTTTTACCATCGAATTGATTCCTTGGTTCAAAATATTTTTTAGCAATTGTATTGTCAAGCCTTTATACCAACCGGTTATTCCATATTTCCGGTACAACTGGATTAGAACATCAAATACTCCATTGTAAGTGGTCTTGGTGTTTGGATTTTGTAAATTAACCTTTGATAGAATCAATGGGAATGTAATCAAGGTGGCTACAATCTTACTAAACATACCACAAGCAAAATTGATTTTAGGAGACAATCTTACAGTTGTATCATCAATGGCAAAATCGTGTTTCAATGCATAATTTTTAGAGGAAGAAGAAGAAGCATTTTTTTTCAAGCTTTTCATCAAGATCAAATGTTGGACCTCTTTGAAAACTGTATAAGTGATTGCTGGGTTGCATGTTAACAACAAGCTAATTTTTAAACCTTTATAAAAATCCCAAATATTATGATTTTTATTGTAAATATTTGAAATATGTTGTTTTAAAGATTGAGAAGGTGCTGTCTTTTGGGACGTTGAGATTATGGATATTGGAGTTGTAATGAAATTTGAAACAGATGCACTCGTAATGTTAATGATCAACTCTTCAACAGAAGACAGTTTGGAACCCCTTCTACCACCACTAAATAATTTTTTTTCATGGAAATAAGTATAATATTTTTTACGTAAAACTGTATAGATTAACCAGTAACTGAACGTTTGTATTATTCCAGAACCCATAGAAAACCCATATCCCTTAAATAAACCTTGAATACCTTCCTCTTTGTATATTCTTATTAGACATTGCAAAATTGTTTCTGAATCTTTTTGTTGATATTTTTTTAATTCCAACTTGTCATTGTCATTGTTTTTGTCGTTTGAAGAAACACTTGTTTGGATTTGAGCCTTGGCTACATCCAATGGGTAAACAACTGTATTTGAAATTGTACCACTCAATGCCGCAGTAAAGGCATTATCGAGACTAGACATTTTCTGTTGTTTTATTATTTTCCTTTTATATCTTTTTTTTTTTGTGAAAAGTCACAGAAAGTTTGCAACGCTAGAAACATATATGCAGTTGATGTAAATTAATTGCAAAAAAACCATGCATTGCATTGTTCTTGATTGATATTAACTTTGAAAAAACTATTTTGTAATGTTCACATTTTTTAAACGTTCATGGGCTGCCTTTGTAGGCACAGCCAAATAAATGGCACACGTGACAAAGCAAAGATTTATTTAAAATGAAGCTTTTCAAAAAATGATTAATGATTAATGGATTAGTTGATATATTCCAAAGATTTTATAAAAAAAATTAAAAATAAAAATAAACACATGGGGACTACTTACATATTATGGAGTGTGTTGAATATAGAAAAGAGAAATTAACTGATTATATACCTTTTTCACAAATACAGGTTAGTTAAGCTTTTTCAGATTTTTCAGATTTTTCAGATTTTTCAGAAACAGGTTCATGGGCAGGTCCATTGTTATTAACAGAATCTAAATGAATGTCATCTCTTACTTTGACAATGGTCCCCTTTTCCTGTTCAACTTCTTCTTTCATGATTTCCTCTTGTTCTTTCAAGTAAGACATTTTAGATTTAGGAGGTACTGGTTCTGAACCTTCTAGAACGTTAACTTTAACTTCATGATACAATTCATCAGGAATACTACTCAATACATCACATAATGAATCGTATAAAGTGTTTTTACCAACCAAATCACCATAATTGTAAGCAGTTGACATTAAAAGCAAAGTTGAAGGAATTTTATCTTTTAATCTCATATCTAACCAAATTTTCAAATTTTCTCTTAAAGCCAAATCATCAACATTTGCAATTTTGATACCTCTATTAGCACAAGCCATTCTTAATTCAGTTGGATTTAATGAAGAAATACCTTCGTAATGAATTTGTAAATCATCTTTTTTCAATTGTAACATTTTATATCTGATTCTATATCTCAACATAACATCCGTACCAAAAGGTTGTAAATTAATATATTTTGCAATAGCAACCAAATGAGATCTTGTTAAATTATCTAAAACTGTATCATCACGAAATAATTGAGCAACTTTGATTAATTGACCACGAGATTCAGGTTCACCTGTTTCTCTAACATGTTGATAAAATTGATTGAAAATTATTTTTTGTTCATCGTTAATATTATTTGGTTTGAAATGTTTACCTGATTTTTGATCTTTCATAATTTCTGTTACTAAAGTTCTTGTCTTTCTCAACGATTTCAATTTTTTCTCTTTATCAGTTTTCGATTCATATGTTGATGGTAATAAATTTGGGAAAATTTTAAGAGCAATTGGTAATAATAATTCTGCAAATGGAACTAAGACAAATGCAGAAAATGGAACTAATCTAATAACATCAGTAGTTGTTCTTCTTAATTGAAGCATTTCACGACGAGTTAATTCATATCCTAAAGACATCTTAGCTAATAGTTTGGTGGAAATTTTCATTTCCAAACCCAGTAGTTTTGTACCATCCCAGTAATGCTGAGCCTCGTGTTTGACTCTAACCCATAAAGTTGGTTTATTTTCAGGTGTAGGTGTAGGTGTAGGTGTAGGTGTAGGTGTAGGTGTAGAAACTTTTGGTGGCGTTGTTGCCTTGGTGCTATTCAGTCTAGTGTAAACACGAGGGAAAATCAATTTTGAAGTGGACCTTTCAATAACGGTTCTATTGACAACCCTTATAGCAGAATATTGCTTCAACATTACTCTTGTTATAATTTTTTTATGTTTGTATGTGCTTGGGCTTTCTTTCTTCCTTTTCTGTCAAAGTGTTTCATAAACGAAGAGGCATTGAAAAGAATATGAAAGACTGTTTTGAATCAAGTAGCGATATTTCCGAATAACGAATTAGACAAGTTGTAATCAATAACGATTAAAAGGTACAATTTTGAACAACACTTAATCATTCTACAAAGCAAAACTTATTAATAGATTTTTAGAACTTAATAACAATTGAGATATACTAAATAGAGTTAGCTACACACACTCACACACACACACTTTAAATCATTTACGGAATAGAATTACTTTATTCTTTCCCTCCACCTCCACCTTCTTTCCCAAAAGAAACAAAAAATTCAAGTGTCACGAATCAAAAAAAAAAATTACGCTTTTCCCGACATTTTTTTTTTTTTTTTTTTTTTTTTTTCTTCCGGAATTCGAAAGAAAACAAACATTTGAAAAATTTAAAAATCTTAAAAGATTTTTTTGTGCTTTGTTAAAGATTAATTGTCGTCTTCTTCTGCTAAAAATAATATACACAAGTATGGAAAATAAACCCCTCTTATCCTAAAAGTATACATAGAGTAAAGCGCTATTAAATATATAAAAATATATTTCCTTTCCTTATAACTAACTACGCACGTTTGTTTACATGTGAGGTTGTCTCTGTTTTGAAGTTTGAGCTTTTAATAAATTCTTGAAACCATTACATAATTGAACCACTGAAGGATAATTGAAATTGACCAATTGGTACCCGTTTTTAGTTAATTTAATATTCCAAATGTATAATTTTGAATTCGAATTTAACTTAAACATCAAATAAAACCAACCTGGATGTTCATGATTGAAACTGAAATAATAAACTGATCTATTTGGATTAACTTTTGAATAATCTTCAATAAATTTTAAAACATCTTTTTTTGGACCTGCTTTAAATTTTTCACTAAATGTTAATTCATCTAATAATCTGATTTTATTTTGTAAGTATTCAACAATAATATGATCTAAATCTTGATATTCAAATCCATCAACAATTAGTTTATTACCTAAATATAATGGATTTGGTTTGTCTTCTTCTTTAATATCAATGTGTTCAAATAAATCTTTATCTAATTTCCATGTAATCGTTAAATGATCATCACCTTTAGATGATTGTCTTATAACAAATTCTCCTCTTGATTTTGGTTTTAGATATTCTTCAGCTTGTTTACCATTCATTGCAAAATAATATGGATGATTGATAACTCTATGTTGTCTTTTAGCACGTCTTTCTAACATTGTTATTTCTTGTTCTTTTTCCAAATCAATCATTTCTTGTGCAATATCCCAAGTATTTGAATCTTTATTTATATTTGATGAAATATTCCCAATATTATTTTGATTGATAATTGATAAATCAGTATCATATTTCAATAATGAACCTTCAAATTTAATATTTAAATAATCAATAGATAAAATTTTAGATGGATAAGTTTTTCCTAATTCGTAAAGTTCATCAATTGGAATTTCTCTTTTATAATAACCTTCATGTTTTGTTGAATTAATATTACCTTCGATATTACTATTTGTACTACAAATAACTTCATTATGGTTTCTATATCTTTCTACTTTAACTGGAATAATACATCCAATATGGAATGATTGTTCTGTTTCACCTGTTAAGTTGAAAAAAATTTCATGTTCTTTCAAAATATAAAAGTCACTTCTTAATTCTTCAAAACCATCGATTAATTCATAAACAATGCTTCTTAAAATATTAAATTTTCTCTTACCTGTTTCTTCTTCATATTGCTTGGCAAAACTATGCAAATCAAGTGATTCTAATTTGGATTGTTTATCTCTGTCATCATTTAAAATCTCTACAAATTCTCCCATTGTGCCATTTTCTTCATGATCTTGAATTTCTTCTGGACTTGCTTCAAGTGCATCAGCTGCAACTTTAGCTGCTAATTGATAATCTTCTGGATGAATACGAGTTCCATCTAATAAATCTTCTTCACCTTGTCCATCAAGTCTACTACTCCCACCAGAACCTCCACGAATAGATTTAGATTTCTGTTGTTTCCATGACATTTTGATAAATCCGCTTGCATTAATGAAAATTGTTTTAGTTAAAATATGTTTAGTGATTAATTGTTGTCTGGCAATCAAAGCTTCATTCAATCTTTGTAAATTTTCCAGAAAATCAATAGTTTTTCTCTTACCAAACCCACTTAGGTAAGGTAATAGAGAACAGTAATAAGCATTGTCACTATTAACTTTATTAAAATCAATTCCAACCAAATTCACAATATCAACAAAGGCAGTTTCAATGCTTCTTGCCAAGAGCTCCGGAGAAATTAATTTTTGGTGAGGATGAATATTCAAAGAACTCAGCTCCTCTGTACTCAAATTGGCATATTCAATTAAGGGACTGTGAACGTATCTTCCCAAAGCAATACAATACTTGATCAAATGATTTTTGTTTGGAAACTCAATATCTGATTTTTTGTTGTGTTGATAAATAGTAGCGACTTGATCGTCAACAAATATAACCGGAATAGTGTTACCGTGCTTGTTTTCTAATTTTTCATAATTTATAACATCTTGAATTTTTCTCATAAATCTTAGAGTTGCAACATTTGGACCGTTGATTGCAATACAATCTGGTTGCAAATCCATGCACAGTTCTTTGAATTCGTCTTCAAAATTTTTGGCATTCAATCTATCAAAAGGATTATTTTGAAATTTATAATCCTTTTCAAATTCACTTTTTCTGTTGATCAAAACACCAATAATTGCATCATTACCAAATCTACCATTACCACAAGTAACCGCCAAGACACGGGATGCCTTTTTGTTATTATTGACAAATGGAGCTTGGTCAAGTTTTTTCAAAAACTCTCTTTTAATATCTTTCATGATCAAGTTTTCACAAATTTTCTGCAAGTAGGCTTTGATCTCATTAGAAATATCTTGGAAAATTTTGCCAATAGCTTTAACAAACACTTTTCTTCTAAATTGATTCCATTTCATAGCAACTTCGTTAGTACCACCACTTTCCAGACAAGTGTCAAAAACATGGTCAATATAACCCTCCTGAGAAGACATACAGATTTCCACTGTCAAATAATGTTGTTGCTCGGCTTCCAACATTTTCAAAAACGTTTCAGGTTGTTGTAAAAAACTTTGTGGAGTTCTATTGATGGCGTATTTAATATCTTCATATGGGGATCCCATTTGAATTTCCTTTTGACCCTTTGGCAACAATTTCACGTTTGCAACATAGTAACTGTAAAAATTCTTTCTAATAGCTTCTCTAATTTTTGGGGAGTTTGAGATTTCTAAAGAAAAGTATTTTTCCACTGTATCTAGTGCTAATTTAGGATTGCTCACAAAAATTTGATCATCAGCAACAATACTTTCAACCAATTCTTCTGGAGTGAAACCATCTTCTGGATCTTTTATTGAATACACTTGGGTACCGGCATTGATATTCTCACCTAATTGTAAAGTTGAAATCCCTGAAGATTCAACGATTCTATACAAGTTGGATTTTTTGAATTTTTCATAACTTGAATTTTTCAAATGTGTTTTCTTATTTATTTTTTGAGTAGAATTCTTGGAAGTATTAATTTCTGTTGCATAGTTGAACTCCAAATAACTGTAAATATCTTGTAAAATGTTCAAATCGTTACTAGATAAATATTCTTCAACCATGCTATCAGAGACATTTAGCTCATGGTAAAAATCGTTAATGTATTGCTTTTTGGCTAAAAGAGAATGAAATTCAGCATCTAAATAAACAATTTCCCATAAATCCATTTCATTTAAAATAAAACCAGCACTATCTCTTGAACTTATATTGTTTTTACGATAACTGTATATAAACGGAATTTCTAAATTATCTTTAGCAATGAAGTTTATGGCATTCCCAATGGTTTCAGAGAACTCTTGCATATATGGCTCTGGAATTTGTTTAACAGGAGCCAACTTATTCGAGATCCATGATATTTCAGAGTCCAACTCTTCATTTGATAATGGCTTGTAATCAGTCAACCCTTTTCTGATTTCTTGGAATCTTTCTGGAACATCTGTTTTTCTAATAATCATATCTTCATCAGTCATCAAATTTTGTTTTAAATCTTGTAAATCGTAAATATCTTCTAACTTGACTGCTTCTTCTAACTCGCCTTCTCCTTCATCGTCTTTTTCCAATTCTAAAACCCAATCATATTCGCGACCATCGCCGAAAATCTCAAACATTTCTTCAATTTTATCATCGGATAAACCAGTAATTTGGAGTGGATTTTTTTCTCTTTGTTTTCTACGTTCTTGTAATCTGTGTTGCCTTGTTTCTTCATCTTCATCACTAAACTCGTCATCTTCAATGAAATCATCAAATTCTGCTTGTTTGGTGGAAACAGGAGCCTGGTGGTGAGTTTTGGAAACATTTTTCTTACCAAAACGTGATTCTTCATTGAGACCTGATGTTTCATCACCAAATTCTTCTTCTTCTTCTTCTTCATCATCGTCAGAAAAAAAATCATTAATGGTGGAGGTTGTTTTATTTACACTTATATTTGTACCTCTCTCTTCTTCTTCTTCTTCTTCTTCAGCATCAGCTTGTTGACCTGCTCTTTTTAATCTTTTCAATTTACCCTTTTCAGAAGAGTTTTCTCTTGGTTTGGTTGCATACCCAGCGTTTTCCATCAAAAGATCCAAATCATCTTCATCTAATTCTTCGTTTTCTTCACTTCTTCTTTTTCTTCTTCTTTTTTTCTCTCTTTTGGCGCCGTCTCTCTTTTCTCCTTTCTCCATGCCTTCATCTTCATCGTCATTTTCACTTCCATCCTCGTCAACAATAAAACCTTCTTTCACCTTTGCTGCTTCTTCTTCATCATCATCTTCGTCTTCATCATCATCAGCAGAAGAGTCAAAAACGTCTTCACCTTCACTTTCAGAGTGTCCCTCTTGTTCTTCGGCCTTGTGTATTATATCATTGTTATTGTCACCATTTTCGTTGATATCAACATCTTCCATTTTTTTAGTATCTTCCAAATCACTCATCACTGTGGTCTTTTATGATAAAAAAGTTTTTTCTTGAAACAGTAGAGCCAAATAATATGTTGAAGAATCACACAGATTACTTGCTTGCTTATGGTGAGTTGGATCTTTTTGGGTTTTTGTTATTTTTCATCATCACCATTATTTCATCATCATAGCAAGTGAATAAACAATATCTGAATAAATCTAACCAAAGGGTAGAGACAAAATTTTTCTTTTCTTTCGAAACAAAAAAAAAAAGCTAACGTTCGGGTAACGATTCAAGCTTTTTAGCTTAAACAGGTCAATCACCTGGAAAACGAGCCCACGGTTATAATCACATCGAACCATATACATATTTTTATAGATATATGTGTGTATACACATGTAAAGCACCAGGGCTTCACCTGTACGATTTCCTAGTACTTCTCATATTTGTAGTTGAATCAGTGTGTCGCCTTTTAAAACTATTCTGCTGAGCATCACGTGGTCGGCTTGGTGTTTTATTATTTGACAAAGATTGTTGAGGTGGTGGACCCATTGGATTTACTCTTATTGCTCCAACGGCCAATGACATTCTTTTATTTTTATAGTTTTGAAGTTCATTTGATTCTTTTTGTCTTATAGAATCCATTATTGTTATTCTTCTCTTTTTTGTTGAAAAATCTGAATCGTCTGTATCATTATGATTATGATGCAATGAAGCATTCACCTTCATAGATTTTCCAAAATTTGAAGTTTGTCTTTCCGGTTTATCAGTCAAATTACTATTGGATCTATTGGTTAAAGATTTAACATTTGTAGGCTTCCGAATCATAGACGTTTCTGGATTTGTGACAAAAGATGAATCTGTATCACCATCCTCATGTCTTTGTTGTGGTTGTATATTATTGTTTTGTAGATTGGAATATCTACTATGTATAGACCTTCTTTCATTAGAACTGTGCCGTGGCCTTGAGACTGTACTATTTTTTGTATTATTAGAGACCGAAGTTTGTGGGGTTCTTCTTTTTTCTGTAGATACAGGATATTCCAGTTCATTTATTTTAGATTGAATCTCTTGAATTTGTGTTTCTAAATCTTCAATTCTAGAAACTGTATTGATTTCTTCTTTGACATTGTTTTTATCAAATTGATTACTTGACATATCAATACACAATGTATTGCACATGATTCCGTACAACAAAGATCCGTTGCTTTCATTTAAATTGCACAAATTCTCATGAATAAAACTCAGTTTTGTCATGTTGTGATCTAATACCTCCATTTGATCACCAAGAGTTTCCAATTGTGATATAACATACTCCATTTTGTATTGAAGTTTTTCTTGTCTTTGTGCTGTATGTATATAATAAATTCAAACCCCGTTGGGATTGTTTTTGAATATATCTCTAATTAAAAATTGTACTTCTGTAGATGATGGTGATCTTAATCAAGACTGGGGAAAAAAAAAACAAATAAAGCATCTGATATTAGCAAAAAAATAACACTAGGTCACGTGGCAATGCTTTAACTAAAATAATGTTTGTTACGGTAATGATAGAAAAGTATAGAAAGATACTCGAAAGAGAGATATAATTAAAATAATTATCGATATACAGAAATAAGGAAAAAGTAAAGAAAGAAATGTTATTTGAGTTTAAATACTTGTATATAAAAGGAATACATACAGTCACACATACGACAATACACATTCAGTAATTGTCAAAAAAAGATAATAAAACCGTTTTGCACACAATTTAGTCCTAGCCCAATATCTTTGATGAGTTGGATACAGTATTGCTGAAACATCCATGAACAAAATGTCCTTTCTTGAAAGATCTCCCATTTGTGCTTGTTGAGATTCAATAAACTGTTCGATTTTCTTTACAAAACGGTTCCAAGAAGAAGAAAACTTTTTAATTAAAGGTTTCTTGTTGTTAATGTTGTAACTGTAGTTCGTTGGTAAATCTGTGCTAACATTTGTTCCACTTGCTTTTTCAATAAATTTGTAAGCTTCTTTCTTTGTCATTCTGTTACCAGGAAGAAATAGGCATTGTACAGTACACATGGAATAATCATGCTTAATGCCACAACTTGGTCGCTCAATTAAATTTTCAGGTTTTTTCTTTTTTCTAAAAGATTGCTTAGGTAAATCATTGTTGCTTGACGAATTATCACCAAATTGTTCAATTTTGAAATTTTTCAAAGTTTTCGTAATGTTGGGATCGATTTCTTTCAAAGCTGATCTTTTTGGTTTTGTTGGTTTGACTCTAAGTGTTGTGGATGAGGGAAATTCACAATCTAAATATTCAATATCTGAGCTTGCATTAGTAATGAAAACATCAGCATCGTTTTCATATATAGTTGGTAATTTTGAAATTTTATCAAAAGTTGATAAATGTTTTTTTTTGTTTTCGACTATTGAAGTTGAGTTGTTTGATTTGTTGCGAGAGATTGGAGAGTTTTTGTTATATTGCATTATGATAGAGTATTTGTTTTTGTAAAGACTAGTTAGCTTTTTCTGAATGGTTATTTTCTTTCTATATTTTTTTTATAAAAAAAGAGCAGTTCTAATGTTTTAAAATCAAATCATCGTTGTTACAAATACTCTGTTTATATACAAAAAAAAATATTTTGTTTTCCAAAGCATCAATGTTTTTGCTAATTCTTACATTGTTAATGTTCATGTCAAGAAATTATTGATAATTTTTAACTGTGTGTTATCTGTGCTCGTCATTTCTCGGGAAAGTTAAAAGATATATCTTTAATTAATTGATTTAACTTATACATTGCCTTTGCGTGTGGATCGATAATCAAAGCTGGAATTTATTTGGTATATTATTGTATGTACAAGATTTTTCTATTCTATTTATTTTTCTGCATATTACATAAATTTATTGGCATGTTTCAATTTGTCTCTTTTCAACTGATCTTGAGAAACAACGTTTGGTTTTCTAAATTTTCTCAAGGCCACAATCAAAAATATCGAGCTCAAAAAGGACAATCCCATCCATGTGACCATATACTGGAAATGGTCGTTTTTATACTCGATTTTGGGGATTTTCCCTAGTGGTACCCCTGCTTTCACAAATTGGAACCTTGTGTACTCTGGCTCTTCTTCGGCAAGCTGGTCATCGGTGTCAAGTTCCGAATGTTTAATCATGTCTTTAATAATAAATGGCTGCTTTTCTGTCAAATTTTGTTTTTCTAATGATGCTGATGATGTTTTCTTTTTGGTTAACAAATTTTTCCACCATATATTATTAGATTTTTTTTCATCATTTGATGTATTCAAATATTCAGTGACAAATTTATGATCTTTTAGATCAAAAAGTTGTTGAAACAAAATAGGTATTTGTACATTAGCTTCTTGACACATCTCTGGGAAATCAATTACTTGCCATAACCGCCCATCTTTGTTTTCTCTTTCCCATTGGGTAGCAGAAAGATTTCTTGAAACTTTGATAACACATTCAAGTTGTGTCAATCCCTCTGGCATACTTAAGTGTCTAAACTCTCTTTTGCTGGGCAAGACTTTATCTGTAGAGATCCATCCTCTTTCAATCAGGACTCTTTTCCCATCAAATCTTTGAGCATCTGAACTTCCTGGACCTTTCCCCGACTCTAATACAAATGGTGTAAAAAGCACATACCCATTGTTTCCATCTCTTATTCTTGGTCCAACAAACAATTCATTTTCGTGATCAAATTTCCCAGTTAGTATAATTTTTTTGTATTGGAAATGTTCATCAACGGTTTCATTAATATTGTTTGTAAAATCTCTAAAACTTTCCAAATCAGATTCTTTTAAATTATCCAAGTTTATTCTTTGGAAAATAGTTGCTAATAGTTTATTTTGGTCATTTATTGGCTTGCTAATCAATCTTTCTTCACATTTGGAAACTAGTTTATTCTTCCAACTCAATCTTTTATACTGCCACAATCCTAGTTGAAATGAAACAATGGGCATGGCAATCATCAATGATAAAAATATAAATTTCCCTATTTTACCCTTTGTAGATGTATTTCTTGCATCATGTTCATCGTTTGGTGATCTGGTTGATTTTATTGGTTTCCAATCGACTGTTGATGTTTTAACTGTTCTTATTGGCAAAGACAAACAAGTTTTTTTGAAAAGAGGTCCTCTCACATTTTGTTGAGCCCCTATCCACAATCTAATCATTTTGTCTGGTCTTTTCTAGCTTGGTCAGTATTTCATATCGATACAAGATTACTGACTCGTGTGGTTATTATTGCAACCTGCAAAAAAAAAAAAAATTCAAAAAAACAAAAAACATATATATAATATATGTTAAAAGAGTATAAAAATGGCGTTTTATGCAGACAGATATACAAACTTACAACTATAAATATTTACAAGTGTGTTCTAAGAGAGGGAGAGATAGTATGGAAAATAAAACTACAATCAAAAAAGCTTATTCGTAATAGATTTTTTTAACATCGACAACTTTTTTACCTCTTTGTAAAGCAATTTCTTCTAAAGTTTTTTGTGCTTTAGTCAAAGCTTCAATGGTTCCCTTTGCGATATTCATTTGGTTTCTTGATTTATAAACTTTAGCACTCAAGTCTTTGATACCTGCTAAAGCTGCAATTTCATAGACTATATGATTTACACTCAAACCGAAACCTGGTTTTTTAGTTCTAAAATGAAGATGGACACCATGAAATTTATGATCGATGTCACTAAAAATAGTTCTATTTTCGTATAGTGGAATTTTAACTAGATTTCTGATGGCATCTCTGTGAGCCTGCTGCACTGCTTTAGAGACTTCTGATCTCGATTTCCCCTCTCCGAGTCCAACAATCCCATTCCCGTCTCCCACTACAACAAGAGCGTAAAAACTCATGATTTTACCCTTTGCAGTTTGATTTTTAACTGGTTTGACAATAAGTGGTTTCATTTTCATGTTATTCAAAAGATAGTTTTCATCAACACCGGTTCTCTTGGCGATGTCTCTTGCAAAAAGCACATTATCTCTAGCACCACCTGCACCACCACTTGCAGCTGCTCCAATTTTTTTTGGTTCATCCATTGGAATTTGTGGTTTATCTGAGTCTTTCAATATATTATAGTTTTCTGGCATTTTTTGATCTGCAGGAACCCATTGTGGAATGTTTGATTTCAAATCTCTGTATCTACCTGGCAAACCAGGTACATAATCCCAGTACGGATCTAATTTGGTAAAATCATCATAATATGAAGGAGCAAACTCTACATTATCTTGTTGTCTGTATTGTGGTACGACTGGTGATGCTGATTTTGGATACAGTGATTTTATAACTGTTTTACTATATGATGATTGCAATCTAACACTTTGTTTCCACATTGGATTTCGTTTTTGAGTGGTCTTTGGGATATCTTGTATTTATACAATTATGAAAATTAATACATTGGTTATAAAAAAAAATTTCATTCACTCTGTTTTGTTTTGAAATTGGAAATCTGGAAGAAGAAAAAAAAAAAAAAAAAAAACTTTGAAACCGGGCATCTAAAAATGTGAAATGCAGTTTTACAAAACTATAGCGATTAAAATATATAATTGATGAATTAATTAATTAATTAATTAATTAAAGACCCTGTAGTTTTTCTAATTTTATTAAAGTTTATTATTTATTTATATATATAGGTAGTGTTACAAATTTTTATTTTTTTTTTCTTTTTCATTATTTTATTAGCGTTATGTTGTTTTTTCATAAAAATCACAACCTAGAGAATGTTTGTGTACTGAAATAGATGAATTATAATCTTTTTGATTGAATGTAGGAATAGGAAGAGCATTCGTAGCTGATTGTAATGGTAATAATGATGATGGTGGTGGTGGTGGTGGTGGTGAAGAGAATGGTGAAGATGACGGTGATGTAGTTGCTACTTTTTTACCAGTATTAGTAGTAATGGCAGTATTAGTAGTTTTACGTCTTCTTGGAACATATTTATATGAAGGATATTTCAGTTGATGTTCTAATTTTTCCTTCTTGGCAAGATCCAACCAATGTTGTTTTTCATCAATGTTTAAATTTCTCCATTTCAAACCAATAGTTTGACTTACTTTTGAATTCAATTTGAAACTATCTTCTCCGGGAACCACTAAAGTATTAGAGTTGTTTTTTTTCGAAGAATCTAAAACTGTTGCTTCTGGAACAAACATTTGAGAATGATAGTGTTGTCTAAATAATATAAATGCATTTCTTGGTCTTGGAATTCTTTTTCCTTGATTTTTTTGTGGTGATGATAACGGTAATGGTAATGCTGATGATGATGATGATGATGATGATGATGATGATGATGCAGGTAGTGATGATGACGATGATGTTTTATTATCTTTGTGTTTTAAACATAGACATTCTTTCTTGCTATTATTATTATTAGTTTTTCTAACTTTCTTAGTTTTATTAATGTTATTTTTAATATTATTATTTGTTGTTATTGTCTGTGATGGTGGTGGTGTTGTTATCGAAATTGGAATTGGAATTGGTGTTGCTGTATTACTTAATTGGAAATGTGTATTTGTTGGAGTTGTTTGTAAAAGTGACATTTTTTTCAATGTATTGGTAGTAATAATAGAGTTATTAGAATTATTACTGGTATTATTATCTTGATATAATGGTGGTAAAGTTGTATTACTTGATGTTCTACTTTGTGTGTTTTGCATATTCTGCATATTCTGCATATTTTGCATATTTTGCATATTTTGTAAACTTTGAACATTTTGATAACCTTGTAAACCTTGTAAACCTTGCATGTTTTGCATGTTTTGCATTCCTTGTAAAGGATAATATGAATGAGGTGATGAAGATTGTGATGAGGAAGAATTCAAATAATATTGATATAAATCATTACCTGTATTGTTGTTGTTGTTGTTACTACTACTGATATTAGTATTATTACTATTATTAACAATACCATTAGACATTATTGAAGAAGTTGGAGTTAATGTTGTTGAGTTAGATCCAATAGAACTATGTCTTTCAAACTTAATATTATTAATATTACTATTACTAGTATTATTTTGTAAATTATAATAATAATCATTTGTATTCAAATGACTTGCTACTGTAGCTAATGTCACAATACCATTATTAACTGTTGTATTAGGAGGATTGGTAGAGTTTGGATAAGGATAATACGGCTGTGGTTGATAATGTTGAGTATTGTTGGTATTGATAGAAGGATTAATATTAATATTAATATTAGTATTAGTATTTGTATTTGTATTTGTAGTAGTTATATTATTATTAATATTATTATTAATATTATTAGCAGCAATAGGAGGAGTATCGATACTTTGAATCAATGAATCGATAGAAGGTAATCTAAATGGCATTTTATGTATGTATGTGTGTATCTATATGGGGTTTTTTTTTATATTTATGTTTCTATGTATGAGATGTTTTCTTTTTGTTAATTGGATCGAATTTTATATATATATATATATAGAAGAAAGAAAGAAAAAATAAAAAAATTTTAACTTTTAACTTTTAACTTTTAACTTTTTAATATACATGTAGGTATACAGATCAGTATAATTTACTCGTTTAGTTAATATATAAACCATTGTATGCATGTATAACAATCTTCATACAACCAAGAAAACCCCATTCTAAAATCAATCTGTTTGTTATTTATATAAAAAAAAGAAAAATAATCAAATAATTAAATTAAAACCATTCTTATTTATTCATTTATTTATATATAATTAATTTTTTTAATGATGTGATGTATATTATATTATATTATATTATAATTACATATAATGTTTCATTGTAATGCAATGCAATGCAATAATGTATTTTCAATTTGAATATTTTATTTACTTTTTTTAAGAATGAAAGAAAGAAATGAAAGAAATGAAAGAAAAAAAAAAAACAGAACAATCATCATCATCATAACAATAATAATATAACCGTTTATTGATGTAGAGATACAATGGTGTTGTTGTCATTATTCGAATTAAACCGATTTGATTTAAACTGTTTGTTAATCCCATACATATATGTATGTATATGTGGATTATAAATTTTTAAATAAATCTGGGTTTTTCTTTTCAAATGTGTTGAGTTTTGAAAAAAATAATAATAATAATATTAATTATATTAATGTAATATATATATATATATATATTATAAAACTTACTGTATACTCATGTAGAGCATGCAAAAAAAATTAAAAAAAATCAAAAAAAAACATTATTTCTTTTTTTTTCTCACTCTCTCTCACTCTCTCTCACTATCTTACAGATATCCACCTCACAGAAATGTTGTATTTTAAAGATTTTTTAAAGATTTTCTTTCCACTTGTTTTTTAAAAAATAAAAATAAAATTCCTTCGTATTTCGGATTTTCTTAATTGGGATAGGATTTTATGAGTTGTACATTTTATTAATATGACCATTGATAATATAGTAATTATTAGTATTATATCATTAATATTATATCAATTGATTGTTTTATCATTATGTTCTGGGATATTAACTGGAGTTTCAAATTAATTAAAATTTATTATGAAACATATATCTTGTATATCTGATATATATATGTATATATGTATATATTTAAATGTTCAAGTCTAGATCTTTTTTTTTTCATTTGTTTATGTATTTACGTATTTATTGCTGTCAAATACTGTTGATTACTATATTTAATATTTTGTACTATAATTATTATATCTATTATATCTATTATATCTATCCATTGTGTAACATAAAAGAGGAAGAAAGAAACAAAAAAATAAAAAATAAAAAAAATGACAACGAAAACCGTTGAGATTATTGTATATATGTTAAGAATTTTAAATATTCTCTCTTTTTTTTTGTAAAAAAAGATTATATTTTATTATTAAATGTGTTGTACATAACTTTAACAATAAAATATATATTATAATTATGATTATAGTACGTCATCATTGATTTATATATATTATTATTTTATGTGGAATGATACGTTTGAATATAATTTATTTTTATTTATTTTCATTTATTTTTTTTTCATTTAGAAATTATTGTAGAATTAGAAAACATTTGAAAAAAAAAAACAGTAAAAAAAAAAAATTAAAAGCCTCTTTATTTTAGCTCTTTTAATAATATAATATAATATATATATATATATATAACTCATACCCGTACCATTATTATTAAAGTATCTACGTTATTTTCTAAACATATTTTTTATTATTGAGCAAGTTTTTTTTTTTTAAGTTATTGATTATTCGGATTATATTAAATATATGAATGGAGAAAATGAGAAAATTAAGATTAAAAAATATTTCTATATATAAAAATAGATTTATATATATATATAAAAATATCAATATGATAGGTATGGGTGTGTAGTGTGTATGGGTTAAATACGATATTCTCAATATTATTATTATTTACTATCATTATCATTATCAGTAATTGTATAAATATAAATATCTGAACAGAGAAAAATAAACGGGGTAAGTAAGTAAGTGCACTTAGTAGACATATTACACCCATACATTACGTAATATACAAATTAAAATATTTTCATTCTCTTATTGTAAAAATAATTTATTTTTTCGGTTGATCTTGATTACAATTGACACAGTAAAAGAGAGTATGACAGAGTGACAGAGTGACAGAGTGACAGAGAAAAACAAATAAAGGTCTAATAACAAAATAAACACACAAACACAACGATAGATACTATTAAAATTAAAAGTCAAATACAAAAATGAGTTTATTATCTATATTTAAACACACTAATAATAAGAATGTTTTAAATATAAATAAAAAACTAATTAATTTTAAATTTAATAATATCATTAATATTAATAATATTAATAAAAGATCAATTGTAACACAATCAAATAATTTATTAAAATTCAATAATAATTTATATATTCAAAAGAAATTCATTAATACAAAGTCATGTCTATATCAACAACAAAATAGTAATAACAATAATAACAAAGACAACAAAGACAACAAAGACAACAAAGACAACAAAGACAACAAAGACAAAGAAAACTATGATAAACTATTGAAATATTTCAAATCAAAAGAATTTAAAAAATCGTTATTGTTCACATTTATTTTTTCATTTTTATACACTTATATGACATCGATCTTAGTCGGTAATAATAATAATAATGGAGAAGGTGAAGGTGAAAATAATAATAACGATGTATTAACTTTACAAGATTTCAAAACAAAATATTTAGAAAAAGGTTTAGTTAAAAAAATTTATATTATTAATAAACAATATATTAAAGCAGAATTAATTTCATCAAATTTTGTAATATTCAATATTGGATCTATTGATTTTTTTGAAGATGAAATTGATCAATTACAAGAAAATTTAAATATACCATCAAATGAAAAAATTCCAATTTTTTATATAAATGATATTTCAATATGGCAATATTTATTACCATTTATACCAACAATTTTATTATTAAGTGGATTAATATTTATTTCCAAAAAATTTCAACCAAATGGTAGTGGTGGATCATCTAATAATTCAATATTTCAAGTTGGTAAATCAAAAGCAAAATTATTTAATCAAGAAACAAAAATTAAAACACAATTCAAAGATGTTGCAGGATGTGATGAAGCAAAACAAGAAATTATGGAATTTGTTGATTTTTTGAAAAAACCTGAAAAATATACAAGATTAGGTGCCAAAATTCCAAGAGGTGCTATATTGAGTGGACCACCTGGAACAGGTAAGACTTTATTGGCTAAGGCAACAGCAGGTGAAGCTAATGTTCCATTTCTTTCTGTTTCAGGTTCTGAATTTGTAGAAATGTTTGTTGGTGTTGGTGCTTCAAGAGTTCGTGATTTATTTTCAAAAGCAAGAGAGTTATCACCATGTATTGTGTTTATTGATGAAATTGATGCAATTGGAAGAAGTAGAAGTGGTGGAGGTTCCAAAAGTGGTGGAATGGGAGGTAGTGGAGGAGGATCAAATGATGAAAGAGAAAGTACATTAAATCAATTATTAGTTGAAATGGATGGTTTCCAAAATAATGAACAAATCATTGTTTTAGCAGGAACCAACAGAGCTGATATTTTAGATAAAGCATTGATGAGACCAGGTAGATTTGATAGACATATTGAAATCGATAATCCAGATATTGAAGGACGTTGTGCAATCTATAAAATTCATCTTAAAAATTTGAAAATCAATGAATCATTAAAGGAAAATTTGAATTTATTAAGTGGTAAATTAAGTGCATTAACTCCTGGATTTTCTGGTGCAGATATTGCAAATTGTTGTAATGAAAGTGCATTGATTGCAGCACGTGAAGGTGTTGAATTTATTGAAATGAAACATTTTGAAAAAGCAATTGAAAGAGTTATTGCTGGTTTAGAGAAAAAAACAAAAATTTTATCACCACAAGAGAAAAAAATTGTTGCATATCATGAAGCAGGACATGCTGTATGTGGATGGTTTTTAGAAAATTCAGATCCACTTTTAAAAGTTTCTATAGTACCAAGAGGTCAAGGTGCATTAGGTTATGCTCAATATTTACCAGATGATATGAATCTTTTGAACAATTTACAATTAATTGATAGAATGATTATGGCATTAGGTGGTAGAGTTTCTGAAGAATTACATTTTAGTAATAACAATGTTACAAGTGGTGCACATGATGATTTTAAAAAAGTTACCAAGATGGCAACATCAATGGTCAAATCATTTGGAATGTCTTCAAAAATCGGTTATATCAATTATGATGAATTGAAAAATTCAACAGGTGGGATTTTAATCAATAAACCTTTTAGTGAATTTACATCAAAAATTTTAGATTCAGAAATTAAAAAAATTATTGATCAATGTCATGAAAATTGTAAAAAATTATTAATTTTACATTTAAATGATATAGAAAAAGTGGCAAGCTTGTTATTAGAAAAGGAAGTTTTAACAAGAGCAGATATGATCAAGTTGTTAGGACCAAGAATTTTTAAAGAAAAGAATAAAGCTTTTACAAAATATTTAGATCCTGATATTACAAATTAGAGTGGAATTGATTGACTTACTTTCATGTATATAGATTAAAAAGTTTCTTCCCAATTCACCTCGTTATGGTGTTGTTGTTGTTGTTGTTGTTCTTCTTGTTGTTCTTCTTCTTCTTCTTCTTCTTGTTCTTCTTGTTCTTCTTCTTTGTGTTCTTGTTGTTGCTCTGTTTGATACAAAATCTCTTGAATCTTATTAATATAATCTTTAAAATCTTGTAAATTATTTGTTGCAATACCATTATTATTATTTGTTGCAGTAATTTCTAAAATATATTCTTTTGTTGATTCAGAAAGAATTTCAATATCTCTCAATTTACCAAAATAAAAGTCTCTTTCACGTTCCATAATTTGAATTGCGTTTTGAAATTGTTTGATTTCCTTTTCTTGTAATTCCAATTTTTTCTTTTGTGATTCGTTTCTGCTAATATTATTATTACTTGTTGGTAGATTCACTGAACTACTTCTTTTACCTATTATATTATTATTATTATTATTATTATTATTACCATTTAGTAGTGTACTTCTTGTTCTACTATTATTATTATCTAGTGAGCTAACCCGCCTACTTCCACTAGGCAACGGTGAAAGTGAATTGTTTTTACTGTTACTGTTACTACTGTTGTTACCCAATATGGATGATGACGATCTGGTTGTTCTTCTTGATATCGGATCATATGGATCGTTATCGTCAATAATACAATTTTGCATCCAAAATTTTTTAATCCATTGTAAAAATTCTAAATTATCTTGCATTCTACAATTAACTAATTTTTCTACAATGATTTTTTTATTTATACCGTGGATATTCAAATTTTTTTGTAAAATCTTAAAATTATTCAATTTATCATATTCACTCAATGGATATCCAAATTTAACTCTTTGCATTGCTACATCTTTCCAAATTGAATCTATGATTTGGCAATAGGCAGCTCCTGTGCCGAATTGTTCAATCTTCGTGTAGTCCGCTTGTAAAAGATTGTTTACCCATGCAAGCAGGTCGTTTCTAGACTCTCCAACAACAATACTCATTGTTATTTGGTCATGGTATCTATTGTTATTTTTTAATATATATACTCTCCGGTAAACAATGTTGAAGTTATGTTTTGGTTTTTTTCGTTTTTTTTCGTTTTTTTTCTGTAACGGCAAAGAAACACGTCACAAAACGTCACAAAACGTCACAAGAAGAAGAAAATATATGTATATGTACGTCTTGTGAGGGTAGCCATCCACGTGATGTATATTATATTATTAATTATTCTTTCTATACATTTATAATATCACGCACCACTATCATAACCATCCCAAGAGTTTTTCGAAAAAAGAATGTTTTGAAAACTTGGCAATATTTATGGCTGAAAAATTAAGAAACATTTTGATTTTAAAGTAGTGGTATATTTCATATATTTATATATATATATATATATATTACTAATAATAGTCTTTAAATCCGTGTATAGAATACATATATACGTATCTAATAATAATAATAATAATACAACATCTAATTCAATTAAATTTAAACCGATTACGATAATAATAATAATTATAATAAACTCCCATTGATTAATCACAGTTAAACATCGTACACAATGAATTATTAGATCTAAATAAATAAATAATTATCAAATAAAACCTTAACACTATTTCTTTTTTATTTTTTCGTTAAAAACGGATGATAATTTTTTGAATCCACAAAAATTGAAAAAAAAAAAACATGAAAAGTCTGGATTGTTTTTTAATTTTTTTTTTGGTGTCTTTTTTGGTGTTTTTTTGGTGTTTTTTTTGGTGTTTTTTTTGGATTTTTTTGAGGTTTAAAATGAAAAAAAAACAAAAAAGTTCAAAAAGTTCAAAAAACGTTTAGAATTTTTGAACGTTTAATTATTATATTATTATAATACATGTTATAAGATTAGGGTGTATATTTATTTTTAAATTCTAGTTTCTAGTTTCTAGTATCTATTTGCTAGGTTTTTCTTTTCTCTTTTCTCTTTTCTCTTGAAAGTTTAATGAGTTGAAATAAGTAAGTTTATGTTTTAGATTCAATATTATACTGATGACATATATATTTACATACAACACAACAAAAAACTGGCAAAATTAAAGATCACATAAAAAAGCAAATAGAGCAAACAATTAAAATCAGGCTCTATAGTCATTCCAATGTATGAAAAAGGTTGACAATCCATCTATCTATCTATATGCTAAAATTCATTCATTTGATTAATTACTTTGTATAACAGTTTTTCCAAATTTTTTTATAATATGGTTTTTTAAATTTGGCACGTGACCATTTGAAAACCATATTTTAAAAAATGATTTTCTTCCTTCCTTCCTTGCTTCCTTGCTTTCTTCCTTTGAATAAAACATTTCAAGACACAACAAAGAAAGAAAGGAGTTAAGAAAAGTAAGAAAGAAAAAAAGAAAGAGCAAGACAAACATGTCACAGTATATTGGTAAAACTATATCATTGATCACCACCAATGAATGTTGCTATGTTGGATTATTAGAGAGTATCGATTCTGAAAATGGAATAGTCACTTTGAATCAAGTTCGGTGTTTTGGAACCGAAGGTAGAAAAGGTGGATGGGGTTCTCCCTTTGAAATGTTTCCTAACCCACAAGTTTTCGAAACTGTACAATTCAGTGGGAATGATGTGAAAGATTTGAGTATTTTGGATATTCCACTAGAACAAGTCCAACCACTGGTGTTGCAACCACCTCCTCCTTCCTCTTCTGTACAGCCACAAGAACAAAAGGAGCAAGTGCAGCCCCAACAAGTCATTTCAAAGTATGGTGCATATCAACCTGGTTCTGAAGACGAAGACGAAGACGAAGACGAAGACAAAGACGAAGACAGAGAAGTCCTTGTTGAACGTGCTGTTAGAGAAAACAATAACAAAAGCAAATCCAGAAAACCATCGTCATCAGTTCCAAGTGAAGATTATGATTTCCAGAAAAACAATTCAAAATTTGCCAAAGACAATGAAGATCGTGGGAAAATCGGTGATGAAGATGAAATTTTTTACGATAAAAAATCATCTTTTTTCGATTCCATTTCCACCTCGACTCAGGAGAGCAATAGTAACAATAATCAAGGATATGATTCTAATAGTGGAGAAGATAGTTCCAAAGGGTACAATTCCAGAAATTACGACACTTTTGGTCAATCCAGATCCAACAACAGCAGCAACAACAACAACAACAACAACAACTATCACAGAGGTGGTCGTGGTGGATATGGGAGAGGTCGTGGTGGGAACAGCAGAGGTCGTGGTGGAAATAACAGAGGTCGTGGAAGAAGCAATCAGTTCCAACAGTTTTCCGCTACAAGAGATGAACCAAACATTCAGTTTTAGCTTGTATCATATTAAAAGATATACATATATATATATATATATATATGTATAAAATATTTAAATCAAAATCAAAATCAAAATCAAAATCGTACATCTTCTGGTTTACATTTGATCAAATGACCATTTTTTCTCACGGATTTACCCTTATTTCTAGGTAGTGATATTCTCATATCAAAGGCATCATTTTCATCTGGATCATTTTCTATAGAATCACCATAATACTTAACTACTCTTCTATAAATTGAATAACCTAAATTTTCATATAATTTGATTGCTAACGAATTATTACATTTAACGAAAAGATCAATAAACTCAACTTTTGAAATTGAATCACTTAATAATTGAAATGGAATACATAAATATTTCGATGCTAATGAAATCCTTCTATATTTCTTACAAATTGTTACAGCAGTTATATGAGAATGCCATTCATGATTTTTACCCTCGGTTTTACCCATAATATATCCAGAAATTTGTCTTTTATTATTTTTTCCATGATTAGTTGGTATCAAAGTTTTTTCAGAATTTGTGAAAAATAGATTTGGCCATAAAATAAGATATTCTAAATAAAATTCAATGGGGAAATTTTCAGTTAAATAATCTAAATTGATATTTTGAATATCAAACAAATCTGTCATTTCAAAAGGATTGATACTCGTCATTTTTTATATTTTTTTCTGTTTCAAAATAGTACTCTGTACAGTTGTATCTTGTTGTTTGGGTCTTTCTTTTCTTTACCAATTAAATATTCTCCTCCTGTTGCAACATCCCAATTTAAATAAATTAAATGTGATGCTGATATTTTTTTTTTTTCTTCTTCTTCTTCGTCTTCTCCTCTTTTATCTGAATTTTTTTTTTTTTTTCCCTCTGTGTCTTCAACCTCGGTAATCAAATGATTAAACTTAATTTCGGAGATACAATGAGTATCATAAATTTGCCAAATTTTATCATGTGTCATTATTCTATAACAACGATGTTCCAAATTATAAACTATTAAATTGTTTGAATAATTGGTTTGTTCAATTTCCGTGATAAAATTAGTCTTAATCATATCGTAATATGTTATGGCTTTTGAAACGTCATCGTTTAATAAACATTTAACAGGAACTTGAACAACAATTATACGCATGTATGGTATATGTGAAGTTGTTACAATAACATTGACATTATCTTGATCTTTTCTGTCTTCTTCTTCATGAACTAATAATTTAGCAACATTGAACGAATTTGTTGAAAACATTGTATTGTTCAAAGATATTTGTAATTTTAACAATAATGATTTCATTTCAAAAATTTGTAAATTAGTATTATCCATTGTACTAATAATAATGAACTTTTTTTTCCCATTTCCCATATTTCTTAATGATATTTTTTGTAAATTAGTTATATTGGAAATCATTGGTTTTTCACTTTTCTTAATTAAATTTAATTCCATTTTCATCTCAAATTCACTATTTGAAATCATTAATTTATAATAAAATAGATATTTATCACCACTTGAAATTATGATATCATACTGTTTATTATCACTATTTTCAACATACTCATCAATTAATAACAAATGAGATATAATTCTTGAATCGAATTTAAAATTTTCAATAATTTCCCATTTGATTGTATCCAATACGTAAAAAAAACCATCAATACTACAACAATAACACAATTTATCATTAATTTTACCGATAAATTTAATAATACTAGTAAATTTCAATTCTTTTTCAATTGATTTATTATTATTATTGCTATTAAAAATAAGTAATTTTTTAGAGCTTGTACAAAACATTGAATAATTTTCATTAAATTGATAACAATTGATGACGTTATCTTTGAAATCATGGAAAATAGTTTCAACAAGAGGTAAATCATCGTTATCATCGTTGTTCTGTGGCACATTACCTAGTGGGTTAAACATTTTATTCATTTCATGATCATTTTCAAAATATTCATTATTAAAATTTTTTTCATTTTGTAATAAATGTTCATTAAACTTTAATCTTTCTGAAACAATATCTTCTAAACATTCAATGTTATCATTACTTGCATTATGATTATTAGTATTATTATTATCTCTTTCTATTATAAAATTTTGTAATGTTTTTTTACAATTATGTCTTTTAAGATAAGAAATAATTAGTCTATCAGTAATATCAACAATTGCGCTGTCGTCGTCTTTATGCATTACTATAGTATCTAGTATTTTCAACTTGCTCTATTTACTTATATTTTTTCTTCATCTTTTAACCGCCAACATATTTTACTTTAATAACTACATATCTGTCTATCCCTATAATATTAAAGAAAATCATTCAAAGGTTGCATTGTTGATAGGGTAGGTAGAAGAAGATTTGAATTGTTATTGAAAAGAAAAAAGAAAAAAAACCCTGCCATCCACACAAATTGTTTCTAATCACGTGAACGTTGAGTAATATTTATGACAATTTATGATATTCAAAGAAACAGAAAAAAACTGTATACACCCAAACATCTTATGAGAAACATTAAAAATGATTATGTAAACAAAAAAAAAATGCATTGCAATTATTGTAGAAAAAAGCAAAATCAATCTTGCACAGTTTTTTAGCAATTGCATATATATATATATATATCTATAATAGGATAAAATTATTACTCTGCCTACATAGTAATAATAATAACAATAATAATATTAATATAGCCTACCTATCTCGTTTAGAAGATATTATTACTATATACCTATATTAGTATCACGTGTCTTCCCCCAATAATATAATTCAGCCCAAACCTATTCTCGCCTTGTCAAAACACTTTCAAATGCTTGTTCTTTTCTGCCTAAAATTTTTGGGTCTGGTTAAATATCATACTGTTTGTCACGTGGCCACTTTTCTGTTACCCATTTGTATTTTTTCTTTGGGTTTCTTTTTCAGCTATTACGTGTATTTACATTGTAGCTCTATATACATAATAAACGTATGTACTGATTACTAGGATTAATATTGTTATCACGTGTTTTATTATAATCTGTGTATGTGTCTCTTTCTATTTCATAAAAAAAAAAATCGTTTAACATTTTTCAACTATGATTTTGCTTCGCTTTCAAATTTTTAAAGAAAAAACTTTTTTTCAACTTTTCTTTTTTTTTCTTTACTCACCATTTTGATAATCTTCCAATTTTTTTGGGACTACTGTATGTTCGGTTTTATGAGTTGTTGGACTTTGTAGGTATGGGAATGTTGGTTTTCTGTATGTTATCAAATCCTTCCTTACTAATTCCTTTAGAAGCACATTTTTCTTTTACAACTCTTATGTTGAAAAACAAAAAAATAAAGAAAAACCAGATCGAAATTAGAAAAAATGGGTAAAGGTAAACCAAGAGGTTTGAACTCTGCTAGAAAATTAAGAGTCCACAGAAGAAACAAGTATGTTATCATTTATAGAGAGAAATCATTATTATTATTATTATAATGATGATTGTTACTGTTATTATCATTATTCATAGATTAATTATAGTATTCGCAATGAAAACAGAAGGAAAAGAAAAGAAGAAAAAATAAGGTTAAATGTGTGAGCAGTATATTGAATATGATTTGTTGACCATAGGGGTGGCCCCGTGTGTGAATGTTTTCTAAAAGAAGAGTCATAAACTAGTATATGTTTTATTAAGAGGATATAATTCAATGGTTAAAATGGCAAGTAAAGACACCAACAACAGTATTTCAAATCAAAAAAAAAAAAAAAAAATTACCAAAATAAAGATAGCATAGAAAATCAATAATATCAGCATACATATATGTATCCGAAAACAGTTTTATTAGTGAACAAAATACTCCATGTTTAATCTCAATTAAAAAGCAAAATAATGAAAGAGAAAGATTCAACTATCATATCACCACATAACCTAAATTTATTTTTTTTCTTTTATTTTTGTCTTTGCATAACCTTTCAATAAAAAAACAAAAAATATGTCTTTTTTTACTAACAGAATTAATTATTTTATTATTACTATTATTATCACAATTTTAATAGCAAATAACAATAAATTACAATTTTTATATAGCCGTTGGGCTGAAGCTACTTATAAAAAAAGATTATTGGGAACAGCTTTCAAATCTTCTCCATTTGGTGGTTCATCTCATGCTAAAGGTATTGTTTTAGAAAAAATCGGTATTGAATCCAAACAACCAAATTCTGCTATCAGAAAATGTGTCAGAGTTCAATTGATCAAAAATGGTAAAAAAGTTACCGCTTTCGTTCCAAATGATGGTTGTTTAAATTTCGTTGATGAAAATGACGAAGTTTTATTAGCTGGTTTCGGTAGAAAAGGTAAAGCTAAAGGTGATATTCCAGGTGTTAGATTTAAAGTTGTTAAAGTCTCTGGTGTTTCTTTGTTAGCTTTATGGAAAGAAAAGAAAGAAAAACCAAGATCTTAAACAAGATTATTTATGGTTATCTTATATTATCTTCTCCTATGAAACAAAAAAAAAAAAATAATTAGCATTTTATATAAAATCATATATACATGTTATGATCGTTATCTAATATAATTTTTTTTATTAGAATTTTACATTACAAATTTTTGTATTCTTTACTATTAGTCTTGATTAAAAAAAATGATGGAAATCAATAAATAAATAAAAAAAAAAAAAACAGTGGTTACTATAAAGCTATATATAAACTTGGTGTATTACTTTCTAGTTTTCTTTTTGGTATTTGCTAATCTTGAATTAATTCTTTTGTATAATTCACTATTATTCAAAGATGATCCAACACCTGTTGATTTCATTGATAGATCTCTTGATTTCAATAATTCGATATTACTAACAGGAGCATATTTATAATCTGTTGTAGTTTGTTGAGGTATAGATGTTCTTGTATTGCTCACTTGTGCTTGTTCGTATAGAGATTTAGGTTTCTTTACATGATTTGATGATGATGATGATGATGAGGTTTTCTTCAATTTTGTTGATGCCTTTTCACTTGGATTACTACCTAATCCATTACTATTATTTGAAATAACTTGACGTTGTAAATTTTTTTTCAATTCTTGTGTTGATTTTTTCTTGAATTTCGTTAAATCAAAATCAATTTTCATAATTCTCATATCTCTATAATTATCTGATGCTCCAATAATTGGTCTTGTCCATTCTGCAACAATTTTTTCCACAAGTCTTTTCAATTTAGGCTCAACTCTTTTCGATTTTGTATAAAAAGACATAACTTTCCCCAACCCACTCTCTTTTAAATGTTCTGTTTTAATAGGTAAATGTTCTAAAGCTTGAATTAAAGTCTTTTGAATTTCAAAAGATGGTAAGGAACCATCAGGCAAAGGTTCTAACCAAAACTTTACAGCTTGTAACAAATTGTTATCTAAAATTGTATCTGCTAAATTAACTTTACTCAAAACACTAGCAACTTTTGGTAAAAGTTTGATTTTTTCCATGGCTGGTTGTAGCGATGTACTACCACTTGCATCTTTTTCCGATTTTTTTTTATATTTTTCTTTATCGTCATCCATATCTCCATCTTCAATCTCCCTGTCTTCCTCCTCGTCTTCTTCTTCTTCATCATCATTGATTCTCTTTTCAATGGTTTCCATGTCTCTTTGTGCAGCAAGTGTCATCTCATCTTTCAACCGCAGAATCTTATCATCGAGCATCTGTTCCAAATCGTCTTCGTCACGGCGCCCACGACGCCCGGTGCCCTGCTTTCTCTTCAAGGCCTGTGACATTCTTGTCTCCAACTCTTCTCTCTTTCTTGTATGGTCATCCATCACAACTCCTTCCCTAAGGTAATCTGGTTCACCGCTTTGTTCGTGACTGTTTACCACAACACTGCGTTGTTGTTGTTGTTGTTGTAGCACACCATCGTCTTCTTCTTCATCACTCTCCTCAATGTGTTTTCTTACTCTTTCTTCAGACATCTATTCTAGCTCTGTCTTGTCTATTCCTTTTTTGATTTCTTTGCTTATTGACATTCATCATGGAATATCAAATATCGAATCCATAAAAATCAAATTTTGAAATTAAAAATCTGAACAACAAAAAAAAAAAATAGAAAAAAAAATTTTCGTTCTAAACTTTTGTCACACCTTGGAATTCAGTTTATTCACCACTTATGCAGTTCAAAGGGCCAGTTAAAAATTAAAATAAGCAAAGAGACAAAACAACACAATAAGAATACAGAAATAATGTTTGGTTTCCCAGGTCAAGAAGTTAGCGAAGAAGAAAAAAAATTGCATGACAACCAGTCGCAAGCAACTTTAACGAAAGCTGCATACGCTGCTGCTCTACTATGGGTGTCTCCAATCGTCTACCATTTCATCAAAAGACAAGTCCAATAAGTTGGTTAAATGGAATCATTTACACACACATACAAAAAAAAAATAAAAAAAATAAAGAAAGAAAGAAAAACTGTACATAGTTGACAAGAGAGAGTAAAACACTGAAAAATGACTTGCCATCTTGGATAATCTGTGGGTAAAATTTAAATAAAAATAAATAAGATATATACTCAAAATTATACAGACACAATAGTTTACAAATAGTAATATTTACTTGAGCATTGACCTCTTAAACCGTTTTCAAACTTTCACAGTCCTGAGTCAGTATCTTGTTCAAGTACAACAATCCGTCTTGTTGAATGTTCAAGACGCTTGTAACCTTGTCATCAATATTTGAACCGTTTTCTTCATTGCTCTTGTCATTCTTGTTGTCTTCATCATTTTCTGCCAAATCATGTGTAATGTTACTACTGTTGTTTTGTAATTTACCATCAAGTTTTTCAATAACAAATTTACAACGTTCTTTTAACATCGACAATCTTGCCCAAAGTTCACCAGATTGAACTTTCCCCAAACTGGATGGATCTTCACTTTGTTTAACCAATTGTAAAACAACATCGTCCAGAGGGAGTTCGTTGTTGTTGCCATGTCTGGATATACCAAACATTGTTTGTTGGTAATGTGTATTGGCATTCATATTTTCATCAGTAGTACTAGTCAAATCACCATCATTGCCATCATCATTTTCAACTGCAGAAGAAACAGTGCCATCTTTCAACAAAATATCAGAATTTATTTGAAATTTATAATTTTGTGTTTGTTCCAAGATACTTTTTAAAGTACAATTCAATTTCCAAAGACGTGAATCTAAATCTCTTAATTTGGTTTGACATTTTACTAATCTGATGTTTGTATCTAAATTATGTTTATCTTTCAATTGAGATAAATGTTCTTCATATATCACATTATTCATAATTTGTCTATATTGTGCAACTGTTTTCATTTGTAAAATTATTCTTTCTTGTAAATTTGTTGGAGATGAAAGTAAAACTGGTATGTATTCATCATTTTTCCTATTTTGTAATGCTTGTTCCCATTCATTTTGTGTTATTAAATTATTTGGTTTTTGTAAGTCAACAATAACCCCATTACCAGAAATATTATCCAATCTATTATAAACAAATCCTTTGAATTTACAATCATCGTTTAATGGTAACCATTGTTGTTGTAATTTGATCAATTGTTCTTGAATTTGTTGTGGATAGTTTGCAGAATATTGAATGGTTCCATCTGTTTGTTGTTGTTGCTGTTGCTGCTGTTGTTGTTGTTGTTGTTGTTGTTGTTGCAATTGTTGTTGTTGTTGTTGATGTTGTAAGAAACTGGATTGCTGTTGTTGTTGTTGTTGCAAATGAGCATTATTTTCAGACCATGCAAATGAAGGTTGGTTGGTTTTACCAAATATGTTTGCTTGTCCTGATGCTGGTGCGGGTGCAGCTGCAGATGCAGCTGGTGCAGACTGTTGTTGTTGACCAAATAATCCTCCTGTACCCGGAGCAGCCTGTTGTTGTTGACCAAACAATCCACCAGTGGCAGGCTTTTGTCCAAATAATCCTCCTGTACCCGGAGCTGCCTGTTGTTGTTGTGGTTGAGGTTGAGGTTGAGGTTGACCAAATAATCCACCTGTTGTTGAATTAGAACTTCCCAAAGTCAGTGGTTTGCTACTAAACCCACCACCATTACCACTGGTAGCAGTGCCTCCCAATGTATTACTATTGCTTGTATTTGAACCAAAGGAAAAGGCATTGCTGTTTCCAGTAGCGCCTGATGCATTGTTGAACGTGCCATTGTTATTACCAACACTACTAAACATTATAACTTATCCTGTTTGATCTACTTGTTCTGTTTTTTTTCCAAGTTTTGTTCTTAAATGTTGTTTTCCTTCTTCTTTGATGACGAAGAAATTATATATTTTCTTCAAAGAAAAGAAAATAATTACATGTTGTTACCCCGCATCGGTTTTGAGATAATTTAATTAATTAAACACTATTTAAAACATACATTCAACATTTTACAAAAAAATCATGCAGTATAGTATATATGATTGTATTCAATTCTAATGAATCGTTATCTATATCCTTAATTGTTTTGGTTAACAATTGATTAAAACTTTCCAAAATTTCTTGTTCAAATATTATTCTTAATTCATTTAACGCATTAGAATTTGATGATCTAGTAATATCCAAAAGTTTCCTTATGTGCTGAATTATTTGATAATAATGATACAATAATTGTAAACTAGTCTTGTTACTATTGGAAACAACAAGTTTTTCCAAATTTTGTTTTCCCAAAAATAAAATCATCTTGTGAATATATATGTGGCATTGATTCATAGCAATCAACGAATCAAGTCTCTTTAAATGTTCTACTGTCTTTAAAACAATTTGTTCATTTATACTGGTATGTGTTTGTTCGTGGTGTGTGCAACTGTTACGAAAGCTAGTAATATCCATATACAATTCTTGAAGCAGCATTGGATTTTCTTCTTCTTCATCCCCTTCCTCTTTTCCCCTTCCATTTTTTTTTTCCTCCGCAACATTGCTTTCAAGATTATTATTCATTTTCATTAATTGTAAAAAATCAGGTATAACTTCTTCTTCAATTTCACAATATGCATCATCATTACAATCTTGCATTAATTTTTGCATTTCAGCTACGAGATCATCAAGTAGAATATATTGTAAATTATTTGATATTAAAAATTTAGAAACTTCATTATAACCTTCCTTTTGTAATGATTCATTTCCATTTCCATTTCCATTTCCAATCTCAGTACTATTTCCATTATCATTCTTATTACCAAGATATTCTTGAAACAGTTCTCTGTTTACATCTTTAACAACCAATTCTCCATCCACACTGCCTAAATTGTGAATATCTTCAACATCATCAAACAAGGACATTTCTTGTGGTATTTCCTATGGTGGTGATACTCTAATTTTTTCAATTGGTGTCATTTAAACTTATATGCTCCATTTGCTTCTTTTGCTACATGTCTTTAAAAAAAAATAAAAAAAAAAAAGAGTTTGGGTAATGGTTTGATGACGCAAATATGTCTATTGTTGGTGACGCATAAGCGACATGTATATGTGTGGAGAGGGTAAAAAAAAGAGAAGAAGAAGAAGAAGAAGAAAAAAACGCGTTATTTGTTCTGGTGGAGTTTTTTCAGAGATTTGAAAAAAATGAAACGCGTTTGATAATTTTGACATCAAATTTCAATGAGCGGTTAAAATGGTTCAACTAATTTATTAATAGAGAGCCAAAACAAAACAAAAAAATACAGCAAAGCAAAGCAAAGCAATCAATAATGATAGGGGCAGATCACTCACCTGAAATCAAAGAAAGAGAAATTTTCTCATTGAAGGGGAAAACCTATGTTAATGTTTCATTAGGTGATGTTTTATTAGCTATTAATGAAAAATCTATTTGTAAAATATTTGAGTTGGATAATGTTGACAAAGATGAGCCTGAAGTGGTGGATACTTGTGACTCTGTGGTTGCTTTTACACCAGTTTTTAAACTACCAACAAGTAACAAATTGGCATTCTGTTTAGCAGATAAAATTCAACACAATGTGTATCTTTATACCCATGATGAAAATATTGCAATGGCACAACCAAAAATTGTTTTGAGAAGTTTTTTAGATATTAGAGATATCTGTATTGTTCATGGTGGGAAAATGCTTGCTGTTGCTACTGATGATTTAGAGATTAAATTGATTTCTCTAGACGATACATTGCAACATAAAACCAAAAATAGTCATGATATTAGTAATAGCAATGATGATGCTGATGATGATGACGATGATTTCATAAGTACTAGTAGTAAAAGCAGTAAACCTTCTTTTATTAAAATCAATAAACCTGCAGTGAATATATCGTTTTCTCATGTTTCAAATACATTGGCTATATCTTTGAACGATGGTAGTTTATCCATGTGGTCATTGTCTTCTGATACACCAAGATCAATTACTAATCAAGATCTTTCAAACTACGTTACTCCAAATTATATGTTGAGTTTGGATGATGAGGATGAAGAGGTTGCTGGAAATTTACAAATAAGTACTTCAAAAGTTGCATTTGGTGAAAATAATGGTATATTTGCTTGTTGTGATGATTTGACAATTTCATTATATTCAATTTCAAATTTGAATGAAAAACTTAAAATTTATAAACATGAAAATAAAATCATTGATTTCAGATATTGTGGGAATGATAATTATATTTGTTTAATTGATTATTCCAATAAATTGGTATTATGGCATATTCCATCAGAAACAATTGTTTTTAATAGTTTTATTACTGAAGATAAAAATAAATTAACAAATTTGAATTGGAAAAAATCATTAACTGCAATTAACAATTTTAATATATATTGTGGCTCAAAAAATGGGAATGTTATATTTGTAGAAAATATTTTAGCTCCAAAGAATGTTTCCTTACTTTCAACAAAAAAAAAATCATCATCATCATCATCATCATCATCTGTAAATGGATTATTCTTAGATGATGATTCTGATAATGATGAAGTTGATCAAGATTTAGCAAATATTAAAAAAACACAAGAAGAAATTGAAAAATCTTTGCAAAAAAATAAAAATAACAGAAAAAGATTATTTGATAATGAAGCTATGGAAGGTGATGACAACGAAGAAAACAGAGAAAAAGAAGAAGAAGAGGAGGAGGAAAGAATACCAAGAAAGAGAACTCATTTAGATGATTACGATGATTTAGATGAAGAATTGAAAAACTTGAATAATGATTCATTTGCAGAGGACAACAACGAAAACAGAGAAGAAGATGATTACGGCAGTGACGAGGAAGAAGAAGGAGAGCAGGGAAATATGGCTGGCAACAATCGCTCTTCATATCCAATTCTAAGTTTAAATTTGAAAAAACCATGGTCTTGTGCTTCTACCAAATTTCATCAATCTGATAGAAGATACTTAACTATGAACTCAATCGGTTACGTTTGGGCGGTCAAATCCTCAGTCACACAAAGTATAACTGTTTCATTTTTTGATAGAAGCACTTATAGAGAATATTATTTTGAAGATTATAACGTCTCGGATGTATGTTCTCTAGGTGAAAGAGGATTTCTTTTAGCTAACTCTTCAAACGGTGAAATCACTTATAGATCACATTCTAATGATTCCAATAAGTGGAGTAAAACTATTCCATTACAAAAAAAAGAAATTATTACCTCAGTAGCATTGACAAATAAAAAATGTTTTGTTAGTACTTCTAATGGAAATTTTTATGAATTAAATATGTTTGGATTTATTATCAATTTAGAAAAAATTTCTCCCGTTGCTGCTATGACAGCTTACCAGAATAGAGTCTTTGTCATTCATAAAATTTCCACTATTTCACCAAACAACGATTTTTTAACTTTTAGTTTATTTGATAATAAAAAATACTATCAAAGAGAATCAATTTTACCAATCAAAAAAATGATTAAAAATATATTCTTCACACAGTATGGAGATCCTGCTATTTTTACTGATAGCAACCAATTATTGGTATTGAGTAGTTGGAGAAATTCAAGAAATTCAAGATGGATTCCTACATTGGATATTTCGTTTGAATTGTGGAGATTATCTGGAGGTGGTGACTCTGCAAACGATATTCATTGTTGGCCTCTTGGTGTTTCAGGAAGCTTTAACAACACTTTGAACTATATTATGCTGAAAGGTTTCAAAAAATATCCAGAGTTCCCTCTACCTCTTCCAACAGAAATGGAGATCAAACTTCCTATTTTTAGCAAACGTCAATTTATAGAAATTAAAAAACAAAAAGAACTGGAAAAAAAAATCAGGAAAGAGGAAGACGAAGGCCTTGTAGGTGATGAAGATAACGATGATGGGAACGAAGATGGCGTGAGTTATGGCTCTCGTGAGTTGGAAATACCGCAAGATCTGAATGCTGAGGAAGAATTTTTGAAATCTAAAATCTGTCACAATATGTTGGAGGAAACTGTCGACAATGATGGGGAAATGTACGGTGACGAAACTGCCACGCTGACTCAGCTAAACACCATATACGACAAGAGTTTACTGAGACTGTTTGCCAGTGCGTGTGCTGAGGGAGATATTAAAAAAGCCTACAGTTTGGTTATTGAATTGAAACAGGACAAAGCGCTGGGTGCTGCCACAAAAATTGCAGAAAGAGCAGAACTGATTCAGCTGGCCGAAAAGATCAATCAACTGCGAGACGCAAGAGCAGAACAAGAGCTAGATATGTAAGGTGTGTGTATAAAGTGAAGAATAACAAATTACCAAATTGTATAATTTTGGTTTTGCGTTTAATCAATTAGGTTGAAGTTACCCCGTTCCCACTTTTTTTTCAAATTTTTCGTTTCTTTTTTTTGTGCTTTGGCTTTTTTCCGAAACGCTGCCTAGAAGAGTAAAAGAAATTTTTCAGTCGTTTCCAAAATGATGAGCTAAAAGGATCTAAAAAGAAACCAACACTTTCCCTTTATCGAAGCTAATAAATACATACACAACTCCCTACACGAAAATGGTTGTTGGTGAAAGAAAAAGAAAGAGAACTAGTCAGGTCAGTAGCAAAAGTGCGAAAAAGCCTGCAGCAACATCTGGGTCTAACGAACCGGTTGCAAATGATGAAAACATAACTGATCCATCGTCTGGCGAAGAAAGTGCAGATGAGAAAGCAGACTCCGTGGAAGAAGTGGAAGATGAGTTGGAAAGTGACGACGAATTTGAAGGTGAGAACCCGGCAGATAAAAGAAGAAGATTGGCTAAACAGTATTTGTCAAACTTGCAAGACGAAGCAAACAAAATTGTCACCGAAAATGTCTTGGATGATGAGGGAAAAGTAGAGAAGGAAATTGACGACTATAACAATTTTGATGCCGCCGATTTGGAAAAAGACATCATTCAGTCTCGTTTGAGACAAGATGTCGCAGAACAAGAAGGGAGAGTTTACAAATTTATTGCAGACAGACTGCAAGTCAAAGAAGCAAAAACCAGTTTTACCAGAATTGGTGAAAGAAATTTAACGGGATTGAGTATTTATCAACCATTGGCCATTGACAATTCATTTTCTTTAGAGGAAACAAACAGAAAACAAAAAATATTAGCATACACTGTTTCCAAAGACATGCAATTGACAAAATACGATATAACGGATTTTAGCAAGAGACCACAATTGGTGAAAAGCACCAAGGGTGGGAAAGAGTTTGAACCAAAGGAACCTTTGAGAACCGAATACGATAACAATAGCGAGGGACATTATGACCAAGTACTTGCCGTTGCAGCATGTCCTAATGGGAGATATGTGGTGACAGGTGGAAGAGATCGTAAACTGATTGTTTGGAGTAGTGAATCTTTGACACCAATGAAAGTTCTTCCAACAAAAGACCGTAAAGGTGAAGTTTTAGGGTTGGCATTCAAAAAAAATAGTGACCAATTATTTGCAGCTTGTGGTGACTACAAAGTCAGAACATATGCTATCAACCAATTTTCTCAGCTGGAAATCTTATACGGACACCAAGATCAGGTAGTAGACGTTTCTGCATTAGCAATGGAAAGATGTATCTCTGTAGGTGCAGGTGATAAAACAGTCATGCTTTGGAAAATTGCAGATGAAAGTAGACTGACATTTAGAGGTGGGAACGAAGACCCAAATAGATTGAAAAAGAGATGGCTGAAGAAAAATGAGGGCAAATCTGAAAGAGACTGTCCACATTTTTACACTGAAAACTATATCGACTGTTGTTCAATGATCGATGATTCACATTTTGTCACTGGTTCAGACAACGGTTCTATATCTTTATGGGCCACTTCCAAAAAGAAACCTATTTTCACACAGAGAACAGCTCATGGTCTTTTACCGAGATTAAAAGGTGAAGAAATATCAGCTGAAACAAATACTGATAAAAGAGATTTACAACTACAGGGCAAACTGCTAACTAAGCCATACTGGATTACCTCTATTTATGCTATTCCGTATAGTAATGTCTTTGTTTCGGGTTCTTTCAACGGTTCTGTCAAACTATGGAAATTGAACGAAGAATTGAGAGACTTTGAATTATTGAGAGAACTTCCAAACGCCAACGGTGTTGTTACGAAAATTCAAGTTGCCACTTCAGGCCCACCAAACAACGAAACTTATAGAATATTATGTACAGTAGCGAAGGAACATAGGTTAGGTAGATGGATTAGTAAAGTTCCAAAAGCCAGAAACGGTTTATATTCAGTGGTCATCAAGCAGAGTAATATTAAGCAGAACAACAAATAGATACAAAAGTTTCTTGTTGGCTGTATTTAAACTATATATATACAAATTTGTAAAGTACACAAAAAAAAACCCTCCATAAAAGAACATATCACTGCTCGTTTGCAACTTTCAGCAAAGTTTGGATGTGTGCCTTGAAATTTTTAATTATTTCATCTAATTCCTCTTTGAGTTCATTTGGGAAAACAAAATTCATGTTTATACCACCAGTTAACGTTGAAATACTAGAAATAGTGGTACAATGGGTGTGGACATTGGACTGATTAAATACTGCATCTTCAATGGCAAATTTGTATCTCAAAGCGTTCTTACCAGAGTACTCCTTAAATTGTAAACTCAAATTAGAATGACCAAAAACAATTTTTGCGTTCCCTCCTTCTTTTGCTTTGACAACGGCTTCAATATCAAGTAAGCTTAACATGTTAATCCCTTCAACAGCCTCATTTGATAAAACTAGTCTGTTTATTTCAGTTTGCAGCTCAGCTGCATAATTCCAGAAAAAATGTGGGTTTAATCCAAGTGAGCTCGTCAAATTGTCTTTCAAAACAGGACTGATCACTTCCATGGCTTTCATGATCAACCCCAGCTGATCTGGGCTTTTATTATAGGAGGATCTCAAGTTTACAGGAACCAAAAATTTGATGGACTGTTCTTCAGTAACTAGTGCTTCTTTAGTTGAGATACTTAAAAGTGAACACAGCAACGAATTCATGCCAATATTGCCACAACTTTTGGCAAGTTTGATTAATTTGAACGAATCGGCTTGATCAATATGGACTCTTACTGAGTTTTCTGCAAATTTTCGTTTAGTTGGCACATATTTTGGGTCACAATCATATCTGTACCACCTACCAAGAATCGATGGATTTAATGAAAGCTTCTGTACTGCCTCATTGGCAGCACCAATTATTTTTGGTTTCAAAGACGCAACATATTTTGAAATTTTGAACCTGTAATCAACAACTGGCTTTTCAAAAATATTAACAATGTTGAAATCTTTGGCATCTGTTAGTTTCTGCAAATGGTAGATACTGCTTTTCTCAAATAGTTTGCTGAGTTCAGTACTTTTGTTCAAAAAAGAAATGATTTGCTCTTGAACAATCACTCCTGAAACACCATCTAAAAATGTATGATCGTAATTAAAAACCATCCAATTGTCTTTCAACAAAGCGATCCTCCATAAGGGCTTGTCACGACAACCGTATTCAAATCTTTCACTTAAAAACATTTCGACAACAGTTCGGTCGTTGATATCCACGTTGGGTGCAAACGTTATTACTTCAGCAAAGTCTACTTTGTTGATTTGAGCTGCATATACGCTGGATGGTGGATCGGGCTTAAACAATTTTCCATCAATCTCGAATTCAGTGGCATTGACGTCCACATCTTCGTCAGTGAATACTTGTAATCCAAGCTGCGGGTTCTTTTCCATTAAATTTGCAAGCGCTGCGTAAAGCTCAGGTAACTCTGGCAAAACACTGTATTTGACAGCAACATAAACTGCAGTTGAGTACTCTAAACAAGTTCTTAAATAAAAGTATTTGTTAAATGGGGGAATGAAACCTTTAACAGTTGACTTGTTTTTTGGGTTGGCTACTTGAGTCATTGTTCAATATGGTTGTTGCTGTTGTTGTTGCTGTTGTGCTGACCTAGCTTTTGAAAACCTGAAGAGATTCAAATATTTATATTTAATTCCTGCAAGGGCTTATATATTGTCAGTTCAAAAAAATGTATAACGAATTCAAATTCCTGTTCAAACTTTATTATAACCGTTGACTCATTAAAGACGTTTTTGCAAATCAATGTTTTTCTAAGTGATGGTTTTTGTAAATCGCTGACAACAAAAAGTAAACGGGCGCAATTTAATTTGAGAATTAAGCAATTATTGCGACAAGAGATTTTACAAAAATCGGATTAGAGATCTTCTTGCACATTTCAGGTTGATGAATGCACTGTTTTAAAAGTATGTTTTGCCGATATTGTTTAAAATCGGTTTTGTTGCGGTCCTATATTGAAAAGCAGAGACCGAAACAGAAAAATGTTATGACACACCTTCCGAAAACAGCAGTTACAGAATCGGCAATTTAACGGTTTAATCATTTACCGTTTTTGAAACTTTAACGCCATATTGACTTGCTGTTATATACTTCTTATAAAATACATAAAAATGAATACATAAAAATGAATACACAAAAACGTATCAAAGGTTATCAGCAATTGCGAGCAAAGTCTTGACATGGAAGTCAAAATTTTGGAGAGTTTCTTCTACTTCGTCTTTGAACTCGTTGGGGAACACAAAATTCATGTTGATGCCCCCAGTCAAAGTTGAGATGGTAGAAACAGTGAAGCAATGGGTGTGTACATGTGATTGGTTAAAAGACGCATCTTTGATGATGTATTTATGACTACCCAGAGACTCTTTGTTGGAGTAATCTTTGAATTGCACACTCAAATTCGAATGACAAAAAACATTTTTTGCAGTTCCACCTTCTTTGGCCTTTATTGCTGCGAGGATATCGATCAAACTCATCATATTAATTCCATGAAGACCATCATTTGACGCAATTGCACGATTCACATCGGTTTGTAGCTCATCTGCAAAATTCCACAAGGATACGGGGTCTAATCCTGATGGACTTATTAAATCATCTTTCAAAAGAGGACTAACTATTTCCAATGCTTTGATGACAAGCCCAATTTGATCAGGACTTTTACTGCATGCAGATCTCAGATTTACAAGAACCAAAAATTTAATGGCTTGCTCTTTGGACACAAATGCTTTTTTAGTAGAAATACTCATTAAAGAGCAAAGCAATGAGTTCATTCCAATGTTTCCATTCTTTTTAGCAAGTTTGATCAATTTTAATGCATCATCTTGGGAAATTTTAACATTAGCTACATTTTCTGCAAACTTCTTTTTGGTTGGCACATATTTGGGATCACAATCGTACCTGTGCCACTTGCCTAAAATGATCGGATTTAATGGGAGCTTTTGAACTGTTTTATTAACAAAGTTTATCAATGTTGGTTTCCAAGACGTGATGTAGTTTGAAATTTTCAATTTGTAGTCATCTACTGGCTTTTCGTAGATATTAACAATATTCGAATCGCAAGCATTTGTTAATTTTTTTGGATAGTAAACGCTGTTATTTTCAAAAACCTTGCTAGAGGTTTCTTGATTGTTCAAAACAGAGATAATGTACTCTTGAACAATAACACCAGACATGCCGTCTAGAAAAGTATGATCGTAATTAAAAACCAGCCAATTGTTTTTTAACAAGGTGATTGTCCATAATGGTCTGTCATGGTGGCCATGTTCAAGTTTTTTATTCAAAAACATGTCAGAAGCAGCTTCATCATTGATGCTAATATCTGGTTTGGAAATGACCACTTTAGAAAAATCGATAAAGTCTACTTGAGCAGCATAAACATTGATTGGTGGGTCGGGTTTGACCATTTTTCCCTCAAACTCATACGGTGTGGCATTCACGTCAACATCTTCGTCAGTAAAAACTTGTAAACCCAACTGAGAATGTTTTTCCACCAAAGCAGCTAACGCTGTATATAATTCAGGTAGACTAGGCAAAATATTGTATTGTACAGCGACAAAAACTGCAGTTTCGTACTCTAAACAACTTTTCAAATAAAAATATTTGTTATAAGGAGGTATGGAAAGTTTGATTGGCAAATCGTCCGATGATCTCATTGATTCGGTCATACTCAGATTTATTTTATGGTTGTTGGGGATATCTTTTTTTAAATTTCTTACACTGCACTGAGCAATGCAAGGTTTATATAGCATGGGTTCTTGTAAGAATTTAACATCTAACAGGTTGAATAGGCTAACTACAAGTTACAATCAACCTACTGATTAATTAAAGTTATTGCAATTGATAAAAATGGCTAGAATGGCCAGAATAGGATACTCGGAAGTCTGTTCTTCTTATCGCATCAAAATCAGAACAGATACGGCATTCTGTCAGATCTGAAAAATCTTATTTCCGCGCTTGTAAACTTTATTTCCACACGAAATGTTACAAAAAAAATTATAAAACAAAAAATGGTGTACATATTCCGGTTTTTGTTGTAAAAGACTACATAGTTTTATAATAATATGTGGACATAGGTTATTATATTGGCGGTCAACTGCAGGATTTACTTACAATGGGACCTGACATTGTGGTTTTCGTGATCTTCACGCAACACTAGCCAAAAGATTAATGATATTGCGAAAATTACCGATAACAGTTTCAACGTCATCTTTTAATTCATCAGGATACACAACTTGCAAATTGGTTCCGCTCTTCAAAGTGGAAATTCCTGAAATTGTAAAATGGTTAGAAAGAACGTTTGACTGGTTGAAGATTGAGTTTTCAATGCAGTACATTTCTCCATCTTTATCAAACTCTTGAAACTGCAATCCCAAGTTAGAAAATCCAAAAATACTTGGTGCTGGTTTCCCCTCTTTAGCTCTCAGAAAGGACACCAAATCAACTGGGCCTAAAGAGTTGACAGCTTTGATACCTTTGTCAGATGAAATATTTTCCGAAATAGCAGATTGGATTACAGATGCAAATTGCCAAAAGTCTTGAAATTGTGAGTTGAGAGTATTTTTTAGTAGTACGTCACTTAACACAGGAGTTAAAATATCCATACATTTTATCATTACACCAACTTTATCAGGAGAAACATTGGACATTCTTCTAGCATTGATAGGACCGAAAAACTTGACGGCAAGTTCGTCTTTGAACAAGACATTTCTGGTGGAAATACACATAGCAGCACATATCAACGTGTTAAGACTAATTTTTTGCTCATTGGTTTTCCCATGTTTGATCAGTTTTGATGTAACTTCTTGAGACAGATTTATTTGGGCGTAGTTGTTGGCATATTTCCGTTTCTGCAAGGTGTATCTAGGATCATATTGATAGATATTTTTGGCATCCACAATGCAGTTTTCATTTGGCGTAGTTGCCTCTTGAAGAGATATGGAACTTTCGTATATCTCGACTATATCAAAATCCTTATAAGACGTAAATAATTTTGGACAATAAATGGAACAATTTTTTTCTTGCTGATGATCAGATACCAAGCTTTTTTTGTTTAGAAATGAAATGATATGATTATGAACGTTTACTCCTGAGATTCCGTCTAGAAAGACATGATCAAAGTTAATCACCAACCAATTGTCTTTCATGATCCAAACTTCCCACAGCGGCTTATCAACTCTTCCATATTCAAATTTTTGACCCAACAACAGATCAACAGTGCTTTTATTGTTTATTTCTAGGTGCTCAACAGTTTTAATAGCTTTACTGAAGTCAATTGATACCAATTGTGCTGCAAAAGTCTTTGTTGTGGACTTTTCGTCATACGGATCAATGATCTTTTCAGTAAAGACTTGTAGTCCAAGTGGTGGATTTTTCTCGACCAAAGAAGCCAAAGCTAAATAAAGTTCTGGCAAGGAAGGGATTTTGTTGTATTGAGCTGCAATATAAAAAGTTGTAGATAATTCCAAACAATTTCTCACATAGAAGAAGTTGTTATAAAAGGGGAGCTCTTGTTTGATTTCAGGAATACAAGACATTGAGTGTTGGATTTGATTGGTTGGTTATTTTTATTTCCAAATTAAATAATTTAATATTTTAAGAAAGAAAAAGTAAAATATTTTCAATCGACATATTTATATATCAATCTTTTTCCAGTACTGCTTGTTTTGATGTTCAAAATATGTAAAATGTTTATTTTAATTGAGAATGTAGTTTAACTGCTGTGTCTAAGATATCATTTTGAACGCTTGTGTTGATAAGAATATGACTCACTCACTCAAATGTACCAACATTTCTATTGCGTATGACTTACACATCTTTTACGTACATTTAGCCAGCTTAGCAATACTGTCTTGTACATCGTTACGAAAAAGCGCTCATTTTCAAGCAGCTGAGATATATCTTGGCCAAAATTGAGTAGAAAAAACAATGTGATAATGTATGCTCTTTCGCACTTATACTCTCGATTGATAATGAAAGGTCCGACCAGTTGTTTATGAATTTAACGTGAAGAAGGTATAGCTACCAAACAATACAAATTATTCGCAAAACTGAATATGTACAAATTTATTTAGTAGTGAGATCTATGTAACTAACTAGGCTGTGTCATTTGTAGTATCTAATAGAATTTTAAGATATAGCTTGAAATTCTCCACAGTTTTTTCAACTTCTTTTTTCACAGATTTAGCAGAAGTGAATTGAAGTTTTGTTCCAGAATCAAGAACGGAGATTACCGAAGAAGTAAATGCAAAATTGCAATTGGCTGACTGACTGAAAGTGCAGTCTTCAATGTAATATTTAAGTGAATCTTTATTTTTAGAACTGTAGTCTTGGAATTGCAATCCCAGATTGGTTACCGCAAATAATGTATCTGATTTGTTTCCAACTTTTTCTTTCAGCGTTTTTAAAATATCCACAGAATTTAATTCAGCAACGTGTTCAATTCCATGTTTAGATGCCATTTGAGTAACAAAATCTCTATGTATAAAATTAGTAAAATTCCAAAAACTTTCCAACTCTGAGTTTTCTAATGAAGAAATTAAACCGTTTTTTAGAGGTGGAGTAATAAAATCCATAGGTTTAAGCATCAATCCGATTTGATCAGGATCCAAACCACATTCAGCCCTAACATTTGCTGGACCAACGAACTTGATGCTTTTCTCACCAGTACCAAACGCATTTTTACACGCGATCGAGATCAAAGAGCAAATTAATGAGTTCATGGTAGATGACCCATTTTTTTTACAAAGTTTGATTAACTTTAAGACATCTTTTTGTGGAATATGTACTTGAATGTAATTATCCGTGAATGTGTTTTTTTCTACTGTATACTTATCACACTCAAATCTGTTTTCATTTTCATTTGATAAAACCAAATTTTTCACAGTTTCAATCGCCCTTGATACAATTGGCTTGATTTTTGTATCATATGTTGTGTTTGTTTTATTGTTTGACAAGTCTTTCTCACTTTGTGCAAAAACATCTAACAACCCCAAATCTTCTGGTTTCGTACAAACAGTTGGACGATACATTGAATTGTTTCCCTCTGTACTTTCAGACGTATGGTTTCTATTTAATAGTGATATCAATTGTTTATGAAAACTAATACCTGAAATACCATCCAAAAATGTGTGATCATACTTAAACACCAAGTAGTTATCCTTGATAAGTAGCACTTCCCAAAGGGGTTTATTAGCATTTCCAAACTCCATTCTTTTTTCAATAAAAGATGCATGTGTACTATAATCATTAATGTCTAGATTCTTGTCAACTTTGACCACTTGAGTAAAATCAACGCTTTCGATTTGAGCACCATAAATGTCTGTTGGAGGATCAGGCTTTACAATGTTTCCATCTACAACAGTGGCAGTAGCATTGACATCAGAAATACCATCAGTGAAAACTTGTAAAGCCAGCACTGGGTTGGAATCTATCAAATCTTTCAATGCGGCATACAATTTAGGAAGTTCAGGAATCTCGTTGTATTTAACAGCTATGTAAACGGTACTGGAAAGCTCTAGACATGTTCTAGTGTAGAAAAACTTGCTAAATGCAGGTAAATCAATTTTGCATAATGGTGTTGCTGGTTGTGACATTTTGTCGTATTTGGTTTATTTTGTTCCTTATTTTGATTAGCTATCAATCGTAAAACCGATGAAGTTGAAATAGCATATATATAGCCCATTTATATATACAAAATTCAAACTTTACTAATCTCCATTAGTCATAGCAATAGTTTTTTCATACTACATATCAGTAAGATTTGGAAGGAATTGTAAATCACAAGCCGAATTCAAGAATTTGTTATCTTGTCTGTAGACTTATCACTCTAAAAAATCGGTAAAACTTGGCTTCCGCCAGATCTTGAAATTCTTCAATGCCATTAACGAAACAAGAAACAACAAGAGATTCGGTATTTTAGTCATTTGAAATCGGTAAAAAATTGTTACTACAATTTCAAATCTTCCCGAATTTTCCTTTCTTTCCAGGATGACTTTTAAGACTATGCTGTATTCAAAGTTTTATATAATTTGTAGTAACATTATAAGCGCGGCTTTAAAGCTAGATGTGGTTTGTTTAACATTTACTGAGATTGAAAGGTTTCCAAAAGTTCAACTAGGAATAACTTGAAATTTTTGACAGCTTGATGAACTTCACCGACCAATTCATTCGGATACATTATATCCAAGTTGGTACCACTTTCAATGGTAGCAATTGAGGAGATTGTGAAACAATTTGATGTTCCCAAGCATTGGTTAAAGACGGCATCTTTGATATAGTGTTCATTTTCAAGGTTGCTGAAGGATTTTTCTTTGAATTGAATACCCAAATTGGATATTTCAAACGTACTTCCTGGAGGCAATCCTTGTTTCCCTTTGATAAATTCCATCATATTTGTTATGCTCAACATGTTTATGTCATCTAAACCTTCTGTGCTTGGAAGAGCTCTGTTGACCTCTTGCTGGATTCCATCAGCGAACTTCCAGAAAGATTGGATGTTCAACTTGTTCATATCATTATCTGTAGAACTTTTTCTGCTTGTAAGCAAGTCATTTTTCAAAAGGGGAGTAGGAACTTCCATTCCTTTGACAAGCAACCCAATTTTCCGAGGGTCCACATTAAACATAGATCTGCAATTCACAGGGACGCTAATGTTTACAGATTGTTCTTTGAAAACCAATGCATCCTTTAATGCTATGCTCATCAAAGAACAAATAATAGAGTTTAAACTTGTCCTGTTACCGTTGTTTTTACCAATGCTGATTAATTTGGTAACATCTTGAGCTGGAATGTTAATTTGTAAATGATTGTCTATGAACTTGTTGTATTGAATCACATATTTTTCGGGATCGCATTTAAATCTGTAAAAACTTCTCAGTAAGGATGGATTCAAAGAGAATCTTTCAATCAAATAGTTGGCAGAATTGATTAATTTTGGTTTTAAAACCGCCGGAAGTACTTTTGTCGCTAAATATGACACAGTCATTTGTGGCTTTTCATAAATCCATTCTAAATCAAATTCCTCATTGTTAGTGTATAGTTTTGGATAATAAACATTTGATTCGGAAATTTTTACAGAATCATCTTTGATTTTTGAAGCAGCTTTTTTGTTTAAAAATTCAATAACATGTTTATGCGCATTAACACCTGACATACCATCCAAAGCTAAATGATCAAATTTGAAAACCATCCAATTATCTTTCAAAATAATCATTTCCCAACAAGGTTTATCGTGTCTCCCGTACTCAAACTTTTCACCAAGAAATAACTCTAAAGCATCTTTATCGTTTATATCCAAAGTATCTTTAACAAAAACAATTTTAGAGAAATCAAGTTCCTTGACTTGTGCAAAATATGGTGACTGTGGTGGATCAGATCTAAAAGGTTTCCCCTCTTTGTCGTACAATTCAGGTGGGTTGACTGGAGTATTGGCATCATCTGCAAAAATTTGTAATCCAAGAACTGGGTTTTTTTCAACCAGGTCTATCAGGGCCCTGTATAAATCAGGCAAACTTGGTAATTTGTTGTATTTTACAGCAATATATACATTAGTGGTAAATCCAAGACTTTCTCTGTAATAGTAATACTTGTGGAAATCACCCAATTCCCTTTGACAAAGCGGCGTATTATTAGGCATAGATTTTGAGGCTTCTTGTGGCATTATTCCTTGTTTGATTATTTTTTTTTTTCTCTTTGTTCACACATAAGTGTTGAATTCCTTCGTCAGAAGGAAATGAAGCTTTTAAAGTTGGACATATCATTTTTATTTCGAAACTCTCTCTTATCTCAATCATAATTATTTGCCAAGATATCAAATTTTGGCTTTTTCTGGTTTTTTTTTCACAGATCTGAATGCGCACGCAATTATCGAATCTTAAATATCGTTCGGGTAAAAATACTTGAAAAGAATGTTTACTTTACAATTTGGGAACTTTACTAATCAGTAGCCAAAACAAGCAAGAAGAAGAGCAAACTGCAAAGAAGTAAAATAAACAATTCATGTATCTACAACAATTGTGTTGTAAAATAAGCTTGCCATCGCTAGAAACGTCTTCAGGTATTGTCATAATAAATTCAAATTATTATCCTTGTTTCTATACATCTCTATGTATTATAGAAAAGTATGTAATGTTTTATATATATTAATCTATGTGCGTGTAATTGTAATCATATAGTGTAGCAAATATAGTAAAAAGATTGTAACCAAATAAGAGTAAATAAATCTTTAAATTACTGTCCAGACTGTGTTTGTGAGTGTATGATTTAATGGCATGAATGACTTTGACTCATAGTGATACAATGACGATATTAACTCTCCATGAATTTATTTTACTAACTATTTTGTAAGGTTTTTCATTGCCGTATGCTTCATTATTTTGTATGTTCTCCACTCTTTTCTATCGTTTATCGATGCGGATATAGGTTACCGCGTGTGTCTATAAACGTTAAAGATTTTCAAACGGCATTGCTGACAAAATTGATAAAATAGTGGTTATTATGTTATCTGTCCTCATGTTTTATACTTCATCTCCATATCATATTATTCCTGTCTCCTTCCCTGCACACCCATACATTATATTGATTGTCACAATCTGAAATAAATTATTTTAGTTTGTAACGCAATGCGCAAATGATTCAAATGTGAGAAAGGTTTAAATCGTATTAAAGCAAATAATATATATAACTAATAGTATGTATATATGTGTATTATGTCTTTAGCTTAAGAGATGGAGTCGCATACTCTTCATCAAACCGTGCGAAATTAATGCTCGACTCTTCAACACCGGTTAGCTCAAGGTATTTCTTTATAGCAAACTTTTCAAGTTCCAAGGAATCGTTGTACAATATAGATCCTTCAGCGTTGTAAATACGTGCATTTGAAAAAATCAAATGGAAATCTTCCAACACTTGTAGGAGAGAAGAGTAGCAATGGTGCTCAATGTGGTAGGTGACATTGTCAAAGGCAACAACGTATTTGATAATTTTGTAATAGTCAGGATAGTGCTGTCTATCTGGTTTTGCCATAAAAATATCACATAATCTTCTACCTTCAGAATTAGTATATTCAATTAAAGATTCATAGAGCTTCAATGCATTTTGTAAAACATCAGACTCTTCTTCATCTCCTTCAAAAACAACAACTCTAAAATAATCCTTACCGGATTTAGGAGGCCTACCCTTGCGACCAGGTGCATAACTCTTAATTTTCTTACTGGCTGCAGGCGCCTTGGTTTTCCCAGCGCGTCTCTTAGTACCAATAGTTTGAGATTCAGTATCGGTGTACTCATAATCATCACTCTCATTTTCATGCTCGTTGCTATTACTGGTTACAAAAGTGGCTGGAATAGACGCAGAAGACTCTTTTTTGTCATCACCAGAAAAATCTCCATTAGACGTCATATTGGTTTTCAAAGGTTTATCACTATCCAAGTCAAGTATATTATTTGATTCACTTTTTATAGCAGGTATGTCTTCCCCTTCTTCTCCTTCTTCGTTATCCATCCGATTCTCTTTATTGCTTTCAGCATCAGATAGATCTTGTTCATTCTTTAATGAAAACTTGTTTTTCCTACTTTTACGTCCACCGCTTTCATCATCACTTACTTCAAACTGTTTCAACCATTGCTCTTCAGATTCTTCATTGTAGTTGGTTCTTTTCCTTTCTCTACCATTTGATTCTGCAGCCAATGCAGCAGCCTCTTCTGCTTCTCTCTGTATTTCTGCATCAATATCTTTTTTGTAAACCTCTGGTAGCTCAGATTCTTCCATCAATCTACTCAAAACCCCTTGTTCCATATCGGTTTTAACTCTTTCCTCATCCATTTTCTTAAAAATCCCAATCTCTTCATCTCCTCTAGACAAAATTGTATTCAACTCATCATCTTCCAACTCTTCGTCGTCATCTTCACCAAGATCCTTCCTTTTCTTACGTTCCTCTTCAGATTTCATTAATTGTCTTAAAATCTGTTCTTGTTCTTCCGAGGTAGATTTATTGTCAAATTTACCAGCTTGAATAACTTTTCCATCAATATCCAATTTTTTATAGGCTCTTTCTAAAATAGCTTCTTCAACAGAGTTCTGGGTTATTAACCTTAAGATTCTCACTTCATTTTTCTGTCCAATTCTATGAGCCCTATCCTGTGCTTGCAAATCCTGATGAGGGTTCCAATCACTATCAAATATAATAACTGTGTCAGCAGTTTGCAAATTCAAACCTAACCCACCGGCTCTAGTAGATAAAAGAAAGCAAAAATATTCCGAATCAGGGGCATTGAACAGATTCAACAAAATAGTCCTGTCATCAGCTTTTGTCGAACCATCTAATCTCAAGTATTTTATTCCCATAAATCTCAAAAGATCCTCCATGATATCCATAACTTGAGTCATCTGGAAAAAAAGCAAGACTCTGTGATTGGTGGCCTTAAATTTGGGTAAGATTCTTTGCAGTAATTCAAACTTACCAGCAACTCTCCAAATGTTTACATCTGTTTCACGACTTGGATTAATTGAATCCTCAACATCGTCAAAAACAAACGGATGGTTACAAATTTTTTTCAATTGCATAATTTGATTATTGAAACCTCTGGCCGTTAGTCCCTTTTTTTTTAGCTTTGACTGGTCAGCATCTTCTTCTTTATTTGTCAAGCTGTCGTCTTCTTCAATGAACAATTTTTTATATTTTAACATTTGTTCATAAAGTTTTTGTTGTAGACTACTCATTCTACATTTTAAAACTTTCTCCACTTTCTGAGGTAACTCTTTCTCTACATCTTTTTTCAATCTTCTTAACAAAAAGGGTCTCAACACTTTGTGTAATCTTCTAATGACTAGCAAAGTTTCTTCTTCACTTAATTCGATCTTGTCTTGACCACCAGTGTTGTCAAAAGGTGTATTGAACCATTCATCAAACGATTTAACACTATTAAAAATCTTTGGTAAAACAAAATTTAACAATGCCCATAACTCTGGCAAATTATTTTGTAACGGAGTACCAGTTAAGATTAATCTGTAATCACAATGGTAGAATTGATTCAAAGTCAAAGATAATTTTGACTGTGCATTTTTCATTCTGTGACCTTCATCGATAATCATATGAACCCATTTCACTTTGGAAAGAACGTTTTTTTCCCTAATAATATATTCAAAAGTTGTCAATACAACGTCAAATTCTCTTGCCTTTATCTGCTTTTGTAAAAGTTTTCTTTCAGCTGGGGTACCTTTATATGCTATTTTTCTAAGTTTAGGCGCCCATCTTAAAAATTCTGAGTTCCAATTTGTCAAAGTAGACAAGGGAACAATGACCAAAAATGGCCCATGCACTTTTTTGACACTGTAAAGATATGTAAGCAATGCAATTGTTTGGACTGTTTTCCCCAATCCCATTTCATCGGCCAAGATACCGTTCAAATGATTATTAAACAAAGAAACCATCCACTGTAGACCTTTCACTTGGTAATCTTTTAAAGTCCCACCAATCAAAATATCCGGTTGAACAGTGATTTCTTCTTTGATCTTGTGAGCAACACTGTAGTAATCGATCCCGTCGTCGTTTTCGTCATCTGTAGCTTGTGCTTCTTCGTCTTTCTGGTCCAAGGCAGTAATACTGTTTTCACTTCCATTGTTCTCTTTTGAATGGTCGTTGATCAAAGATTTTGTATGCACTTGTTGACTTTTAACAGCCTTTGTCAAAGAGTCCAAAAACGAGTTTGTTTGTTTCAACAAATGCGTGATTCTTGTATCTTTTGTTTGGTCCAATAATTTGATATATGCTTCTTCATCATTTGCTTTCAAAGCTTGCAATCTTTGTTTAGCATTTCTTTCAATTCTTTTTTGTTCTTCTTTCTCTAAATTAGAATGCAAAGAACCTATCTTGTTCCCAAATTTCAATTTTTTATTTTTGTGATCTTGCTTATATTTCAATTGTCTGGCACATTCATCAACAATATTATCTACTCTTGCAGTGTGATGTTGTTTCATAATTTCTTGTTGTAAAATTTCATGCTTTGTAAACAGATTATTTGTTATATTGACATCTTCGATATTAAGTAATCTTTCCTTAGAAGCAAAATTGGGGTATGCACTAGATATTAAGTTTTTTTGAAATCCTTCAAAGCTCAAAACGTGTCCTCTTACAGCTTTTTGCAATGGAATCAAATTCAATGAATTTAATTTGTGAACAAGTTTTTCTTCTTTTTTTCTATCTTCTTGATTTTCATCGTCACAGTTTAATATCTCTAAAAGAGTGTTATTCACCTCAGTGTCTGTATTCAAAGCAATTAAAGTCTGGTAAATTTCTAAAGAGTTTTGAAGATCTAGTCCTATAGGAAGCAAACTAGCGAATATTTTGGAATCAGATTGAAAAAGTTCAGAATATGGAACAAGTGTGTTTGTATGTTTGGGAAAAGAAACTGGCGGCGTGTATGATTCCACTTTCAAAGAAGGATCAGACACATCTAATATTTTAATATTAGGATCAAAATTCGATTGTTTAAACTTTTCCAAGGGCAGTGGTAATTCAGCTAAGAATTTTCTTTTCTTTTCCTGTTTTTCTTGAGTTCTCTTGAAGGCTGCTTGTTTAATCTCTTCTTCGCGCTTCTGTTTTAATTCTTCTTCTGCAATTCTTCTTTTCTGTTCAGCTTCTTGCTCTAATTTAAGTTTAAGAGCCGCTTGTTGGGCTTCCAATACAGCAGGGTCAATACTTCGTTGATCTGTTGTCGAAACACCATTTATTAAATGTTGAGAAGAAGCTGAAGAAAGCGGCGATGCATTGGTCATGTTATTTTTTTTCGATTTCATGGTTTCACTTAGAATCATCAACATCTGTTTATAATTCGGAGGATGTGTCACTGAGTCGTTTATTATAGTTTGAAAATCCATCGGAACTGGTTGTTTTGCTAACAAGTATTTCATAGTGGATATCTGTGCTCTTAAAAGGGCTGTTTGTTGAGAGGTAAACATACTAGTTTTGGGTTTCCCTGGTTGTCCATTAGCAGGCTGTCCTTGTCCGTTGAAAAATTGTTGCTGTTGCTGTTGCTGTTGCTGTTGCTGTTGCTGAGATATGTTTGCTGGTGTATTACTCGATACTCCTTGTTGTTGGTTGTTGAAACCAGCAGAAGAATTATTGTGATAGTTATCATTACCACCTACTTGTGTCCGCGGTGACACGAATTCTGTATCGGCAGCCATGCCAAACCCAGGAGTCTGTACAGATGCATCACCTGTTTTCGGCTGTTGCTGTTGCTGTTGCTGTTGCTGTTGCTGTTGCTGTTGCTGCTGCTGTTGTAATTGCAGTGTTTCTTTATTCTTTTGTTCTTGTTGTTGTTTCGCTGCCATCTTCAAGACTTCTGTATAATACACAAACTCAGTAACGTTTGCAGCGTTTGCCCCATGCTCGTTTCTTAGCTGTTGCCATCTCAGATAGCATCTATTCATTTCTTCTTTAGTCAACTGTCTTTGAGGAATAGCAAACTCTCTGGGTAGACCGTTATTACTGACATTGACATTTCCAGGCGTAATTGCAGCTGTATTTGAATTTGAAGTCGTAGACACAGCGGTGACACTAGCAGTGAAACCAGTATCAGTAGTGCTAGAGCTATTTTGCTGAGTAGGAGTGTTGGCATCAAGTGCAGAATAATTAGAATTCATGTTTTGTTTATTTATTTGTTATTTGCTCTGTCTTGTTTACTTGATCAATAGCTTCCTTGTACTTTTGGCGTAAAATCCTTTAACACAAACACCCTCACTATTTGAAGTGTATATTCTACAACAATTTTTATTTATTATATTGCTTCTTGATCGACTTCTTTTTCAACCATCTTCAAAACTATCAATTGATAAATCCTTTATGTCAATAAACATCAAAAGTTTTCCAAAATTCTGATTTTTTTCAAAAAAAAATGGAAAAATGTCAAAATATTGAACGTTGCTTACCCTGTCTCTAGGCATAAGGTCAAAACCGCATAATAACGGGGCCATTGAATTTAATCCCACACCCAAATAACCTTTACGATGATATTAACTGAAAAAGGAGAGAGGGCTTTCTGAACACACATATACAAAGATGAGACGGAACAGTACATTGGTTGCTCCGCTTGCAGACCATCACTCCACAACGTGCGATTACCAGGGGTTTCAGAAATTAAACGAGTACGAACAAGTTATCCATGCCTACAAAAACTGTACTTGGAACTGTTATCCAATAATGTCTGACAACAAAGTGAACAAGAGTTATGAGGGGAAGATGGAGGATCAGAAGTCTACACTGATAATAACAAACTTGAGAATAGTGCTGCAAAGTAGTAGCTCTTCTTCTTCAAACACTAAGAACCAGTTGACAATTGAATACCCGCAAGTGAAATTTGACAAAAGTAAGATAAGACGGAATTCGCAAATTGCTACAAGAGATTTACCTCCTGAATTGGTGGTACCCTGGTTTGGTGAGAATCATTTGCTTCTCAAATTCCAACCGGGCAAACAACAACCGAATTTGAATTACGTATACCAGTGGGTTCTTGAATTGTATTGCAAAACAGATATTTTTTCACTGAAAGATTGTTTCAGTAAAGTTATTCTGGATAGTAGGATGCCCCACGATCCTTCTCCTACCACTCAACCAAATAATCCAGAAAATGTCGATCCTTTACCAATCTATAAACCCTAAGATACTTAACTAAACATATATATATATATATATCATAAACTCATTACCATTCAAATCAATAAAGTTTTTTCTACTCATCTGCACCAAAAAGAAGCATCATGTTCATGTCTTCTTGGTCAAGTTCGTTTCCTGTGGCAGAAAGTTCGGTTTCTGGAATGGAGTTGGAATGTACTACTTCTTGATCTTCGTTCTCATTGTTTTGGTTTATGAAAGCAGGTTTTTTGTTGTTTGGCTCTTCCTCTTCCTCTTCTTCCTCTTCATCGTCTTCCTCTTCCTCTTCTTCCTCTTCCTCTTCCTCTTCTTCCTCGTCCTCGTCTTCCTCGTCTTCTTCATCTTCGTCACCAAGTTTCTTTGTCTCACCGTTTGCTTCTAAGTTGACACCTTCAGTTGTCTTGTCAGCAGACACTTTACCAGAATGTTCAATTTCATCTTCGTCTACTTTCAATTGTTTCTTTTTCATTTCCAACTCAATTTCTAATTTCTTGACCATATCTCTGTATCTTGTTTTCAACAATGAATTACTAGCTGCATCAAAATTCTTTCTATTGATGACCAAAACACTCTCAATTTCACTAATTTCTTCTTTCACCAATTTCAAATGATGCATTTTTTCACTCATCTCAGATCTCAAAGAGTTGTAATTTTCATCATCCGAATTGTCATCTTCATCTTCATCTTCATCTTCATCATCTTCCTCATCCTCTTCCTCTTCTTCATCAGCCATTTCAGCAGCCATTTCAGCAGTTGCATCTCCAGTTTTAGTATCACCTTTACTTTTATCATCACTATCTTTATCTCCAAACAAATCATCTTCATCAAGATCACTAGATTCAGCACCAGCTTCTTTATCTGCTGTTCCATCATCCTGATCGCTTTGTAAAGCCTGTTCTAACTCAATTTCAAAATCATCACCTTCTTCTCCTGTTGTTACAACTGAAACCATATTACCGTTATTTGAATTAGATGTCTTAGAATCATCACTGTTAAAAATGCGTACTTGCTTTGTATCACTGAAAGATACTCTTGATGGTATGGGAATTGTACTTATAGTATCAGTAGCTGTTGGTGTCGACACATATTTATCTTTATTATAAAAAGTTTCATTTCTTTCAACACCTACGACAGAAGATACATCGTTTTCATCAACTATCTGATATTCAAATTCTTCTGCGCTTCTGTCTTGTTCAACCAACAACTTGACGTACTCTTCTACATACTCAATTTCATCTGGTTCCAAAATTTTTCTCATTCTTCTACGTTTGACATCGTGCAATGGAGGAGTTATTCCGTGTTTATATGCATAAAAGTGCTCTAAATCATCGTTTGCATACGCACCATCTACCTGTGACATTTGTCTTTTCTGATTCAGCTTGGCCTTCCTTAGCTCAAATATATCGTCTGCATACTTTTCATGATCCTCTAAAACAATATCTTCTACATCGTCATTCTGAAACTTAATTTTGAAAACATCTTGTTCATTCTCAATCTTACTGTAGCATATTAGAATTTGAGTTAAGTCAAAAGTTTTCAATATATTTTTACCCTTGTCAACACTCTTGTTACATTCAATAACAGTGGGCAAATCCAACAAAACACAAGCATAATTGCTCCACGAGTCCTGGGGAAACCCTGGATCATCAGGACTGTGGTGGTGATGATGATTATTATGGTTCATGACCTGCTTGATTTTTAAAACTGCGTGTCTTTTATCCAGCCACTTTATCACCAAGTTGGAAAAATCACCAGTTTCTGTACAGTTTCTTATCATTTCACTAGTCAATGGACCTTCTATTCCAGGCTCTATCCGCAAAACAACACCTTCTTCAATCAACGGGTCGTCTTCCACGTCCTCGTCTTCACTGTCATACCCTTCACCAGGTGCACGAACAGGTTTGAACCTTATACGTAGCCCGTTTGCAGAAGAAGAAGAAGAAGAAGTGGTATTTGTGGTGACAGCTGGTGCGATTGCAGGAGCATTAGTATTTCCTACAGTGAACTTGATTGTTCTACCAGGGGTTGTGGCAGTTGGAGGCCCACTTTTCTCGTTGGCTTTGGAGTCTATTTGCATCTGCTGGTTGTTTTGTTTCCCAGGCGTTCCTATTTCCACAGAAGACATGGTATTAGGCTCAAAAAGTATACTCTATGTTTGGTTTTCGTGTTAGATTATCTGGCTTTGCTCGTATTATTATTCAAGACTTTACAAACTGAAGAAAATTTACGAAATACGAAAAATAAATAAAATCAAAACACGAATACACATTCTCGCATGCGATGAGGTTTTAGAATAGATATTCTGATTAAAACAAACATATATAACACACACACACACATAAACACCGTAGTTTGATAACATGCCTAATATTACAGCATTTGCAGAAGGTTTTGCAAAAGAAGCTTTTAAAGTTAGAAAGCGGGGAAAGTTTACCTATCCTACAAACTACAAATTTTTACAATCTCTCTACCAAGGATCGCACTTGAATTTGAAGAGTAAGTATCCACATCAGGGAAAAACTAAAATATTGGACTTGTATCCGGGACTGGGGTTGTCAAATGCCGCTCTTTACGAAGCCTTACAGCCGCAACAGCATTTGATGGTAGACCACCATCCGCAATTTAACAAGTTTATAGAAGAGCAGTATTTGATGCATAAAGCAGATCCACCAGTATGCGACATAGCCGGGAATCCGTACAATCTTTTATATTCGCAGCATCCAGAGTTCCCAAACTCGCAAAGTGTGCAATTGAACCCATACCAATGGTCCACATACTCCACTATTACCAACCACGATGTTTTTAATAATAAAACAGTGAATCCTGAAAAAGCAACTTTCCTTCCATCGATAAAACCAAGAGATACAGTTCACGATGAGTTTTTGATTCACGGTAATTTGACTGGTTTGGTTTGCGTGCGGTTTACCGGCGAAGCATTACTGATGCAAATATATGGATGCATCCACAGACATAACTGGATGCAAAGATTTGGGAAAGTGAGAATGCTATTTTGGGTAAGAGAGTCTACAGCTTTAAAATTAGTTGCGAGACCAGGAGATCTCGGAAGATCTAAGAGTAGTCTCATTTCGGAAACTTTCACCAACACCAAATTAGTGGCCATCAGTAAAGAAACTTTGGAATCTCCTTTGAATAAAAGATATATTTACAATCCAGAACTTATTGCACAACACCAGCCTTTGGTATACACCAATGACGAAGCCAGCATAGCCACCGAAGACAACGAGCGCATAGTGCTTCTTGAGATCGAGCCCACAAACAACGAGGTTGTAGATTTTGAAGAATGGGATTATGTGACCAGACAACTGTTTGTTTTGTCGTCGAATCCATTGTCTATTGCCATTTCTACACTTGGATCAGGGGCCAAAGAATGGTTTTTACCTAGAATCCCGCAAAGTTTACACGACTTGAAGCCTACCCAGCTAACAAAAGATCAGTTTTTTGAAATTTATCAAATATTTTGTCAATGGCCCTTCAAGCCTGATGTTAATTTAGATTTTTATGATATTTTCCAAGAAGAATAAATGTACCTGAGATCGAATATTCATGTAAATACGCATATAGCCAAGTCTTCATTTACAAATTACAAGAGACAACCTTTTCTTTTATTTTTTTTATTTTTTTTTAATTCTTAATTCTTTTATTATATAAATAGTATACATTATTAAGCAATAAATATTTTACAAAACAAATATTTTAACATGCACGTACATACCCCTCTATTAGATTCATTTGCTTTCAGATTGTTGAACGTACTCGGCAGCTTTGGCTTTGACATATTCAGCGGTTTTGGCGTCATTGTTAGACTCTTCAAAACCTAGCCACTTTTTGAAGAAAAATTTAGCTTGTTTTTTGGTAACTTTTTTGTTGACAATAACACGTTCGAATAAATCTTCAACTTTAGTTTTATCGTTTTGTTTGATTTCTTGATCAATGTACACGTTCCATAAATCAATTCTCTTTGGAGCATCGGCCAACAAACCTTCAAATAGGGATCTACCTTGTTCAGCATCACCTTTTTTGAATTCTAGTTGAGCGAATTTTCTAACCACTTCAACATGATCACGTTTAGCCAAGCTCTTCAAAGCATTGGCCAAAATAGCATGAGCTTCATCCGATTTGCCTTGGTCAACCAAGTATTCACCCCAATTGACCCAGATAGCAACTTTTTCAGAACCAAATTTCTTGGCAGTGGCTTTGAATAACTGCAAAGCTTCATCGATTTTATTACTCATTTGGAAAACGTTGATCATTTTAACATGCATGACATAAGAGTCCATATATTGACATGATTTTTTGAAAGATTCTTCAAGAGTTTCAGCAGTACCAAAAGTGTTTTCCAAATTCAGGACAGCAATCCAGATGTTTAGTTTTTCCATTTCTTCTCTGAAATTGATGGTTTTCAATGCACGTTCGGCAATTTCTCTTGCTTTATCAATTTCACCTAATTGTAATTGAAAAGCCATAAAATTCATCCATACAACAGAGGAGTTTGGATTACCTAATAATAATCTTTCAAAATCACCAACACTTTCTGGAGCTCTAGTAGAAATATCAATGGTTTTATCTTCCACAGCAGCAGTAGATCTCTTTTTCTTAGATTTTCTTTTGTCTGAGGTAAAGTCTTCATCATTTTCATCGTTTTCTTCGTCTTCATCATCAGATTCACCGGTGGCTTGGTTCAAAATTGTACCAGTCCAGTCAAAGCCAGCACTCAAACTCAAACCATCGTCACTCAAGGCAATTTGCTGTGGTTTCTTTGAGGTGCTCAAACTTTCAGCATCTTCGTTGTCGGAACCGTCATCGTTGTAATCAATATCCATAATATCATCGTCTTCTTCAACTTCACCAGCAACTTCGTCGTCATCTTCCATGCTAATGTCTCCTTCAGCATCTTCCAATTGGAATTTAGAAGCTTTTAGAGATAAAGAAACTTGATTTTTATCCAAGTTTGTTCTCAAAACGTAAGCTTTAACTTTGTCACCTTCACCGAACAAATCACTTAGATCACCTTCAACAGGAGAGTCAGAAATTTCTTTGATATGAGCCAAACCAGTGACGTTGACGGTTTTGTCTAATTTAACGAAAACACCAAAGTCTGTAACGTTTCTGACAACACCTTCAAAAATGTCACCTTCTTTGATATCTTTAATGGTTTTCAAGATTTGCAATTCACCGTTAATTTCTGTTTCTCTTAGAGTTAAAGAAATTTTGTTGTCTGAATCATTAGTGACAACTTTACCAATAACGTGTTGGAAAGGTTTGTAAAATTTCTTCCATTCTTTAATGAAAGAGTCTGATAGTTTACTAACCGGAACAAAAGCGTTAACAGTCGAGCTCAAATAAACAAAGATACCTTTGTCAGTAATGTTTTTGACTAAACCTTGAACAATTTGACCAATTTTCAAATCAGAAGCACTTCTAATGACATTTTCAGGACTTTTAACAAGCGAAACGCTGATTTTTTGGTTGGCGGTATCTTTTGATAAAACTTTACCGCTAACAACCTGATTAACGTGGAAAGTGGTTTTCAAGTCATTGTTGAAATCATCAAGAGCTTCTGTGATAAAGGAAATGGCTCTGACACCATTACCCAAATTGACCAACACATAAGTGTCCAAAACTTTAGTGATACGACATGGTAGTTCGTCACCGACATTGACATCATCAAACGAATTTACGATAGAGGCAAATCTTGATCTAACAACCAAACATTCATGTTCAGCATCGATAGAAATAGTTTTACAACTGATGGCGGACCCAATAGGGAACGTTTCTTGAATGTTGTTCAAATCATTTGTGTTGTCACTCAGATCAATGTAGTTTAATTTGGCTTTGACTTGAGGGTTGATGGTCAACCATAGGAAATCTTTACTAAAATTGTTGACAAACCCAACAATTTGAGAATCATCGACTTGATATTTTTCCAATTTTGGCAATTCGTCTTTTTCTAATTTAGTAGATAGTTCGAAGATTGAGTTTTGACCAGAAGTGTGAGAGATTGGTAAATAGGTATGAGTTTTGATGTTATGAGTACCAATAATTCTAACTTTTAGAACGTCATCCTTTTTGAATTGGGCTAGTGGATTTTTAATATCTTTGATGTCTTTGAAAGAAGCAAAAGCTTGAGAAATATCAATTCTACCTTGAACCGAATCCGCCAAAGAAACATTTAGCTGGGTTTTTTTAACTTGTTTAACTTTACATTCAACAATTTTACCCATAGTTAAATCTTGCATAGTTTTAACAGATTTATCAATTGGGTTGACAATAGCAAGGTTGTTTTGGATTTTTTTCTGTTCGTTTGATTTCGTTTCAGCATTTGGATCTTTGAAAGATAATAAAAATCTTTCATTTTCTTCGTCAACTCTTAACAAGTAACACGTAACAGATTGATTGATGTAAAATTTTTTACTTAAATCTGTATTTCTATCTTCACCTGAATAACTTGGTAGAACCAAACCAACAAATTTACCATTAAATGCAACAAAAATACCTGTTGAAGAAATAGTTTTGATATAACCGTGCAATTGAGTAGTTGTTCCCTTTGATTTAACATCTTCAAAAGTCAATGGTAGGAAATTTGTTTCACTATCTTTGATTAATGATTTTTTACAAGTTATATTGAAGACTTTAGTTTTCATATCTTTATCAATGACCAAACCTTTGATTCCAGTACCAATAGTCATTTTTTTCAAAGCTGCTCTATTTTGTTCAATTCTTTGATCTGATAAATGACCTGCGTACAGAACCCCTCTAATAGATTCATCATTCTTTAATTCAACAACAATTGAATCTTTGGTTTTTTCAACAACTGTACAGTCAACAATACTTTTACCTAATTGTAAAGATTCGATTGTATTTTTTTGAGATGTTAGTTTTTCTTGTGAAATGACTTTACAACTAACACTGATTTTTTTGTTTTCTTTATCGAAATTAACAATTTTTACTTGAACAGTTTGTCCTAATCTTAGATGATCTTGTGGTCTTGTTACATAACTTTCAGAGATTTCTTTATTTGGTAGGAAACCTCTTAAATTACCTAAGAATGTTACAACACAACCATTTTCTTTAAAAGTTTCAATTGTGACAATTGTTTTCAAATCTTTTGAAAGTTGGTCATAATTTGAGATTAATTTAATTTCATCAAGATCTGCATTAACAATAGTTTTTTTTAATGAAACAAAAACTTTACCGTTTAATGGATTTACATTAATGACCCTACCTTTGATTTTTGAACCGATTTTGAATTTTCTTTCTGGATAAATTAATCTAATGTCTGAGATATGTTTGATTGGAACCATTGCTTTGAAAGTTCCATTTAAAATTTTTAATTCAATACCTTTTTCAGCAGAAACAGAAACGATTTCACAACCACTTAAGATTTCACCAATTGGAATATCTTGAGATCTCAAATATTTCATACTTAATTGATCTTCGTCATTGGTCAAAACAAACAAATTATCGATAGTATTATAACCCAAGACTCTTGCTTTATCGATGAAATCATCGTTTTTATTAGAGTTATTAGAGTAGTGAATTTGACCAGTTAATTTATCATTAATTTGGATATAAATAAATTGAGAATCTTTAGAAATAATGTTCATTTTATTATCTTGGAAAGTATAACCAATTGGGAAAGATTCTAAATTTTCTGATGATTTGATATTACTGTTGAAATCAATTGTTGAATCTAATTGAGATAATAATAAAACTCTTTCACCATTTATCAAAATATTTGCAATGATTCTTGTTTTAATATTCGAACCAATTTCAAAAAAATCTTTGAATTGTTTTGAATTTCTATTTTTCATTTGAGAAATATTTAAAAAAGCATTTGCTAAACCGAAAACTTTACCAAAGACACCTTTTTGTTCTTTAACAGAATCCACAAGGAAATCAACAAACTGACCTGGAATTATAGCATCAACAGATGAAATTGATGTGATTGGTTTAATAGATGATAAATTTTTTTCAGTCAAAAAAACTGTTCTACCACTGTATTTAGAAATAGTTCCAAGGAAAACAATACCTGGGATTAATTCAATTGAAGAATCAACAAAATCTTTTTTAGCAATAAATCCAGTTAATTCATTATCATTTTCTAGACCTAAATCCAATATAGCACCATGATCTTCAATACTTTTGATAGAGCATTGAATTGTACTATATTTCAACATAGCGTCTTCCTTTTCTAAACCCTTATTAACAATAGTTGGTTCAATACTCAACTCAATTCTTTTACTAGTTTTTTTTGAGTGATTTTCCATACCAGTATTTTTAACAACACTGGTTCTTAACCATTGACCTAGTTTAAAATATTTGGTTAAATTTGGTAATTCTTTATCCTGATCATTTTTAGAAGTTTTTTTTTTCTTCTCTTCTTCATCATCACTTTCATAATCACTTTGATTGTTGTTATCTTCTTTTTCTTCTTCATCATCTTCGCTATCTTCATTTATTTTATCTAAAGTAGCATCCATTTGGGAAGAAATATTAGTGATAGGAACGTAACCAGTCAAATTATCTGGTAAAGAAAGTGTTAAACCATGTTTATGAACTTTTGTAATTTGACCTAAAAGTAATGATCCAACTGGTAAAGTTTTAAAAGTAATATGTTGCTGATTGATAATTTTATTGTTGGTTTGAATACCATCTTCATCATCTTCATCTTCGTCGTCACTATTATCATCATCATTGTTATTTTTCGATTTTTTGTTATTTTTTCTAGTTTTTTTAGTTTTAGGTTTTGAAGTGGATGATGATTCAGCTTTTCTTGCCTTTTCATTACCAAATAAAACATCACTAGCAGCTTCATTAGCAACTTGTTTCAATTCCAATGGAGTCAAAACAGAAGCCCCACCTCTCGGAAACGACATTTCAGTGGCAGCTTCTTGTTGCACTAAGGAAGATTTGGCAGGTGCTTGAGCTCCATCAGTTCTAGTTAATGGGGATTCTCCATTGTCTCTCTTTCTTTTAACAACCATTGTAATTGTTGTTGTTGTTTTTGTTGTGTTTTATAGTTTAAGAGGATTAAGGACTGCTGAAGTTCTTCTATTGATTTTATTCTCCTTAATTGAGTTTTAAGCTGTTTATCGATCTTCAAGTTTCCATTACAGAAGTCATCGTTAAAAAGAAATGTGAAAATTAAGAACAAAACTGAGAAAGACTGGGAAAGAAGAAAAAAATACAGAATAAAATTAAAAAAAATAAAAGAAAAAAGAAAAGAAACGCTCGGACTTGTATACTTACGCTCGGACAGTTGATGAAATCTCGGTCTATTGATATTTAAGTAAGATAGAGACAGCGAGAAGAAAAGAGATGGCTATAACAGTAAATGTAAGAGTTAAATTTTAATACAGCTGCTATATGATCTGTAAATTTTGGGGGGTTTTCTTTTAGGTTTTTTTTTTACTTGAAACATATCTATTTTATACTATAGAATACAATACTTTATCGTGTTTTTTTTTTGAGTCGTTATATTTTAAATATAAAAATAAAATAATAATAGCCATTCACTTTAAATATTGATGAAAATGTGTACCAATACAATTTCTTCTCTAGAAGTTTTTATCAATATACCTCGATAATGATCTTATTTAGGAATTAATTAAAAGCCTTTTATGTATTGCAGAGTGAGTGTCATTGGAGAAAAGGAAAGGGAAGGAGAAAGGAAAGAGTGGAAATAAAAAAAGCAACGGCAGGGTGACAAAAAGACCCTTGAGTCGAGAATAATCTTCACAAAAGATATATACATATAATCATTGTTTGGGATGTGATTACATACATCCTAGAATGAAAAAGTAGACAGTAGACAGTAGACCAAACAACCGACACATTCTTATTTACCAAGAATGAGTGAAATTGGCGGCATTAAGAATAACGGTGGTGACCGCACCACTAGACCGAGAAGAAACAACAGGAGGAAGAAGAAGGCTACAACCAAAACACAACAACAATTTGAACAAAAAAATGATCCGATGAATTTAGTTCTTATTGTTGATCCATCGTGTTTCACTAAAGGTTTAGGCCACGTTATGCAATGGGTCAAATTTATTCAACAACAAGAAGAAAATTTGCAAAAAAATAAACTAGTCAATACAACAAATTGTAAAATTACATTATATTTGTCAACTTATACAATAGAAGAATTGAATTTTTTGAAACAAAATAAGAATTTAACATCTGCAACGAAAAGTTTGAAGTTCATTGATACAAATTTTGAATTTTTCCAAATGGAAATGTTTGGTGAACAAAAAATTGAAGATATTGTTTGGTCAAGTGTTCTAAGAGATTTATTTTTTCCTTCTTCTGACGGTAATGGAAGTGATAGTGATAGAGACAGTGATGATAGTGATGAGGAGGACGATGAAGAGTTGAAAAAACAATTGATCAAGAAATTGAATCAAGCTACAGTCAATATTCCATCTCGGTACAAAAAATTGATCAAATCGTATCATTTATTAAATACCAATGCTTCTCTTGAAGATTCCAAAATGACCAAAACATATATTGTTTCTGCAGATACTTATGTTTTACAAGATTTAAATCACGTTTTTAATGGTCAAAAAACCAATAATGGTCAAACAAGTTCAAATTTATTATACTATGATGATTCTGCCCATGATGAAAAAAAACATCAAAAGGAAAATGAAGAACCAGATGATGAACCAAAGAAAAAAATTGAAATTTTAGATATCCTTAAAGCAGATGTTTTAATTAATAGAATCTTCAATGATTTTAAATTGAAAAAGACACTGAGAGAACCAACTAGTAATAGTAATAACAATAATAATAGTGCTGCCTTAAAAATTAACAAAATCATTAATGAAAGAAATTCAGAAGTTCAAAAAACTGCACTGTACAAAAAAGACGTGTATGCTTCCAGAGGTAAGGGTCAATTGTGGACACCATGATTATCATCGCTAATGATCCATTACTTTAGTGATAGTTAACGAAGTGAAAAACAAGAATAAAAGTGGTTTAATAAAAGAATACTATCAGAGTTATAACAATTTAAATCATCTTCTTTAATTAAAAAGAATAATACTAGAGATGCCAGATTATAGAAAAGTTTAGTATTATGATCCTGTTTGTTTTTCATCATATTAGTAGAAATATTATTAATATTATTACTTTTGGAAGTTTAAAAGAGAAGACAGAAAAAGCATACACTTAATGAATACTGTAAAGTGGTAAACCCATTTCAACTGAAATGTTTGTCATCCTTGCTTGGTGTTTTGGTTTTTGGAAATAATATGTTTATATAATTTATAGAATAAGCATGTGTGTATCAAATTCTAAGTACCAAAAGATGATCATTTTTATATCTCTGTGAGAGTTTAAAAAAAACCCGAACAAAAAAAAGTCTTGCGCTTGCGAAATTTTAACTGTGTAGATCTAAGAAAGGGCTTTTTTCCATATACATGAGCAAATAACAGAGAAATGAAGTGATTAATTAAATAAACAAGTAAATAAGTATATGGGCGATTTATTTAGGTAAGCTAATGAGGCAGGAATTTTCCAAGGTACAAGGATACTTCTATAAAGTCTTTGTAATCCACTGTGGCTACACCGTTACTCTTAGTATCAAATTTTCTGAAAACTTTGGTCAATCTGATCAGCCAAACAATACTCTCAATGAATTTGTCGAATTTCAAACACTTGATTCCACCATTGAATTCGGCAAATTGATCAAACAAGTTTTCAATAACTTCAATAGGGATCTGATACCCCATCGTCTTGATTGCATCACTAAACTCCAACGATGTCAACGTGTGCGAGTGGTTTGTATCAGTATCGACATATATTTGTCGCCACAGTTTGATCTTGTGATACATGTAAATGAACTCGTTCAAGTTTAATGTGCCAAATCGACTAACTCCAAATAGATTTACCAGTGACTCGATCGAAGAAGACGAAAAGGGAGAACTGTCGTCGTTCTGTAGTAATCGTTGTAACTCTTGCATTCCGAGACGCCCACTCTTGTTCGTGTCGAACTTGTGAAACAAAACAATCGCAGCGTCCTTAACATCGTCCGCATTGCTGCTCTTGCCACTGCTGCTGCCACCAGTATGCAAACTCGAGAGACTTGTTGAAGAGCTGCTTTTAGGGTTTGACACTGGATTACCTGCAGAAGAATTGGTGTTAAACGTGGTGCGAGATGGCGTGTTTGGGTCTGATTTAGGCGGCTTTGGACGGCTGGGGCCCTGTGGCATGCCGTACTGTGGCTGTGATGGAGGCGCCTGTTGCTGAGGTACTTGATGTTTGTACTGAGGAGCATACTGCTGCTGTGGTGGAAACATCTCTTGCTGAAGTACTTGGTGTTTGTACTGTGGAGCATACTGTTGATTAGAAACCTGCTGCTGAGGTACTTGGTGTTTGTACTGTGGAGCATACTGCTGATTAGAAACCTGCTGCTGAGGCACAGATGCAACTTGTTGTGGTTGTTGTTGTTGTTGTTGTTGTTGTTGTTGGTAGGCCACAGGCTGTAGGTGTTGCGGAGCATATTGCTGTTGCTGCAAAACATTGGAACCGTAAGGTGACTGCGGTGCAGAGTGACTGTATTGCTGGCCATACGTCTGGGATGGTGGCCGTGGCACTCGTCTTTGCGGTTGTTGTTGTTGTTGCTGCTGCTGCTGCCTTTGCTGGTCTTTTCTGGCTCTCTCCAATTGCTGCTTTCTCTGTTGCAAAAGCTCTTTCTTCAAAGCCTGTTCTCTTGCATACTCTTGGGACTCCTCACTTTTTTGAAACACCACCCATTGTTTCCCGTTTTCAAGCGACTGTTCAGGCGTAGCGTATAGTGGTAGGTTGTCCCCCTCTGCATAGTTAATCTTTTTGCCCATTTAATAAGCTGCTGTTGTAACTCCGTTCTTTGATTATTGTTTCTTAGGACCCTGTCTTATAAAAATTATTAATGTACAAGACCCTTTCGAAAAAAGAATCAATGAAACTTTAAAATCCTATTTTTAGAAAGCGCCCAAAAAGGAAAATGCAAAAAGAAAAGAATAGATTTAGAGCTCGGACAAAAAAAATAATGTTTTGGGACCTCGGATGTATAGTAAAGAACCCACAGTGATACCTTCTACCTAGTCAATGGTCTCACTCCAACAATTTGTATTTTTTTCTTTTTTAATGATTTAGATTTTTTTTTAAAAGATATATATGTATATATATATATAGAATAATAAGAATAGCGCAGATATTATTTATCAGATTTTATTTAATAAATTCACACACACAGATTAGTATCTTCTAGATTGTCTTTCATTGGCAGCAGAGGATTGCAAGTAAGTACCTGGAACAATGTGTTCTGGAACGTTCAAATATTCTCTCAAATATTCAACACCATCTTCAGTTAAGGTGTAGTAGTAATATTGCCAAGAAAATTGGGTTTTAACGTAACCTTTGGAGGTCAAAGATTGTAAAGCTTTGATGACATACAAGTTTCTGGTGTCAATTTCTTCATGTTTGGCTTGGTTGAAGTCTTTTTTAGCGACTAAAGCACCTTCTGTTTAGAATAAATTTAGATAAGTTTCCTTTCATCGTTTATAACAATAAAAATAAAACATTTGAAAAAAATTTGTTAGTAAAATTTGGTTGAACTTTTTTTATGAAAATAAGACATAAGAGAACATGAACCTGGGAGAAGTTTTATTGGCAGTTTGTATTTTGTGTACATTTTTTTCCTTGTAGAGAGAAAGAGAGAGGGCACTTGATTTGTTATACGTTTAAAGGCTTGGAAATTTATACTTGCTATGTGAATCTCCTCTTCCAATCATACATTGTGCAATTATAATTCATTTCAACTACAAAAAATTGAACAACAATTCATTCATTGCTTTGAATTCAATATAATTATCTGTGCTGGTGAGATTTGGGCTTCAGATTTTTTGCATAGGATTATTTGAATAATTTGATTGTTTATTTCTTTGGATCAAATACCTCTACTGATTTCTACATGACATTTTAGTCAATTGAAAGTGTGGTTTTTTTAACATTTCGAACATGAAATTGGGTCATGTTTCCTCAGTGGTACCAGAATTCATGAAATAACATGCTCTACAGTGTCGTAGTACATTTTAGTCTCGTTGTGATCTTTTTCCAGGCACATATATGCATTGATAAATTTTGTATTCTCTATTCTCTATTTCAGGCCTGTTCTAGTAGTGGGAGAAGGGTCTTCGGTGTTCTATGTCTCTTATGAATAATGAAACAATTACAAAAATTTTGTAATTGCCATGGGTTGTGTGTTATGACATACCTTGAAACAAGTGAGAGTGGATCTTGGTTCTTTCAGATTTTGGAATCAACATGTTGTCTAACTTTTATCTTTATTTCTTTCCTTGGGGTCTCACTTGTTTTTGTTATGTTACAAGAAAAACTTAATAAATCTTACATAATCATCAAGGAAATGGACGTGACACGAAACACCTACAACTACTGGAATCCCAATACAAATTCTAGAGTTGGCACATCACTGTACGGAACAGCGCAATAGAACGACACATAGCAAATGCATACCAGTAATACCAAATTGACAAGGAAATTCCATAAATTTCAACATAACCTTTCCACTACCTCGAAATGAAAAATATTGATTGGTAGAAATCACAAATTGGGAAAAAGAAAAGAAAAAAAAATATAAGTCAACATACCAATCACGTGTTTACCGAGTATTGGTTAATATTGGCTAATGTCCCAAACAGGAAAAACAACTATATTCACGTGATTATGAGTATAAACAATAAAATGTGATTATTGAAATCAGAGAGTTACACAACCAACACGAGAGGAGACACACCCTTCATATTGTTCATCAGAGAGATTTTACATACAGACTAGACGGTGTGAGACGGTGCCGCCAATTGGCCACTTTCTGTTTTTGGTGTGGTGTTGTGGTGTTTATTTGAATGTCTCGTGTATTTCATATTTCAAAAGAGAGTTGCTAAAGCAGTGATGCGCACTCCATATGTAGTAATTCATGTCTTTTTACAGTAATTTTCACTCTGGCCTAAACAACTTATTTGTATAGGCTCAAAATAGGCAGAGAAATTGTAAGGATTTATATTTCTGTGAAATGTGGAAGTTTTTATGATTTTGTATTTAAAAAGTTTTTTAAATTACCGTTTCTTTAGTACAGTAAAAGAAATGTACGGGTGTAATAGGTATGGGTGAATACATATTTGGAAAGCGTCACATTAATTGGTTTTTGAAAATGTTCCTGAAAAGCAAAAAAACTAAATGAAAAAGCTCAGTTGACACGTGATATGTCAACTTCTATATTTATAATGAATCAATAGTTCTAAGAACCCTATATATATTGGTGATGTGTACTGACTGTTTTTCCTCAAATTTAGAATTCAAAACACTGATTGAAACCAACTAAAAATCCATTATTTTGATTAAGTAGAATATGCCTGTTCAGTTGTTTGGGAATGATCAGATCACTGTTCAACAAGGTAAAAAACATAATGACAACACACTACTTGGTGCTGCTGCAAAACCAGCTCAAGGTAAAAGACCGATGAGATCACCTAGTAGACTGCATATACTAAACATTAGTAGTAGTAGTAATAGTAGTAGTGGCGGTAGCAACAGTCCATTCAATACAACGGCGTCTAATAAGGGGTCTCGTGTAAGTTCTGATGCAAGTCCTGATATTCATAGCAATAGTTCTACCCCTATACATGAAAACAACATCAACAACAACATTACACCAACAAAAGGGAAGAAACTGCGTAAAAAAAGTAGTTTGCCGAGATTGTTTAAGCCATATACAGATACAGCTAATATTTCAAACTCACACATTTCATTGGCTACGCTTCCAATAGAAGTTGGAGCGGTGCCTACAATAACTGTGTCACAGATCACATTTAGAGATAAAGCAAAACACCATATGAATAAATTTAAGCAGAGATTCAATGGATTATGGAAAAGTTTCAATTTAAACAATATACCAAGATGGAAAAAAATATCTATACTTCATTGGTTTTTATTGATTTTGTTTATAATATTGTTGATATTTCATTTTATCAAGATTTTCATTCTTTCTTCAACACCAGGTTTAACGATGAAAAACAATATAATTTCAAATTTTATAATATGGGGGATATCAGATAATATAGCACAAATTATAGAAATTGCTCTATTCAACCGGAAATTGCACAACGATATTGATACATTCACTATACAACCTTTTAGAAAAATTTCCAAAACAACAACAGATGCCGAAGACAATGGAGATGCACTATATGCTTTTGATTTAGAAAACGAAAATGTTTCAGCATCTGCGTCATCGTTGACCATTTCTCTTGATCAATACACTGGAGAAACAAATTTTAAATTTTACAGATGGGTTTGTTTTATTATATGGGGGTCTATCATTGGGATTCCTCAATTCGTATGGTACAAGTTCTTAAATTTCCTATTTACAACAGACCCTATTCTAGTAAACATTATTGAAAAAATTTTATGCGATCAATTAGTTTACTCACCTCTCTTACTATATGCTTTCTTCAATTATTCAAATTATATAATTGAGAATGGAGATTCAAAGACATTGATGCAAAAAATTAGTAATTTATATTTACAAACAATCGCTATAAACTACATGATTTGGCCTGTTTCCCAATTAATAAATTTCTCACTGATTGATAAGAGCTACCAACCCATTTTCAGCTCTGTGATATCTTTATTCTGGAACAGTTTTTTGAGTTTTAGAAACTCTCAAAAATAAGTTATATAAATATACACAATTTAGACAGATATATTGGCACTTCTTTTTATAATTTTTTTGTACTTCTTGCTGCTGACTTTTTTCTTAAAATGCTTGTTGAACATCGTTGGGATTTTCAAATGCACGAAATAACTCAAGAAGCACCATACACAAATACCTATCTTGAAAGATGCAGATAAATAAGACAACTGCATAATACCATAAGTAAGGAAACTGTGACCAAAAACCAAATACAAATTGACTCCGAGCGCCAACAAAAAGTTTAGAATAAACCAGATATTATTTGTTAGAGGTTCTCTATATGGTGGACCCAAACTCAAAATGACTGATATCAACACATACTGAAAACACGAAATTAAAAACAACACCGTGTTATCACTACTCTCGATGGTATCCTGATCACCCACGATTGGCTTCACATACCACGACATCTCTTTAACTAAAAGCCAAGGCAACATTTGAGCTCCGACAATGATCATTAAATGGATCAAAAGTGGCAAGATAATTTTTGTTGAAACCAAGTTGGATGAAGGTCTCTTTGCACAAATTTTTTTATCAGCTGCAGGCTTCGACCACGACATTGTTATGGCCAATGGGACGATTAAAAATAAATCAATGTACAAAAATTGGAAATCTCCCAAATTTGACCCTTGTCCATATAAGATTGTTATAGACACAAATTGAATTGCACTGTACAATGACATATACTGGAAACATGAAAACGATGTAACTAAAGATGAACGACCTTCTTTGATCAAGTCGATGCAACAATCAATTTGGAAATTTTGAGACGTGAATGGTGCAGCAACAGAAGCCTCGGCTTCCGATAGTGAAACACCAATGTCAGCAGCTTTCAAAGCACCGCAATCGTTTGCACCATCACCACAAAACCCAACACAGTAATCTATTTTTTGCAATTGCTCAACCAATTCGTGTTTTTCATCGGGTGACATTCTTGCAAAAATACAACTTTTCAATAAGATTGTGTTTATGTAGTTTTCAGAAAATAAAAATTTGTTAATTTCTTCTTCTTCAGTTAATTCGTCCTGTCCCGATTTGTCAATATCATCCTCGAAATCTCCATTACTGGTATTTGACTCATGAGATTTTTGATTCTTAAACAGCAATCTGAAAACATCACCTGTGATGGCAAAATTATAATCTTCACCATTACTGTTGGTTGGATATAGCGTAACATCGTCCAATCTGTTATCTGGATTGTCTACATCTTCCCAAAAGATCAAATCATTCACAGATTGAGCGTTGTCGTTAATGAAGGGAATGAAACATTTGTTTTCTTTTGGCAATAGCCCACATTCCCTGGAAACAGAGATAGCGGTCAAAATGTTATCACCAGTACACATGATAGTTCTTATATTTGCTTCTTGGAAAACTTTCAAAGTTTCGTGAGTTTTCTCTTTCAATTTGTTTTCAAAAATGATAAACCCCAAGAATTCTAAATCATTTTCCACATATTCTCTAGTCAGGTCAGTATCTTTCGAGATGAGTTTACCACCACATGCAATAACTCTGTAACCATGATGTGTGTAGTTTTTCAAAATTGTTTCATAGTCGTGAGGAATGGTTCCCGGTTTACAAATATCAATCAATGCCTCAGGAGCACCTTTCACTACACCATACATTTCATCTCCATTATTGGAAGAATCGTTTTTGTTTGTTTTTTTATTGTTCTTAATAACACAACTCATTCTTCTTAAATGAGATGCAAATTCAAAAATTTTAAAAACGTGTAATTTATTGTTAACAATGAAACCGTTATCAGAATGTTCTTTGAAATGACTTTTCGTAAATTCAAACATTTTCAAGTCCAATGGGTCTCCAACTAGGCCTTCACCTTCTATGTAGTTCAAAGAGTGACACGTTTGTAAACACATTTTCAACATTTTGTTCTCCATCGTTGTACAATCAGTCATCATTTTGCTAAATTTCCCTCTGTTCAAAATATTTTCTTGAATTCCATAAACGTCTAAGCCGTCTTCAGTTAATGTTCCAGTTTTGTCAAAACACATGACATCTAATTTACCAGCCATATTAATCTTTGTTGGCGATATACAAAAAATCATTTTTTCCTTTAATCTTCTCAAACTGAAATTAATCCCAATAGTTAATGTTGCAGGTAATGCAGGAGGAACCACAACTGTGATAATATCCAATGCTCTTACAACAATGATTCTATTGGAAAGACCCAATCTTTTAAAATTGACTGCAGATATGATAAAACCAAACATTGCAATGATGAACATATATCCAATATATTTGAAAGCATCACTTTGCAAATCTTTAGATTTCCCTGATTTTTTGTCTTTATCAGAATGGGTTGGGAAAACCATCGATCTTATCAATCCACCTTTTGTAGTAGAAAACCCTGTTCTACAACACATGGCCATAACTACAGGTCCGTTATCCGTTGCCTTTGTACGAATCAATTTTGTACCATTAAACATAACTGATTTTGCCACCATTGGAGAAATTCTATCACTTTGGAAATCATAAAGTAATTCGGCCATAACTTCTTTATCACAAGAGATTTTATTAACTGGAACACTTTCACCTGTTAACATACTTTCATTAACTAATACAACACCATTCAACAAAACACAATCGCAGGGCAAAACTCCCAAATTAGGATCACTCAATTCGAAAACATCGCCAGGAACTAGATCTGAAGATGGAATTGTAATCCAAAATCCGTTCCTATAACATCTAACGGAATATTCAAAATGTGACATCTCTGATAATTTTTGAGATGATTTTCTTGTTTCATAAACCGTACTAGCTATTGAAAACAATGAAATAACAAAGATACATGAAGCATATGACAGATATTCATCATAAGCCCATAATGCCATTGAAAAAATTTGGAAAATATAGAAAGGATGTAAAGCTTCGTTTAGAATCAACTCTACAATGGATTTGATTTTCAATTCACAATTATTTGGTCCAAATACTAATAATCTGTCTTGATGAGTACTACTACTCAATCCATTTTTAATTTTATTGATACTTTTCCAGTTTTTATCGATCCAGTTATTATTTGTTTTGAAAATATCTTCAATTGGAGAATAAATTAATTTGAAAAATCTATATTCAAATGTAATAAGAATTGGTAATTCGATATCTTCATTAGAGGAGTTGATATTATTATTATTATTATTATTATTGTTATTATCATTATCATTTCCATTATTATCGGAAAAAAGATCATCAGTTTTGAAAAGATTTAAAACTGTACTTAAAGGTCTATTATACCATTGTCTTTTGATATGTGCAATTTCAAAATCACCACATTCACTTTCAATAGCAACAAAATCAGCTTTACCCAATGCAACTTTTTGAGAAATAAGATATAATTTCCATTTTGGAAACCATCTACAGAACAAATAAACGAAACCAAATGATAAACAACAAAGTAAATAATAGAGGAAAACTCTATATTTAATTTTTGTATAACCTGCAATACCAACAAGTAAATCTTCTTCAGCAATATATAATCTTTGAACTTGACATTTTGGTTGAAATTTGAAAAGTTTTTCATGATCTTTTGCAGAAAGTTTATTATATTTATTCAGATCCAGAATTTCTCTTAAATTTTCTCCGTTCAAATTGTTACTATCAAAGTTTTCACTAGTTAAAGAGTGAGTTGAATAACTATCATCATCACTGAAATTCCCATTATTTTCTGAATTATTATTGATGAATTCATTTGGAACTCTATTTTGGTCGTTATAAAACAGAGAAGAAGATGAAGATGATGTGGAAGAATTTGAAGATGAAGACGATTTCGCAGAACGCAGAGAATGAATTGAACCATAAGTTGTTGGAGGTCTCACGTAAAAACTTCCGTGTCTTCTTCTGCCTGTTTGACTTCCACTCAACATACTTGATTGAGATTCATCGTATAAAACTGCATTTTCATCATCTCTATGGAAATCCAAATTTTCAATAGTTGAAGTAAAACCTTTTGCGTTTTCGATTTGTTCATTTGTGAAAAACTTAAAATTTGCATTTTGTAAAGAGTTACTCAATAATAGTGATTCTCTATCACTCTGATAAGAACTTGAACCAAAAGAAGGTCTTCCACTAATGGGTTCCCTATCTGAAAAGCTACCAGCACCTACATGGTGATCATTGTGATGAAATGTAGATATAGAAGATGGAACTGCAATATGGTCATCGTTCCATGGATCGTTGGTATCGGATATGTATGAAGATCTGGAAGATGATACAGATAATCTTGGTTGTCTTGAAGGCTGTACCGGCATTGTAAAAAAGAAGATTTAAAATGGCAAAAAAAGAAATATACTCCTCAGCAAAACCACAAAAAAAAACAAAAAAACAAAGAAGAAAAATGAAACAACCTTGCTTGGTTTTTCTGGAGCCTCAGTGTTGTTAATGCAAAATATAAATAGTACATTTTCAACAATTAAAAACTAGCCAAGATATCAGGAAGAAGTTGAAATTAAAAGTCTAAATAATTGCCTAATTACTAAAGAACGAAAACTTGAGAAAAAAAATAAAAAAAAAATTGATCATAAACATAAAGTCGGTACTCCGAAATTATGAGATGTCCCAAACTGCGTCTTTTGTCCGAGACGATGCTGCCGCAGATATTCATAATGATCTCAAGAGAGAAAGTAAACTTCGGAGGTTTTCATTAGTGAAAGTACGTTTGATTGTTGCAAATAGTCTTGATTTGTGAGATATTAATATCAGTAACATAATCTTGAATAAGAAACGAAAGCATCAAAATATGGAAGCACACATGTTGAATTGTCAACTTTAAAATCCTCCAATAATACCAACTACATATGTCATCGCCCAAGAATCTTAAACGGTTATAAATTCTTCTCTATCTTATTTTCCTTTCAAGACTTCTATAGATTCCTCAAATTTGCAGAAGAAAGAATAATAATAATAATAATAATAGTAATAACAATGCATACTGCTATTAAACCAAAATTATTAATGTCAAGAAGTGGATCGTATATTTCATGATTTGTCAAATGTCTTGTTTTGAAAAAACGCCAACTAATAGTGTCTATCGCACTGTTCATCGGTTTTAAGTAATGATCATCTTTTCCTCTCTCTTTCTTGACATTTTTTAAACGATAAACAGTTTTTCTCTTTCTCTCTCTTTCTCTTTCTTTCTCGTTTAACAACTAGCTTAAAGTGTATATATTCGTTTAGAACACTCAGCCTCTACTCAGAAAACACTGCGGAATCACACTTTTCAAACAGTTTTTTTCTTTCTTTTTTCGTTTAAGGAACGCGTGTGGTAGTGTTGATAAACGATTTTGAAGAGAAGAGAAGAGAAGAGAACACATTTTTCGTGAGATCGAATGATTTTTTTGTTTTTTTTTTGCAAGTATTTTGTATTAAATTCGATAATTTCTAATTGATGCTGTAATAATATTTATAATGTCAATTTGTGGTATGATTTACTCAAAAATGTCTGTGTTGTCTGTCTTTATAGTCGTTCAATTTACTTGGAGGTTGGACAATCGATGATCTATCAATTACATTATTATTATTATTATTATTATTATTATTATATTCTTATATAAATTAAAACAGTTTTAATTCCGAAAAACATTTTATCGTATCTTGAGGGGAATTCTATACTCTTATTGTATTGTATTTTTAGTATTTGTAAATTCGTTTATTTTTTTTAAAATACGATAATTCTCGTATCGTATTTCGAACATGTTTTTTTTTTTTTTAATCTCGATATTTCATTATATATATATAACGTGTTAGATATAACTAATTTCAAATTCATATATCTCTTCTATTTTATTTATTATCTGTGAAAGTCAAAGTCTAAAAAAACCACACAAACCACAAAAACACATATACAATGGCTTCAGTAGGTGCAGCTGTGTTTCCTGGTAACGCCACTTTAACAAATTTATTGTCTAATATAGATGGAACTAAAACTTTTGGTCAAGTTTTGAAAAGTGTTGCTGAAGTACAACCTCATTTAACTACAATGGAAAAATACTGGGCTTCATGGTATTGTTATATGAATAACGATATTCTAGCAACCGGTATTATGTTTTTCATTTTACATGAATTCATGTATTTTTTCAGATCTTTACCATGGTATATTATTGATTGCCTACCTGCATTCAGAAAATGGAAAATTCAACCAACTAAAATTCCAAGTAATAAAGAACATTTACATTGTTTGAAAAGTGTTTTATTATCACATTTTCTTGTTGAAGCTATTCCAATTTGGACTTTCCACCCAATGTGTGAAAAATTAGGTATCACAATGGAAGTTCCATTCCCATCTTTCAAAAGAATGTTTTTAGAAATTTCATTGTTTTTTGTTTTAGAAGATATGTGGCATTATTGGGCTCATAGATTATTTCATTACGGTATTTTCTATAAATATATTCATAAACAACATCACAGATATGCTGCTCCATTTGGTTTGGCTGCAGAATATGCTCATCCTGCTGAAACTTTATCCTTAGGTTTTGGTACTGTTGGTATGCCAATCATTTATTGTTTATATACTGGGAAATTACATTTATTCACATTATGTTGTTGGATTACTTGTAGATTATTCCAAGCTGTTGATTCTCATTCTGGTTACGATTTCCCATGGTCTTTGAATAAATTTGTACCATTCTGGGCAGGTGCTGAACATCATGATTTACATCACCACTACTTCATTGGTAATTACGCTTCTTCATTTAGATGGTGGGATTATGCTTTGGACACAGAAGCTGGTCCAGAAGCTAAATTAGAAAGAGAAGAAAGAATGAAAAGAAAAGCTGAATTGAACATGAAAAAAGTTAACTGATCTTTCTACTATTTATATCATATATTATGTATATCTACTTTATAACTGTGTTATACAGATGCTAAAACAATGAAACATTAAACTCAATTTTCTTATTACTATCATTATTATTAAACAGATAAGTTTTTATTTTTTTTTTTTCTGAATACACAAATTACTATACAATTATTATTACTTAGTTATCATTAGAATCAACCCATTCTCTAATGTTTTTAAACATTTGTTTCCATGGACCATGTCCGGCCCATTCTTCATATTTATCAACTGGATAGTATGAATTACTTTCTAATCTAGTGACTCTTTCAGGATGTGGCATCATGGCCAAGACTCTACCGTTTGGTGAAAGAACACCGGCAATACCATTTGGAGACCCGTTAGGATTGGCTGGGAATTTTTCGGTAGTAACACCATAATTATCAACATATCTAACACCACACAAACCGCCAGTTTTTTCAAAAGAATCGAGTTTATCAGATGTGGAAAATGTAGCTTGTCCCTCACCGTGTGCAACAGCAATTGGAATCTTAGAGCCTTTCATATTTTTAAAGAAAACCGGATTTTCATTTTGGATTTCAACCATACAAACTCTAGCTTCATATTGCTCACTCTTGTTTCTTTCGAAAGTTGGCCAGATGGATGGATCTTCTGGATTGATCAATTCACTCAATCTACTTAAAAATTGACAACCGTTACAAGCACCAAAGGCAAATGTGTCTTTTCTAACTTGGAAAAAATCAATAAATTGAGCTCTCAAATCGTCGTTGAATAAAACAGATTTGGCCCAACCGTTACCGGCACCCAAAACATCACCATAAGAAAACCCACCACAAGCAGCTAAACCAACAAAATCTTTTAGATGGAATCTACCCTCAATCAAATCAGTCATTGTGACATCAAAAGTTTGGAATCCAGCTTGTTCAAAAGAATAGGACATTTCTACTTGTCCGTTAACACCTTGTTCTCTAAGAATAGCAACTTTAGGTTTGTAATCCTTGTTTTTAACAGTTAATGGTTCAGCAGGGTTGAATGTTAAGTCGTATGATAAACCTGGATTTTTACAATCTTTCAAATTTTCAAATTCTTGCTTAGCTGTGATTGGATTATCTCTCATTTCTTGCATAAAAAATGAAGTTTCACTCCAATAGCTTAATAATTCTAACAGATCATTTTCATAAACAACTTTTGAAGTGTTAGTATCTAGGATTTCCACTTTATGAGAATCTTCTAATGGTTGAGCAACAACAGAGATGAATTCACTTGGAATACCGTGTTTGTTCATAACTTGTGTGAATTTGTCCAAGTCAAGAACTTGGAAAACAGCACCTAATTCTTCATTGAATAATTCAGAAATAATGTTTTCAGTTGAAACATTGATTTTCAAACCAGCTCTTGAGGCAAATCCCATTTCCAACAAAGTAACCAACAAACCACCATCAGATCTATCGTGGTAAGCACCAACAACAGGAACGTCTAGACCGTGTAATTCGATAATGGCTTCACAGAAACCTTTGAAAATCTTGTTGTTATGAACTGTTGGAGCTTCGTCACCTAATTGGTTGAAAACTTGTAACAAACAGGAACCACCCATAGCTTTTTTACCCAAATCAACTAAAACCAATGGTGATTTTTTATTAGCCAATTGTGGAGTCCAACTGTTTGAGGTGTTTGAAACAGGAGCAAAAGCAGTGATATTTAAAGACAACGGAGCAGTGACTTCTTTGTTTCCCCATTTCATTTTCATCGACATGGAGTCTTTACCAACTGGAATAGCAATATCCAAGTCTGGACATAGATCCATACCGATGGCTTGGACAGCTTCATATAATTTGGCACCTTCACCCATGTGTGAAGCTGGAGACATCCAATTGGCTGATAATTTAACATGTTTCAAAGATTTAACGTCTGCGGATAAAATGTTCAATAAGGATTCAGCAACACTCATTTTAGCAGAAGCACCACTGGAAATCAATGCCAAAGTAGGTCTTTCACCCATAGACAAAGCTTCACCGGTTTGGTTCAAAACGTTTGGAGTCAAACATGTAGCAGTAACACCACAGTCGGCAACAGGAACTTGCCATGGACCAACGAATTGGTCTCTGTCAATCAAACCAGTAACGGTTCTATCACCAATGGTGATCAAGAAAGATTTGGAAGCAACAGTTGGTAATCTTAGAATTCTTTCCACAGATTCTTTCAAAGTAATAGCAGAGTAGTCTGGTTTAGATAATTGTAAATCTTGAGTAATAGCAGATCTGGTCATTTTTGGTGGTTTACCAAATAAGATGTTCATATCCAAATCAATTGGAGTTGTTTCTAGTAGTGGATCGTTAACAACCAATTTTTCTTCAGCAGTAGCAATACCAACAACGGCGTAAGGAGCTCTTTCTCTTTCACAAATATCTTGGAAAAGTTTCAAATCGGCACCATCAGCAACACCAACAACATATCTCTCTTGTGATTCGTTACACCAAATTTCCAACGGAGACATACTTGGTTCTAAACTTAAAATTTTTCTAATATTGAAAATGGCACCCAAGTTGTTATCGTGAACTAATTCTGGTAAAGCGTTTGATAACCCACCTGCACCCACATCGTGAATAGATTGGATAGGATTTTTGGTATCAAGAGACACACAAGCATTGATGACTTCTTGACATCTTCTTTCCATTTCTGGGTTCCCTCTTTGAACAGAAGCAAAATCCAAGGCAACGTTATCGTCGTTTGAAGCGACAGAAGATGCAGCACCACCACCTAAACCAATCAACATACTTTCACCACCCAAGACGATCAAATGAGAACCTGGAGTGATTGGTTTATTTTTTAGGGCAAATTGAGGTCTGATGGAACCCATACCACCTGCCAACATAATTGGTTTATGGAAACCTCTAATCTCTTCAGCACCTTCATGGTTGGTAACTTTGGTAGTTAAAGTTCTGAAATAACCGTTGATACATGGTCTTCCGAATTCGTTGTTGAATGCAGCAGAACCTAATGGAGCCTCTAACATGATGTCCAAACTTGAAGCAATATGTCCTGGTTTACCAACATCTAGTTCCCAAGGTTGTTGTTGTTGTGGAATTAACAAATCACTAACGGCAAACCCGGATAGCCCACATTTAGTTTTGGAACCTCTTCCTGTGGCACCTTCATCTCTAATTTCACCACCAGACCCTGTAGAAGCACCTGGAAATGGAGAAACAGCTGTTGGATGGTTATGTGTTTCTACTTTAATCAATAGATGTATTTTTTCCAAAGATCTTTTCCATTCTTTGGTTTGGAAATCTGGAGCATAGAAAAACTGTTCTACAGCATCCGATTGATCACAATCCATGACAGCAGCGTTATCAGAGTAAGCACTGATGATATAATCTGGACAATTTTGGAAAGTGTTTTTGATCATTTTGAATAGAGTTAAATCTTTTAAAGCACCATCAATGGTCCAGTCTGCATTGAAAATTTTATGTCTACAATGTTCACTGTTAACTTGAGCAAATGAGAATAATTCCACATCTGTTGGGTTTCTTTCAGTGAAAGAATTGATTAAATATTCGATCTCACCCTCATCAAGAGCTAATCCCAGTTCGATGTTTTTTTTTTGTAAAATTTCGTATGGAGATTGACCTGTAGAAGTTTCTTTGGATAACAAATCGACTCTAACTAAAGGTTTTGGAGCTTCATGATTGAATAAATTTTCTTCATTTGGAATTTCGTCAACGAATAAACTTTGTGTCATTCTATCAAAAACAGTTTTCAAAGATTCTTCTGTTAGGGTTAATTGAGAAGATTTGAAATTTTTGATGTAGATGGCCAAACCTCTTTCGATTCTGTTAATTTTTTTTTGTAAACCACAAACGTTTGAGATATTGGTAGCTTTTGAAGACCATGGAGAAATAGTACCTGTTCTTGGCAAGATTCTTAGAAGAGTCGAATCACTTGAAGAGGAAGGTAAAGTGTTTTGTTTGACAATGGTCAATAATTCATCATCTTGACAAACAGAATCGTATTTCAATAGGGAATGTAAAAGAGCCAATTCTTTGGCACTCAATTCAGAAACACCTTGAGCCAATTCGATATAGTGAACGAAACATGACGAAAAGGAAGCAGTGGAAGCTGAACCAACTTTCTTGGCTAGACTTTCCACTCTGAATGGAGATAGAGCTTGAGGACCTGGTAAAATCAAAACAGTCATTTTAGATTTGGTTTTTTCCTTATTTTCTGTTTTACTAATAAGTTATATGAGGAGAGAGATGAAAAGAGCTCAACAGTGTTTTCATATATATATACATGTGTTTTCCATACACGAAAGCAACATCAAAAGTTTGATAAGTAATTAAATTAGTTAAATTAATGACTTCATTGTATTGCAAATCATTGAATACAGATATTCAATGAGAAATGTGGAAAGAAGAAAAAAGAAGTTAAAAAATTATTCAAACAAAACGTCAGACGCATTTGATTGAAGATCTCGTTAACCATCTAGAGAAAAGCAAAAAAAACTTGAAAAACATTTCTTTTTTTCGGGTCACCTTAAGTTCTTTGCATATCCTTGAGATTACAAATCTTCAGATATATAGGCCAAACCACAAGACGACAACCAAACACACGGAAAGCAATGGCACAAGCAGCATTAAAATTGAACAAGAACAAAAAAGGACACAGAGTGACCAAGAGACAAAAAAACTTGAGAGCTGCGGCCCCATTGCAACTGAAACCAAAGACCAATGCCAAAGGTCTATATTTACATAAGTTGACAGCCAAATATTCGATTACTCAACAAACTGAAAGACTTGTTTCCTCGAAAGTTGGCCACTTGGAGATTTTAAAGGGGACCAGAAAAGAGATTGAAAAACAAAAAAGATTGAAAAACATGACCAAGAAGAAATAATCATTGAATAATTGACTCTCTCTACTTGCATCTCTAGGAACTATGTACAATATATAATAATAACAATAACAATAATAATACAAGAAATCATTTTACAAGTTTGTATTCGAACGGCCACCATTTGTTCAAGATCAAATTCATCAATAAAGAATAAGATTGAGAACTTATCCAGTACAACACCAGTAGTTCCGGTTGTTGGAACGAAGTAAACGTTAGCAACATTGCCATCATTCTACTAATATTAATAAAACTTGATCTCATTCTTTCCATATTTTTATTCAATTCATTAAAATTTCTTAAATTTAAAATTTTACTATAAATTTCGCAATTTGATAAACTTAAAAAACCTAATAAAGATGAATACCAAATTGGATTCAATGCAAGTCCATTATTAAACTCAGTCAATATTGGATCGTGTTGCAAAACCAGTGGATTGTTTCTTAAACCATAACTAATACTAATCCATAATGGAAATTGTACCATGGGTAATATCATATTTTTCCACCATGAAACACCATTTTCAGCATATAGTTTTTTTTGTCTTTTTCTTGTTTCTTTAATGGATAACAGTATAATTTTTTCAGGACTCAATTCATTCTTTATTGAGTTTGACGATGTATTATTTGCTAATGCCAATTTACTTTTGAAAATAGGAGACATTGCCTTGACTATAGGTTTCAAATCATTTTGCTTAATCAATCTTTTCCTCTGCCATATACTCAATGGGAATGTAATTAATGATCTAATTACAAAAGTTGAAACAGGTATAAATATTGGCCATGACATTCCTGATTTTTCTTTTAAAAATGTAATACATTTTGGTATCTGTGGATACTTTTCAGGATAATCTGTTGTATTTTTGGGGTTAAGTAGTTCTGGAGGTATAGCCTGTGCACTCATTGTGTTGTTTTTTGTTATATTTTCACTAAATTGTCTAGTGTATAGTTTGGCTAATTGAATACATCTTGGAAAACAAATTACAACCCGCACACGACTACAATAATATATCATTCAAAAGTTTATTATAACAGGTATATATTATAAGGATATATATATATATATATACATGTATTTTACAGACAAGAAATACAATCACTCTACATTACTACCATCTCTAGGTATATAGTGTGGTAGTAATTCTACAACATCAACAGGGAGTCTTCCATCAACTTTCACTGCATAAAGTCCTTGATGGAAATTATCTATTCTTAACCATCTTGCACACCATGATTTATTTGGTTTGCACATTCCAATGCATCCTTCAAAACTAGGAGAGATGCAATCTATTGTGTCTACACTGGCTTTATCAAATATGGCTTGACAGTTAGGACATCCTTTAGAAACAAATTCCGCTTCTGTTTGAATCATTCCACACAACATACATGCTCTTTCTCCTGAACTCATTATGGGTTTTAACTATTAGATTTTGGTTTATATTTTCCTGTTGGTTGAGTGGTAGTAATCTTTTAAAAAAATAAGTATACTATTTTTTGATATTCCCTTTGATTTTTATTATTCAGTGCAGAGTGAGTTTTCAGAGGAAGCTCGTGAGACAATATGGGGAATTTTTGATGAACAAACAAAGATGCAAGAAAAAAAAACCACTAAATAAATAGAATTATACAGTTAGCATGTGACATGTGTAGCACGTGATGTACATTATAGTTTATCATAATAATTTATTACCCTCTTTTTTCTTTCTTCATTTGGCTTTAAAAAAAATAATAATTCAAGATATCATTTAGAACGGCAATAAAATTATAAAAGAAAAAAGAAAACACATTATTTTCTGTCTCACTCTTTCTTTTTCTCCATCGTTGAACGAAATAGAAAAGTTTTTCACTTCTTTTTATATATAAAGCGAGGTTGTTTTTTCATATTACTTTTTTCATATTACTAGTGATCCGATTCATTTTTCAAAATTCAAAAATTCAAAAATAACCATCCACAATATAAAAAAGGTATGTTATATATTCTTTTTCATTTGTTGAGAGAAATATAGAGATACACATAGCTTATGATGATAAGAGAACTTTTGTAAAAAAAAACACCCAGTAAAAATAAGAGGAGGAATAAAATTTGACACAAAAAAGGAAAGAAATGGAAAGGGAAGAGAAAGAATCAATTTAAACCTGCAACGAAAAGTAAGTCTTTTAATTTTTTTTTTTTTTTTACTATTTTGAAAAGAAAAATTAATATTTCATGATGAAGTATGAGACCGTATACTCTTGTTACCTAAGGAATTGATACCCATTTTATCTCTTTTTAAACATAAGTTTTTTTTTTATTTTTGTTTTATTTTAAATTTAATTAAATGAAACGAGAGAAAAAACTCTGTGCTAATTTTGAATCTAAATTGATTTTTAGACACTCATTATTGGAATCACTTTTCAAATTTTTTTTTTTTTTTTTAATTCTTTGTTCTAACTCTATTTTATATAAGAGGGGTTTTTTTTCTACATCAGCCATGTATTCCCAAAATGATATATCCTTTTCTACTAACTTTTTTTTGATCTTAATTATATTGATATACTTATTGATTTATTACCCACATCATTAATATTAGAAATGACTCGTTGTTCTGTTCTAGCTGATGCTTTAAATGCTATTAATAATGCTGAAAAAACTGGTAAAAGACAAGTTTTGATTAGACCTTCTTCAAAAGTCATTATCAAATTCTTACAAGTTATGCAAAGACATGGTATGTTTTTTTAACAATTTATTTATGGCCACTTTCTATTTTCAAAATCAAATCATAAAATAATTGAAGTTCAAATTAAACAACAGAAAAGAAAAAAAAAAATTTACAATAACAACCAAAAAAAACCCGGTTTGATAACTGGATGGTGTTTCAATAAAAGATTTTGAAAGAAATTTTTCAACATATAACACTGTCTTTTAAAAACCTCCGGAATATTAAAATTTGATTTACTTACACTGTGTTGATCTATTACATCCGTGATCTTCATTGTTTATATAAACTCAGAAATTTTTTATTTTTTATTTTTTTTTCTTTGTTTATTTCTGGAAATTTAAACTATGTTTATGTTGATTTGGAAAACACTAAGGAAGATTGGCGCTGCAAAATTATCAATATCTCAAAGAGTTTTATTTTTACTAACAAAAAGTTTATTATTATTATTGCTTCAAAATTAAATTACGAATTTTTCAAATTTTTCAAATTTTTTTTTTTATTGTTGTTATGATATAAGATATATATTGAGAATAGGTTACATTGGTGAATTTGAATACATTGATGACCATAGATCTGGTAAAATTGTTGTTCAATTGAACGGTAGATTGAACAAATGTGGTGTTATTTCTCCAAGATTCAATGTTAAAATTGATGATATTGAAAAATGGACCGCCAACTTGTTACCAGCTAGACAATTTGGTTACGTGATTCTAACTACTTCAAGTGGTATTATGGATCACGAAGAAGCAAGAAGAAAACATGTTTCTGGTAAAATTTTAGGTTTTGTTTATTAATTAAATAGCTTTTTCTATATATGTATGTTTAAAAGTTTTTGATTATTAATACATTTTATGTCTTGTTTTGTTCTTTCTAAAAACAGTTTATGGAATTTTGTTCTCTAAAGTCTCAATCTGAGGAACTTTTGATTTCAATTTCGTTGCTGTTGGTGTTGGTGGTGGTGGCGGCGGTGGTGCTGCGGCATGTATTGTATTTTGTGTAGCAATATTGTTTGCATCATAAAAAATCTCCTCGTAAAATGGAGTTTCATTGATACTGGCTAATACTTCTTCATTCAATTTCCTATCTATCAGAACGTCAGAAGCTCTTGTACAACCACTACTATTAATCTGTCCATCAATAACTCTATCAAACACTCTATCTGTGTATGTTGGAGGCGCACTGAACTCTTCCTGTGGGAAATATCTTATCAAGTTTTCATTTTCATGTGATGATGATGATGAAGATGTCTCAAGTTGTAGTAAATTCTTAAAGAAAGGTGTTGTTTCATTCGGTCTGAAATGAATCTTTGTCTGCTTATCCAAAACGACTTTCCGAGTATCTATTGAAACATACGGTGAAATATAAATCACAATAGGCATGTTGCAATTGATCTCACTGAAAGAACCAGCAGGATTCATCAACAAAATCTTAATTTGCAACTTGTGTCTCACAAAAATAAGCTTCTTGTTATAGTTTTCCGGATCAATTGTATTGTTATCCATGACAAGACAATCTTGTGTGATTTTCTTCAAATTTTTAGGAATCTTGATCATGCTGTGGATTTCAACATCCCCTGTAAGCGTATTGTTTGCCGCTGGATCGATCCCGGTAATGTTCTGGAAGCTCTCCATGTTTAGTTGTAAAACTTTTTGCTCCTCTTCAAAAATCTGGTTGTGCTGATCTGTCACCGCATAAAACTGAACCAATTGTGCAGTTATTTTCACAAGCTTGTAGTTTTTCTGAAAGGGGAAAATCGTAAACAGGATTGGAGTTTCCCCACCAATAGGAACAGCTCTGCTGGGTAGCTTAATAGCATATTGCAATTTATCTGGAAATGACTGTCCTACATAAAGATTCTCGTGGATTGCCCAGTTGTTGACTTTCAAAGTCTTGAAAATACGAACATATTTCGTATGGCAGATCTTGGTTTTATCCAGACACTCGATGGTTGCCTTGGCAGTATACAAGACACTCCCACTTTGCAAACCTTCCACAGTCTCGGGAATCATTGCGTTATTGGGAATCTCAATAGAAAATGGGATCTCATAGTTCCCAGAATCCAAATAATAGTAGTCAACTTCCCGTGTTGCAGAGTTTTCATCCACAATTGGGTCCCCGGGACTTAAAACTTTAACAATTTTTTTATTCATCTCTTTGTCACATTCAACACCATTCGTGTCTGTTGCGCCGCTGTGGCTGCTATTATTATTGCTATTGTAATAATAGTGTAATCCTAATTTTTTCATTAGATTTGGAGCCGATAGTGAGGACTTTAACAGAGGGCTTGCTGAAGTTAAGGCAGAAGATGCCAACTCCGTGTCTTGTCCAACAGAGTCCCTCCCCAGACTACTTAAGCTAGCACTGCTGTTGTTGTTCAACGTAGAGTACAGATAATTATTATCATGCCTGCTGGATAGCGTGTACTTTCTTTTTTTCTTGGCAATAGACAGATCAGATAAATACCCCTTGTCAGAGTTTAGTAAATTGGGCCATAGTCCTTCAAAGATAGGGCGTGACTCTTTGATGATCGTGGTATACCCTTGTTTTCCTGCTGTTTGGATGAAATCCAATTTGAAATTCCCAACCAACTGCATCGATATTTTCTTGATGTTCATAGGACGCACCAGGGAAACAATTATTACACCGGATATGAAAACTTTACTTTCTTCCAACTCGTCTTCTGCAATTATCAACATGTCTTTGTAGTTTGTGTTAAATCGCAGATCTAAAAATGAAGGATTCTTGAAATCCTTCGTGGTATGCGATCCACCAGAAGACGACCCGTAAGTGGTAATGCAACTGGAAGCTTTAAAAGGACGGATATTGCCATTGTGTGACGGTTTCTCCTGCGACTCAGTATCGTGCCTGCTGCTTTTCTTTTGGTGCTTCGTTCTGACTATATTTTGATATTTCTGCTGTGTATTGCCACCTCCAAAACCAAACATTAATGTGCACGTTATTCAATTTTCTATACTTCAAACTATTGTGAGCTCTTGATGTTTCAATTATATTTTGAATGATGCCAGATCTTATCAAATTTGCTTGTTTTCCTCTATATTTTTAATGTTCGAGTCAAGACCATCTTTCTTTCTCTGAACGGTTTTTTTCTTTCCCCCACTCTGCGGGGTATATCATGTGATTTTGTTTCAAAGGTAAAGTTTGATATGATAATACTCCAATAACTTTGACTGGAAAAAGTACATGGTCAGCGTCAGAAAATGTCAAAAACACTGTGGGAGCTTCCTATTGAAATATGGATCAACCATGTAGTACCGTTCCTTCCCATGGAAACCGTGGTTGTTGTGAGCACGTTGCTAAGCAAAGGAACTAGTCGAAAATTTAAAAAATATCAAGAAATAATATGGCACAGTTTCATCAAAAGTCAACATGTGTACTTACAAGGTATCAAGAAAGCATGTGAGTTTTATTACAAAGAAGAAAGGAGAATTACGTGGTTGCAGTTTTTAAAAAATTGTGCATCTACTGAAATCCAGATTAGTCCCGAGAGTTATGCATCGAGAATAGGCAGGTGCCACTATCAATTGCACAAAGGAGAGAGGTACGATCTCATGGCTGAGGGGCTTGCCGATTTGGAAAAATTGCGAAGTGAAATTGGGTTTGTGGAGTATGAAAAGTTTTTTGTTCCAGAAACCGGCTTGTTGAAATTTAACGACTTGTTCAGTTCGTTCACTACATTTGTAGCGATGTTTGATCCTGGGTTTGCACCTACGTATACACTGGGTCTGGCTAAAATAAGATCAACGTCCAGACTTGTTAAGAGGAAAATGATGTTAAGGGGACAGCAACAACTCCATGAATCTCTTTTTGAGAGAACTCTGCAACACGTTGTTTTTATTTTAAAAAAGGGATTTGGTGGTACAGATGAAGGAGACACAGAGGATTTGGTAATGTTTCAAAAAGGGTTTAATGTTTTCCGTTATATTGAAGAATGTGACAAGCCAAGTTGTGGAAATGCGTTTTACATCAGTTTCCTCATATTCCAAGAGTTAATGAACAGGCTCGGGTTCCCCATTAACGTCAAAACCATAATTGGCGGCCCAGATCAATACGACGAACGGTTTTTTTTTACATTCCAGTTTCAAGATCAAAACTCTTGCACGTATATACTTGATTATAACTGGGGGGATCTCAAAATACAACAAGTATTGAACACATCACAGAGTGTGAAGAAGCTAAAAGCCAGGTTTGAGCAAGGAATTCACAAGGGGACTCCCAGATTTGGAAATATTCGAGAATTGATCATGCCTGCCTACTGCTACGGTGCAACAGCAGCTGTGTCTAGAAAAATTTCAATGAGTAGTTTCAGCGACATTTTTGTTCGCGGTAGAAAAGACGTACACGAATTGAATTGTGAACACGGAGCAACCGTTTATCCACCACAGCCAATTGTGTGGTTACATTTTGGAGGCGTTGTCGAAGAGTGTGCATTGAGTGGGAAATTTGTCATCACGTCATCATATGTGAGCGTTGTGTTAGGGTACTTGCATGATGAAAACATGTATGTCTGTTTGGACAGTTTGAACAAAGTTTTCACAGAATGCGAGGCCAACCTACATTTTGATGCTACGATGTTTGACCCTATAGAATTAAGAAATCTTCAAGGACTATTCAAGTACAACACTTTGGTTGGCCAGTTTTTCAGGTCTTTTGAAAATAACCAATTTACGAATTTTCTTGGAGTATAAGGTTTCAAAATTCACTACCCGAAGTATATAAGCGCATCTAATTTTTTCATCAAAGAAGGATGTCAACTTTCAGGGTCATAATAAGTATTATGTATATAGAAGCAAAACCAAAACTTTACCAAATATCACTTAAGGATGCTTAGACGTAGTGTAAACAATGTTTGGAGATCAAGCCTGTTAAAAAAACTTGCCTACTCAACAACGGCACACAGTACCAAAGTTTTGGGTATCGATTTAGGAACCACCAACAGTGCTATAGCGTACCACAATCCCCACACACACACGACCGAAATTATTGAGAATGACAGCGGAAAGAGAACGACGCCGTCCGTGGTGAGCTATGTGCGGTCTGGAGGAGATGGAGCTGCCGTTGAGTACACGACTTTGGTTGGCGAAGTGGCCAAAAGACAGCAAGTTTTGAATCCAACTGGGACTTTCCACTCGATCAAAAGAATTATTGGTCGCACCTACAAGGATGTTTTGGACTCTGGTGACTTGAACAAAGACTCCTCAAAACACAGTGAGCAGGTCCGGTATGCTATTGGGGAATTGTCCAATGGAGACTGTGGCGTAGAGATTCCATCAGGTGAAGGAAAGACTATTTTGAAATCGCCAAGTGAAATCAGCAGTGAAATTTTACGATACTTGTCACAACAGGCACGCACCCATTTTTCAGCACAGAAGGAGCAAGAGGACAAGTTGGACAAGTGTGTGATAACGGTGCCTGCGTATTTCAACGACCAGCAGAGACAGGCCACTAAGCATGCTGGTTTCTTGGCTGGATTGAAAGTTCTTCGTGTTATCAATGAGCCCACTGCTGCGGCTCTAGGATTTGGTTCAGGACATGTTGTTGAAGGGACTCCAAGAGAGAACGGGGTTGTTGCAGTTTACGATCTTGGTGGAGGTACCTTTGATGTGAGTATCTTGGATATTGAAGATGGTGTCTTTGAAGTGCGCAGTACTAATGGGGACACCTTTCTTGGAGGTGATGATTTTGATCAACTTTTGGTGAAATATGTCATTGAAGAATTTGTTAAAAATTGTGCGAGTGCAACTCGTGAGATGGTATATAGCGATAGAGCATTGATGCAAAGAATTCAAAATGCTTGTGAATCTTGCAAGATTGAATTGAGTCATTTTAAAGAATCTACTGTTGATATTCCATTTGCTCTTGAGGGGAAACATCATATTCATGTCAAAGTCAGTGAGTCTAAATTTGATGAAATGTCTATGCCGTTAATCAACGAAACACTAAAATGTGTGGAAAAGGCTGTTCGTGATTGTGATATGGATATTACTGAAGATATTGATGAAGTTTTATTTGTTGGGGGTATGACACGTATGCCTCGTATAAGGACAGAAGTTTCCAAATTATTCAACAACAACAAGACCAAGATGAATTATAGTATCAATCCTGATGAGAGTGTTGCCATTGGGGCTGCTATTCAAGGTGCAATATTATCTGGTGAAATCAAAGATGTTTTATTACTTGATGTCATACCATTGACACTTGGAATTGAAACGTATGGAGGAGTCTTTTCACCATTGATATCTAGAAATACAACGATTCCGATCAAAGTCAAAGAATTATTCAGTACAGGAGTAGACAATCAAACAGGGGTTGATATTAGAGTTTTCCAAGGTGAAAGAAGTATGTGTATTAATAACCAAATGATTGGGGATTTCCAATTACGTGGGATTCCACCAATGCCCAAGGGAGAAGCCAAAATCGAAGTGATGTTTGAAGTTGACGCAGATGGAATTATCAATGTCAGTGCCAAAGAGAAAAAAAGTGGGGTACAAATGGAAATATCATGTATATCTGGAGGGCATTCTAAAGAAGATGTAAATAAAGTTTTAAAAGAAAGTGAAAATAATGAAAAATTTGATAAAGATTTGAAAACGCGTGTTGAACTTTTAACAAAATTAGAAATCATTGTAAGGGATGGGTTGAAATTGTGTCAATCTGAATACATGACGAATGAAGATATTTCGAAACAAGAGAAAGAACTACTTGATTGTAGAGAAATAATTATGGGATTGAATAATTTTGAACCCGGGGCTAAGAAACCACAACAAAAAAAAGAACAGCAGCAGCAGCAGCAGCAACAGTTCCAAGGATTAATGGAGTACGATTTAAACCAATTAAAAAATGAAATTATGGGAATCCAACAACAATTGTTTGAAAAGATTCAAAAATTAAATAATTCTCCTTCTGTATAATTCACTAGTGTGTAAATAAATTATTGTGACTGCAACTGCAACCCAGAACTTTCCGGATAATCTTTTAGTGTTTTTTTTTATTTTATTTTTTTTTTTTATTTTATTTTATTTTATTTCCCCGGGGGTTTTCCAATTTGCTAAGACATATGTGTGGGGAAAGAAAGAAAAACAACAAGACAGAGACCCGATAAAGAAAGGGGATAATTTTGATTTCTATTCTTCCTTGTTTTTGCCCCCGCATTTAATTAAAAAAAAATAAAAAAAATTCTGGAGGGAATTGGGAAAAAGAGAGAGAGAGAGAGAGAGAGAGAGAGAGAGAGAGAGAGAGAAAGGGAAGAAGAAGAATGGAAAGAATGGAAAGAAGGAAAGCCCCCCTTTGAGGAACATTCATGATCTATATCTGAATAGAAGTATACTTTTTTAATATAAATATAAGAAGATGTGAATATAAACCAAGAATTGATTAATCATTGTTTTTGAAGAAATGTACAAGTATGCAGATAGCAATGACAGTGTATACCTCACAAACGAAGAGATGTCTATTCTTAAACCACAAGAAATTGAAGAAGTGGTAGCAAAAGAAGTTACAGAGGAAATTGTTGAGGTAGTAATCGAAGAAAAAGAGAAAGAAGAAGAAGCTGAAGCTGAGGCAGAAGAAGAACGAAAGAATAGAAAAAAAAGTAGTAGAAGCTGTGATGCATGCCGTGCCCGTAAAGTCCGTTGTTTTTTCCTTCCACAAGATCAACAACAAATTCAACAACAAAATACATGTCAATATTGTACTAAAAACAATTTACAATGTACATTTACAAGAATACCATTAAAACGTGGACCCGGTAGAGATAATACAGGAAATGGCAGTTCTAAAAAGAACAAAAAAAAAAAACTGAAAAACACTGAATCTACTATTGATACTGCTACATATAATAATAATACACTAGACCGTGAGATATCACCGATGTCTACTACTATTAATGGAAATAATAGTAATATTACTAACAATAATAATAACAATAACAATAATAATCATAATTATATTCATAATCACAGTAACAATCATAATACAAGTATACCCTTTGCACTCCCGCCACTATCAAGTTTCCAAGATAGTCATAATATTAACGGCAATAATAATAATAATAATAATAATAGTAGTCATATGACCGGCCAATTTTGGAAAGTTCCATATAACAGAAGAGAAAGTATAGTATCAATGACAAGTGAATTAAGTTCATCACCGGATAATAATAATAATAATAATAATAATAATAATAATAATAATAATATCAATCCCAATATGCATGTTCCGTTTAACAATGGAGATATCAATAGTACAAGAACACATTCATTACAATCCACGTTATTAAACAATTTCACCCCACCTACAACTAGTAATGGGAATCAATTACAAAATTTTCTGGAACAACAAAATAATCCACCAGTGATACTCAATAACAATATCAATGATTCACAACCACCACCACCAGCATCATCATCATCTTCTTCTCTATTGTTTCAAACTCTATTTGATAAAATTGATCATATGAATAATAATATAAACAAAGTTAACAAAAAACTTTCACAATTAGATAAAAAATTAAATAATAATGTTTTGTTACAAAAAAATTTGAACAATTATTTGATTAGGCTTATAAGTGATTATAATACCACAGCTGTTGCTACTTTTAATACTCAAAATACCACTACCAATGATGAGGATGATGATATATAAGTATAGCGTTTAATTGATATATATTATATTTTATTATATTATCTACATACATACAGTATTATAATCTATTAATAGTAGTAATAATACTCTTTACTATTTCAATGAATCTAGATTTTTTTTATTTCCATCTTTTATTGTTGTATTCAATACTGTCTACGTTATTATCTGCGATATTATTACTATACTAATAATAAATAATAATAATAATAATAATAATAAATAATAATAATAACAAACAATTTGTTTAATTTACTTAGAAAGTATTGTACAGTTTCACTATATTACTACAACTAATAATAGTCTTGGTAATGTATGGGTGTTGGTATTAATTTTACTATTACCACTACTACTACTACTACTAATACTACTACTTCCACTGCTATCATTATAAATTAATTCTCTTTTTTTTTTTTTTTTTGTTTCTTCTTTTCTTTTCACGTTTTTTAAATTATTTCCATTTCTCATTTTCCCCTTCCATTTCCCCGTTATAATAATTAAATAGTTCCCCCTTTTTCCCTCTTTAAATAATAACTTCTTTTTGTTGGTGATGTTGTTGTTGTTGTTGTTGTTGTTGTTAGTATATAATAATTATGGCTAATTTAATCGAATGTTTGATTAATAGATTTGATTAATGTAAATCTTAATTCAATAGAGAAGGAAGAGAATGTGTATATTTTTTGTAAATATTTATATTTGTATATATATAAATAGATCATTATTATCATTATCATATTAAATTGAAAACGGATATCCAATACCCAATAACGACCAACAATGAATCACGTTAAAACACACTCGACCTACCAATTTGAAAGTAATACCAACAATGTTGCTGCTTCACAAATGAGAAATTCATTGAATAAATTAATTGATTCATATGATTTAAAATCTGACAAAAATTCCAAAGAAAGTGAACATTTCGAAAAAGAAATGGATTCCTATTTTAGTTTGTTTACTAGATATTTGAATGAAAAATCTAATCCTTCACAAAAATTGGTTTGGGAAAAAATTATGTCTCCAACCCCTGAAGAAATTATTCAATATAGTGATTTACAAAAAAAAAACAATTCCACACAAGAATCAAACGGTTTAAATAAATTGGCTGTATTGAAGTTGAATGGTGGGTTAGGTACTTCGATGGGATGTGTTGGACCTAAATCTGTTATCGAAGTACGTGATGGGAATTCTTTCTTAGATTTAAGTGTTAGACAAATTGAATTTTTAAATAGACAATATGATAGTGATGTTCCATTATTATTAATGAATTCATTTAATACTGATTCTGATACTCAACATTTGATCAAAAAATATTCAGGTAATAGAATTAGAATTAGATCTTTCAATCAATCGAGATTTCCAAGAGTTTTCAAAGATTCTTTATTACCTGTTCCAACATCATTTGATGACGATTTAGATTCTTGGTATCCTCCAGGTCATGGGGATTTATTTGAAAGTTTATATCATTCTGGTGAATTAGATGCATTGATTAATCAAGGTATTGAAATTTTATTTGTTTCAAATGGTGATAATTTAGGTGCCACAGTTGATATTGATATTTTAAATTATATGATTAATACAAATTCAGAATATCTAATGGAATTAACTGATAAAACAAGAGCTGATGTTAAAGGTGGTACATTGATTTCATATGAAAAAAAAATTCAATTATTAGAAGTTGCACAAGTTTCAAAACAACATATTGATGAATTTAAAAATATTAGAAAATTTAAATATTTTAATACAAATAATCTATGGATTAATTTGAAAACAATTAAAAAATTAATTGAAAAAAATTCGATCAATTTAGAAATTATTCCAAATGAAAAAGTTATAACCAGAAATGGTAAAGATTATAATGTTTTACAATTAGAAACTGCATGTGGTGCTGCCATTAGATTTTTCAATAATGCTCACGGTGTTGTTGTACCAAGAAGTCGTTTTCTTCCTGTTAAAACATGTTCTGATTTATTATTGGTTAAATCTGATTTATTCCAATTAGAACATGGTGAATTGAAATTGGATCCTTCAAGATTTGGTCCAAATCCTTTGATTAAATTGGGTTCGCATTTTAAAAAAATTAATGATTTTAATCAAAGAATTGGTCATATTCCAAAAATTGTTGAATTAGACCATTTAACAATCACAGGTAATGTGTTTTTAGGTAAAAATGTTACTTTGAAAGGTACTGTCATCATTGTTTGTAGTGATGGTGATAAAATTGATATTCCAAATGGTAGTGAATTAGAAAATGTTGTTGTTACTGGTAATTTACAAATCTTAGAACATTGATTTTTTGTCTAAACAATGCTTTGCATTGTTTAAAGCAGTCGTTATACATAATCTTCTGTATTTATACATAATCTTCTCTCATTAATATGGCACGTCACGTGTATCTCTCTACAAGAAAACAATATCTAGTACCTCTTTCTTTCTTTTTTTTTTTTTTTTGCATTCTTTGTTTCTTTCTTTCTCCTTCTTTCGGAAAGCCACCCCTTTTAACACCTTTATCGGATAGTATATTGATAAGGTTGGTTTACAAAAGACATCTTAACCTTCCAAGACAAAAAAAAGACAAAATGAGAGTGGATGGGAACACGCTGTTGTTCATATTTTTTTTTGTATTTTTCGTTATTCTTCCAAATAGTGAGAAGATCCAGAACGACTCGCAGTATGAAATAGAACAAGTAAAACTCGTGAGAGAACAACTTCTTACCGAACACACCGCGGCTGCTGGAAAACTTGTCTCCAGACACAGTGTTCCGGGAAACATCACTGGTTTCAGGTATGCGCAGGACGACATCGCGCTGAACCATAGGGACTACGAACACAGTTTTGTCCAGAACAAGACCCTCACGGAGTATCCCTCATCTTCCTCGTTTGGCTTCCCCATCGAGGGGAAAGACTACGCCCAGGGATGGCACGCGTACAGAGAGGAAGGAAGTGTTTTGCCCCAGGAGTTCTGGGACGCAGTGGACACGCGCGTGTGGCGGAACAAGACCAACGTCAACGAGTCCGCTCTAACCGGAGAGGACGCATACCCGTGGAACCTTACAGCCACCTTGCGCGGGACACTTGCAGGTGAGGGGTCCGTGAAGGTCATGCCGGACGATCAAATCTTATACTTGCCCCTCGCCAAGTTCTACACTCCGCAGGACACCTCGCCCGCATCGGACTTTGACTACTTCAATCCTCCAAACCAGCAACACCAACAGGAAGAACAACCGAGGGAGATTGAAACTCGTGAAGATGACAACGGGGGTTCCGCTCCCGTGGGCAGGCTTCCCGAGTCACAGGACGCGTTTCTTAATTACAGCGCGGCAAGAGTTGAAGAAAGGCGTCAGGCTGTGAACTTCACTGCAAACCCACATGCCTCGTACCAGATCTCTGTCACCGCAGAACACCAGTACAACCACGTGTGGAAGATCTACGCGCTTGAGTGGAAGGACTCGGCGGATTTTGCCGTCTCGCAAATCGACATGTTGGGGATCTACAACGTGCTCCGCGGCCAGCTATTCACCTTCACGCAGAGCGGTAAATTCCACCCAATATTTGTGGCACCCACATATTTCAACACCCAAAGCGACGAAGAGTTTCAAGAGTTACAAGACGTGGTCAACGACTACCTCAACAGCACCGCTCTGATTGAGAATTTCTCAAGACCCCATGTCGACGTGTGGGACTACAAAGCCAGAGAAAACTGTGAATTCTTGGGATATTTCCAAATCGCCAAATGGCACGGTTTCAGTTCTCGCGACATGGACATGTTGGAAAAAGAGCTTGTAAAACCAATGGGGTCCCCCGTTAGTCACAGAAAGGTTCCACAGATTAGCATTGAATCTGGGATCCTATACAGTCCCGATTGTGGCTTGCAGTACGAAATCAACAATTTTAACGGCCACAGAATGGAAGTCCTGAACATGAAGAAAAGACTTGACATTATCTTCTTCTGCACACTTCCTTACATCTTTCAGCTTTTGATCGTGCTAAAACAAATGAATTTCACAAACACGCCTTCTAGATTAAACAAAGTCTCGAGAATCACTATAGATTTGTTATCGGTTGTGGACGGGACTGTGGGACTAGTCATGTTCATGAGCGCCATCGTTCTAGATAACTTGTTTATTCCATTGATCTTAACTGCTTTTGTCGCTTTGCTCCTAACTTTGGTTTTTGAAATGAGGTACTTGGTAAACATCATAGCTTCGCAGGTCAACGAGAGAAACGTCTCTTGGAGATCTCTATTTCAACACACAACAGGCGAAAACGAAGAACTGCTTACGCAAAATGTCATTGCCGATGAACAACAGATTGGCCAGGATATTCACGGGAAATTCATGTTCAAATTGTTTTTCACCGCGTTTGCAATTTTAACAGTGGGATCGTGGTCGGCAAGCCCAACAGCCACTATCGAACTCGTAGTCTTGGTCATCTGGAACTCCTATTGGATCCCACAAATCTCTAGAAATTTCCTTATCGATGTAAGCCCCGAATTAGTGGGGCTTAATTTCAACTGGTTTGTCTTGGGAACAAGTTATCTAAGATTGGTCCCAATAGCCTACCTATACGGAATGAAAAATAACATTTTCCACCACCACCAGTCCAAAAGTTTTATTCTTTTCCTATTTGTCTACATCACTTTCCAAGTGATAATCTTGAAAATTCAAACAAAATACGGTGGCAGAAAAATCGTGCCTCGGTTTTTGATGAAATACTTGAGCAAATACGTGCGCTCAGAGAAGAAATACAACTACCACAGGCATTTCTCTTCCAGTGAAGTCGAAGAGCACGGATGTGTGTTTTCATGTCCAATCTGCATGGACGAGGACGATCCGATCAAAGTCATGATCGAGGACACCCCGGCAGAAGATGAAAGCGAGCCACACACACCCCCTCCGGAAGCAGCAGCAACTCAAGAAGAAGACCAAAAGACAAGCGCAGACAAGTACATGGTCACGCCGTGCCACCACGTTTTCCACACGTCTTGTTTGGTTATCTGGATGAACACGAAATTGCAATGTCCCGTTTGTAGGCAGCCACTACCACCTTTATAATCTCTATACATCATTTTTAAACCCCCGTTTTGATTAAACTCTTTTCGACACACGTGCACGTTATAAACTTGTTTTTTAAATCCGCATCTCCACTCTAATTTACCACCAAAAACCATAAACCACAAACACAATCCACCCAAAAAAATGACCATAAGAAACATCAAAGCGTGTCTGTTTGACATGGACGGCTTGCTGATCAACACGGAAGATATCTACACAGAAACGCAGTCAGAACTGTTGGCTCTGTACGGCAAGGGCCCAATGACTTGGGATATCAAGGTTCAATTGCAAGGACTGCCAGGCCCAGTGGCCGCAGCCAAAGTTATCGAGCACTACGATCTGCCTGTGACTCTTGCAGAGTACACGTCAAAGGCAGTGGAGATCCAAGACGGGAAGTGGGGCGAGTGTGCGTTTTTGCCAGGTGCCAAAGAGCTAATCCACCATTTGAAAAACGAAAAAAACATCCCAATCGCACTGTGCACCTCGTCAACACTGGACAAATACCACGCCGAGACCAAGCACTTTGCTAAAGACTTTGCCCTGTTTGACGTCATCATCACCGGTGACGATGCAAGAATTCCAAAAGGTAAAGGGAAACCGTTCCCGGATATCTATCAACTGGGTCTAAACGAGCTGAACAGAATTTCTCTCGAAAGGGGGTCTGAGCCAGTCAAGAGCAGCGAATGCTTGGTTTTTGAAGATGGTGTTAGTGGTGTTCTAGCAGGTGTGAGTTTCGGTGGATATGTCATTTGGTGTCCACACCCAGAGGCAAAAGACCATTTGCCAACCGCTGAGTCGATTTTGCAAAACCAGGGTGAAAAAATCGAGACCCTTGAAGATCTTGATAGATCAAAATTCAACTTATAACTTCAGTCTTTCAAAACAAATCATTCTTGATATATAAATACATATAAAAAGGAAAACTACACAAAAATATTTTATGCAGACACACTAAATAAGTTTTTTATAATGGATAGTTCTTAAACAAGTACGAAATACTCTCACCATTGTGCAAACGACGAATACTTTCAGCTAAAACCCCACTGACATCAATAACATCTAGTTTGGGACAAGTTGACATTTTTTCTTCAAAAGGAACAGTATTGGTGCAAACAACTCTATCTAATCTGGAGTTGTTAATATTTTGAATAGCGTTACCACTCAAAACACCATGGGTGACAATGGCCATGACTTTTTTGGCCCCATTTTCCAGCAAAACATCAGCAGCTTTGGCCAATGTACCACAAGTATCAGCCATATCATCAACAATAATACAGACTTTATCAGTGACATCACCAACCAAAACCATTCTGCTGACCTCGTTGGCTTTGGCTCTTTCTTTGTGGATCAAAGCAAAATTCAAATCCAAACGATCGGCCAAACCAGCAGCTCTCTTGGCACCACCAGCATCCGGAGAAATGATAATGCTCTCGTCGAAGGAAACATTTTCTTTGATGTATCTAACGACACTTGGTTCAGCATATAAGTTATCAACAGGAATGTCAAAAAACCCTTGGATTTGAGAAGCATGCAAATCCATAGTGATGACATGGTCACAACCAGCAGTTGTTAGCATATCGGCCATCAACTTGGCAGTGATTGGTGCTCTTGATTTATCTTTTCTATCCTGTCTGGCATATGGGAAATTAGGTATAACGGCTGTGATTCTTCTGGCAGAAGCAGTCTTGGAGGCATTGATCATAATCAACAGTTCTAAAACCCTGTCATTGACAATACCACTGCCAATCTGGGTTATAATGTATATATCCTGATCTCTCACAGACTCACCAATAGAAAACGAAACTTCACCAGTTGGATCTCTTTTCAGCTTACACTCGGTCAACTTCGACCCTAATCTTTGAGCAACTAGTTCGGCCAAACCCCTGTGAACGTCTGGGGCTAATAATTTAATCGAATTTGTGGCAACCATTAGTAAAGATATATTTGTTTTTGTGTTGTTGAGAAAGTAGGTTAACGTCTGTTGAAAATCTGTTACTAGATGGTTTTTTCTTTCATTATTTTAGTTATATATTGATACAAAGGTACTTCTTGCAAGAATATATATTTGTTAAATAAGTCTCTTTTATAGGTCTTGTTGTCTCTGGAACGTTTTTGGCCTCATGCATACACGAATAGAGCGTTGCCTGATAACTCCTCAGGATTTAATTTATATCCGATTTTCCAATTTCCCAATTTTTTTGAAATTTGAAAGTTTAGATGAAAAAAAGAAAAGAATTACAAAAAAAAAGATATGCAAAGTCGGGGTAACAAGCTGAAACTAATTAATCAAACATTGACTTTCCACTAAATTTAAAGTGGTTTAAAAATGACATACACGATATTTCGTATGTTAAATACTACTATCCGATTCATTGCCTATAGCTGCTTTTTGTTGCTGCTTTTTCAGTTTCTTCTTTTCGTTTTTTTTCTTGTTTTTCCGTTTCTTAGCTTCGAGATTATGCATTTCTTCTTCTGGAACACTTCTGATGATCAATTTCCCGTTTTCCGTGGTGTTAGCGGTATTAGCAGCCTTTTCCAGATCATTCATCTTACTCATGGCTTCCAAATGGAACATCAAATCCTTGTTGCGCTCGTCACTTTCACATTGTTCGTGTCTTAATTTTTCGTTTTCCTTCGACAATTTACACACGTCCTGCTTCAATTTTTCCAAATTTTGGGCAAACGTGTCTTTTGTGTATCTGTTCAACTCAATAGAGTCTTGGAACTTTTCATACATTTGGTCGTTTTTTTGAAGTCGCGCGTTCAAATCTGTGACTAATCTGTTGTTTTCCGTGGTGATGTTAGCCAGTTGAGATTCGTTGTTTTTAACCAACTCGCTTATCTTGTTTTCATAATATGTTTGTTGAGATTCCAACTGTGAAAGTAACAACTGTACATATTCCAAATGGTCTTCGTCATTTGAGTTTGTTTTTATTGTCTCTTCATCTTTTTCATTGTTATTGCTGTTCCTATGTGTTCTACTAACATCTATTTCCACTAGCTTCCCATCTGTAACATTTTGTACAATTCTATGCACATATTTGTCCTCCGCGTAATCCCAAACTCGAGAAGTATTCATATCTACGGAAAAGCAATGCCCAGTTATCCTGTAATGATCAATAGCGTGCTTACCGGCATATCTACTGCATCCAACATGTCCACAAATCAAACAACACCACAAGTTACTTTGAGCATTGCATTCGTTGCATTTTTTCCTCAAATCTTGTGTGTCGTCAAGTGTAAATCTGCAAACTGGACATTTTGAATTTTTCCATTTCATCAAACAATTGCAATGGAAAGAATGCTGACAGTTTGTCGTAATGATACCAGTAGCGGTACTATCTAACCGGTCCAAGCACACGGGACATGTCGGTAGTTCGATGTTTGATACTACCGATGATTGTTCCCGTGTGAAGGGATCTTCAAGTAAATAAGGTATAATACACTCTTGTTGTTTCGGTAGTTCTTGCATTTCAACTTTTGCACTACTACCGTTAGTTTTCGCTAATAACGAAAATCCGGAGGTCGAAAATTGAAACATTTTGGCACTGAATACAACCTCTTTTATACTAATCACATGTACCGTGGAGTTATTCAACACATGCCCATTACATTTCTTCATAAATGCACGTTTGCCCTCGGTTGAATGGAAATTTATCAAAAGCAAATTGTACTGATGGTTTTCATTAGCTTCTTTTTCCCGTTCCAAAATTGAAGCCTTACAATTGCTATTGTTCAATTGTTTTAAGCTTCTAAGGTTGGTTATTTGTTTTAGGGAGTTTTTTGTTGGAAAAAAGTTTTTTAAAAGAGCTAGTAGTGATATTTTCTTTTCTTCAAACAAAAGACACGCAAATGTGTCTTGATCATCGTGTACAGTCTTGACAAATTCATCCTCTACTCCTTCCAACCCTTCATGGTACTTGACATGTTCGTCTTTAAGCCTGTAAAGCTTGATACTACCATCAAAAATCGACCCGTATATGTTGAAGTTGTCTTTGCTGTTGTCGTTGTTCATTGTGATAAAGTCCAATTGTATTTTGCTTTGTGGTTTAATATGATAAAAATTTTTGTTGTGCTGTTCCTTGGAAAAGTGATTGCTGGTAAACGATTTGTGAAAAATATTGGTGGTCGAGCGAGAAGTCAATTCTAATTTAATACTATACTGAGAATAAGACATTCATTGAGATGAGGAATGAAATGATCAGGTCCTATTTTTGTGTTGTTTTTTTTATTTGTTCAAACGTTTTTCTTCCACTTCTTTCAATTGCATAGTTGCTATTCGGACTGTCTGCTCGTCTTGTTTTTCGTTCCCCTAAAAAATCTCAATTTACAAAGCGGTTAGTGAAAATTAAAACAAAAAAGGAATTTTCTTTTCATAATTAATGATACAATAATTATAAAGATTATTGATAATTTAGATAGTAAGTACACCTATATACACAAGATATCTAGCAACATAAAGTGTGTCAATAGAGTGGTATTTTTTATTGTGTTTTTGGATGAGTCCTTTGAAAAAAGCATTAATGCTATCGCTCACTCAGTGTAGATTCCATACCTGTTTGAACATAAAGCATTGAACACCTATAATAATGAACATAAATTTATGCAAATCTAAAACTAAAAGGCCAAGCCTATTTACACATTTGCAATAGTAAACCTTCGAAATATGAATGTCGATCATTCAACCTGTGAACTTGTTACCCGGGCTGTATCAGAGTTGAATGTTGAGCTTCAACTCAAAAATCAAATCCAGGTATTGCAGATGAGCCCTGCGGGCAAATCAGTATTTGAACAGCAACATTCTCTCTAAAACAAATGCAAACAAACAAAATGTCTATAAGGATTAATGTTAAATACGATTTTCAAAAAATAAGAGCTTCATGCGTGGAGCTTTCTCGATACACTTTTTTACCATCAAACCTATTCAATCCGAATGATGTAGGTTTACTTTCAACAATGGATAAGTTGTTGTTAGTTCTTCGAGAACAACGAGATTGTGTGGATTTTCCACTGGGAGATAAAAATTTGGCGGACTATGTTTTTGTTCCTATATCGCAATTACTCAAACACAATATCACACAGAACAGTCAACCTTTATTAATAAGAATATTGAGATTGTTAGCAATTAATTTCCAGATATGGGAAACCCTGGATAATGCACATTTTAAACAATTTTTACCCCTATTGTTAATTATGATAGGTAAAAAAGAAGAAATCTTACAATATGAGGTGGTTATTGAAGTGATTGAATCATTTTTACACTGCTTCAAAACATTTGACAAGAAAGATTTTGCAATATTGGGGTTTGTTGCACAATTAATCCAGTTATTACTATATATAGCCGAAATATCAAATTTGGATACATCATTGAGAAGTAGGTGTTTGCAAAAATGTTTAGATTATTTACTATTTGATGTGATTCAGGGAGATGAAGAAATATTGGCATTTATTTCTCCAGGTGTTATTTCTTCTTTGGTTAGAATACTCTTGGGGACTTCTAAAGCTTTGGGTTCAAATACAACATCCCGTAAAACTCCACAAATATTAGTAGTGCAAGTTTTGCAAATATTGAGCCATTTGATTAAACAAGTGTATGCAGATGCTAGTTTGTCAAATGTTTTATCAGAGCTAGTGGATGATCCTCACGAAGGTGTGGTTCAATTACTAGAGCAATCAGCAGGCGAATTGGACAATTTTTCCTCTGCGATGTCTTCTTCTTCTTCTCCTTCTCCTCCTCCTCCTAACAACGCCAAACAAAGAGACGCTTCTTGGTTGAAAGGGACAAAATATCAAGTTTTAAAAAGTTTAGAAAGCTTTCTTCCATCTCTTTTAAAAAGGAATTCTAGCTCTATTGATGAAGCTTTGGTGGCTTTCTGCAAGCAGCTTTTGGTGCATTGTACACGGAGCTTGGCAATCTGTAGTAAAACATTCGTAGGAACCATCTTGGCTATTCCAAATACTGGAGAGCCGTACTCTTTTATAGAGACAAGCACTGTACTAGAAATTCTGAACGAAACTGACCTTACAAAGACAGTTTTGTTTCAAGACGTTGGTTCTGAGACAAATATTCTTTTATCTGCACTTTGTTATTTGAACAAGCACAACGAAGATGAAAATTTTGTCATTAAAAAAATGGTTCTTGATTTGTTTCAAAATCTTTCCAACTACATGAGTTCCAAAACCCATGTGTTATCAAACAGAATATACCGAAACTCAGAAAATACTGTTATACATCCAGGTATCAACATGAACAAGTTGAAACCCATTGCTCATAATAATAATAAAAAGTCAATTATCAAAGAAAGTGGCACTGCTATACAAGGATATAATCTAAGCATGCTTTCATCAATAACAGATATTAAAGAAGAGTTGATATGGAGTAAATTTTTAAACAAAGAAACTGAGTTGAAAATCTCTGAAATTTTACACAAATTTGGATCCAAATTAAGTAACAGCAGCATATATGATTTGTCTGAAACAATCTTGAATATGATTTCAGATGGTAATGATTCAACTGCTACATGGATAATTACTGAGTTGTTGAGTGGTGTTTCTTTGGTCACGGAGAATATTGTTGATGAATTTTTAACATTTGAAAATCCGAGTGATGATCAATTGGGAAATGATTTGGAAGAATGTTCACTTCTTCTAATAGAAACTAGTAACGAAAAATTGGTGTCTCTATTGAATAACAATGAAATAACTTTGAACAAAACAACACAATTGAGTTTAACCACAAGTTTACATGCTATATCAAGATTAATGGATATTTCACCGACTCTTGTTCAAGAAGAGTTACTTGATCTTCTGCCTGCTATTGTAGAATGTTTGACGTTATCTGATGATCTAATTAGAAACAATGCACAGGTCTTAATCGTTAAACTCGCTTATGCATTCACAGCATCACAGAAGATTGATGCTCTTATATATGACAATATAAGTTATATTGTTGATTACTGCGGTATTAAATTGAGAAATAATACTTTTATGAGATGTAGTGTTATATTAAGTGTTGTTTGTCAAATAGGTGGTTACGAAATGATTTCCCAATTCACCGATGTTATAGAATCTATTTTTGAAGTCTTGGATTATCATCACGACTCTGATTATACTGATATATGTATTGAAATATTTCAGTTGTTTGGTGTCGTACTTGAAGAGATCAAAAAAAAATATGTTCAACAAGGTGAAAACTTGATTATTGAATCGAATCTTTCTTTGAACATGGATGCTTTAAAACCGTGGGGTATGACTAATATTGATCAGGTAATTAGGTTGACAACTAAAAAGCATAAAATCAACATCGAGAGTACCACAGAGAGATTAAAAAGTGAACAAATCAAAGAGTTGGATAGTGACGATGAAGAAGGGGAGGAAGAAGGTGGCGATTCGGGAGGAATATCGACTAAAGCCATAAACGAGGAACGTCCGTGGAATTCACCAATTCCTAAATCTGCTTATCAACTTATTGCTCAAATAACAAATTACGGTGAACGATTATTGACAACTACAAATTCATTAATTTTGAAAAATTTAATTATTAATTGCATTTACAATAGCATCCCATTGTTGGCGTCTCAATATGACTCTTTTTTACCACAAGTAGCACAATCATTATGGAAAGTCATTTATGATATGTCTGTTGAAAATGTTTTATTAATGGAATCAAGTTTTAAATGTCTCGGATTGATGATTCATTTCTCTCAAAAATTTATTGTTGACAGATTCATCAATCTGTGGGCATGTTATCAAGAGGAAAATAATTTGGTTTTCAAATCATTGGTTAAACCACTTTTATCTGTCAAAGAAAGGAACAACGAAAAGATCAATATCAACAATGCACGCATGATTAAACTTCCAATCACATCTCAAACTTCATTGCGAAATATGAACAACATTAAGAACGAATTTAAAAAATTGATTACAGAAGGTGTAAGCATTTCCATGTTAAAGATCTCAGATGTTGAATTTTGTAATATCAAATATTGTATTGATCATCTCTGTTAAATGATGATTTTGTGCACGTGATTGATGTATGATTTTGCCGTGTTTTCACGGTATATCCGGATACGGGAAAGCCGAATAATTATTAATCACTTACATATCACCCTTTTTTACCTAAAAGGGTAATGCCGTCAGAAATAAGTGTAGTCTACGACCATATTTGTTATGTGACAAATAATAGGTGATGCAATTGGTTGAGCTGCGATGTAGTAAATCGAGTAAAAGCTTTAGACATCTTTGATGTGATTTGACAAGAGGCTAACATTGCATGATGCTGCAAGTTGCATTAGTGCCTAAACTTTTTTTAGATAGATGAAGATTTCAATAAGTGTATTTTTTGGCCTTACATTATTGGAATAATTTCAAGCTAAAAAAAGGGTCTAAAGTTCTAAAAGACAAAAACTAAAAAAAAATATGGTTGACGACTCTTATTATATCACGCCACATGAAACAGCATTGGCCGTTGTGGCAACATCAATGAAGAAGGCAAGACTTCGGCTCGAAACGCTTATTGTGAATTCTTTAATGGGTGGGATTCTTTTCAGTGCAGGTGGTATGCTTTATTTGTATTCCAAGGCAGAAAACCCTGTGCTCGACGAAAACAATCCGGGAATTGTCAGTTTTTTGGGAGGTCTTACGTATTCTATTGGGTTATTTTATGTTGTCATCAACGGTGCTGATTTATTTAATTCAAATATATTGTTTTTCTCTGTAGGAATATTGAGACAAGCTGTAACTTTTTACGATTTGTTCATATCATGGTCCATTAGTTGGCTTTTCAATTTAGCAGGAAATTTATTTGTTTGTTACGTAATGTGCTACTTGAGTGGAATTGCCAAATCCGAAAATATGATTAGGGGTTCCATAGAGATTGTTGAGCTTAAATCTTCATTTTCCTTTGTTGAGACTTTTATCAAGGGAATTGCTGGGAATTTTTGTGTTTGTATGGCTGTTTATTTACAATTGATGGCCAAACCTTTGCATGTCAAATACATTCTTATGACATTACCAATTTTCACATTTGTTGCCATGGGTTTTACGCATGTCGTAGCAGATATGTATTTACTTCCAATGGGAATGATTAATGGACATAAATTATCTGTTGGGAAATATATTTGGAAATTATTGATTCCAGCTACTTTGGGAAATGTTGTTGGTGGTTTTGCATTTAGTGCGATTATTCCATTTTACTTACATATGGTAGTTGTCGAGATGGATCGGAAACAATTGGAATTGCCAGAATATGAAGCTAGAGACGAACAGCCCGAATTGAATGTAGATTCAAGAGTGGTCAGAACTCAGTCCCATACTATTGACGAAGAGCTTGAATCTGCAGAAGAAGAAGAAAAAGAAGACGAAGATGAAAATGGTTATGAAAGTGATTCTTTAGGATCTTCGTCTACGGATACTGGGAATGAAAAGTTTATATCAGAACCTGAAAGATATTTTCCTCGTAGTACCGATGGTTCGGCGACCAGCTTAAGAAAAAGAAATACTGTCAGTTCACGTTCAAGTGCAAGAAAACTTCCAACAAGAAGTCCTGCAGGTGTTTTTCCGGTCAAAGGAATGGGTGAGCCACTACTAAGAGAACTATCTATTGTCAATCCACAAGCTGTAGAGAAACTTCAAAGCAGACTGACACAAAAAACAGAAAAACAAATGAATAAAGCTAGAAAGCAGAGGAATCCGCAAGATCTTTCAGCCAATCAACCTATTTTTCCTAACCCTGAATTTACTGAAAGTGTAGACAGTTTTGATCTACACACTGTAAACAGTGACTTAGATTCATCTGTGTCAGTAAACCAGCCTATTCATCAACTATCTGAATTACACAACATTCAAAACAGCATATCTCAACAAAGCTTGAGTAAGTCGATCTATAAAGTGAAAACTATTGGAGACCTTGAAAAAGAACAGTTGAAAAACTATATAGACAACGGTTACTACGATGTTCTCGGTAACACGTTGGGCTCTAAATTACAAAAAGCTCTTACCCACTCCGCTAGAAACTCTGGCAAAAATAACACTCCTAAATTCACAAGCATGATGAAGCATAATCAAACAGAACCTGTATTGCCCATTACCAACCAAGACACTTTGACCCTCGGGACCTCTTCTAAAGCAAAAGATGCTCCCCAGATATCTAAACCAAAGCCAGCTTTGCTTCAGTCATTGAGAAAAAGTTTCACGAAATCCCTTCCTGCAGAAAACTCACAAGAAGTGCATAGAAGATTGTCAGAGGCAGGTATCACGCAAAGAGCGGCCAGAGCAGCAGACAACATTGCAGGGTTGGAAAATTATCAAGACATCACCTTGCCAGTTTCCACGTCACCGTTCTTGTCTTCGCGAAGAAGTTCCATGAACACTAATTCATCCGGCAAGAGAGCCTCTAACCCCCCTCCAAGAAACAGCGAAAGTCACCTGAGAAACGTCATGTACTACGACAACGACAACTTAGAAGAACAAAGCATCGGTGATTAGAATCTATTATGTAGAGTATAGTCGGCTACCTGAGACGTATATAATAATAATTTTATAAATAGGCATAAATGCATTTTTTTGCATTACAAATAATTAGTAACTCAAGTGGAAAACATCCCTACCTTCTTTTTTCTGTTTTTAGCAAATTTACGCGTTTCGCGGTCAGCCTAATCTTTCTGATCCTTTACGTGTTTCTCAAAATGCTTAACTAATGAAGTTCTTTTTGAAAACTCAGTGAAAACTCAGTGAAAACCAAAAAAAACCATAGAATCAAAATTAATACACATGGTTACCAAGTCTGCAAAGTTATCATTTAACAAAGACATTGTCTCCACGATTGAACACCATCTATCCAACAATGCAATCATTGAAAGACTTGCCGATTTACACGAAGAGTTATCTCATGTTGAGCAAGAGAATATTAAACTAGAGTCCTTGAACAAGTACCGCTCACAGTTGATGGACAAGAAATTGCTTAAAAACAAAGATATTGGTATTCAAGCGTTCACTGCTTGTTGCCTTAGTGACATATTAAGAATCTACGCTCCAGATGCTCCTTACACGGAAAATGAACTAACTGAAATCTTCAAACTTTTTCTGAATCAATTCAAAATGCTAACTAAACCAGAAAACGGATACTACATACAGCAAGTGTATTTACTAACAAAGTTAGTTGAAGTCAGATCTATAGTGTTGATCACCGATTTGCCACAATCCGATAAACTTATACACGAACTGTTCAAAGTTTTTTACAATCCTGATAATAATCAATTTCCTTCTAAATTATGGAGTGTCATTAGCGATTTACTAGAAGAAGTTCTCTCAGAAACAGAAAACGTTTCGATGGATGTCTTGAAGCTTATTTTTAACAAGTTTTTAACGTACAATCCCACGTCTGCACCAAAAGGTTTGCAAATTACCCAAGACCCAAGCTTTCATTTTAGTTTGCAAATTTGTGAGAATAGTTCAGGTCGTTTAAATAGATGTTTGACAAGGTTTTACACTGAAATCTTGTACGATATTACAAAACCTACAAGCTCAAGTCACCATAGGGAAGATGATCTTGGTGATGAAGCTCTGGAAGATTCGGAAGCCACATTTATCGACGAAATTAACTCGGTGAATCATCCTGGTTACAAAGCATTAGTCAAACTACATTTACTGGTGTTGAGATTATGGACCTATGTTCCAGAATTGGTAAGTGCAGTTTCGGGGTTTCTTTACCAGGAGCTTTACTCTAAAAATGAGTTATTCCGTATTGCTACCACCAAGTTGATAGGAGAATTATTAAGCATAAAGGGTTCAACTTTGAATTTTGCAAGCTCAAACGCTGAAATATACAAAGCATGGTTAACGAAAATTGCCGACAGCAGTTCAAAAGTAAGAATCTCGTGGGTCTCCACTATTTCAAATATTTTAAACTCAGGTTCATCGTATATCAATGAGCAATTCTGTGAAAACATTGCTCAGGGTTTGTCGAAAACTTTGATTGACACTGAATTCAAAGTGAGATTTGAATCTGTATCTGTTTTCGAAACCGTTAATACTGAAATTATTTGGACTTATTTCAAAAATCCTATTATATTCAACGAGTTATTGCATTTAACAAGAGAAAAAAACAAAGATATAAGAGAGCGCATCATAAACTACATTTGCAATTTTTACCAAAAATCCAAAAAGCAAAAATACCACATACTAATCCCAAACGAGAAATTGCATGAGATTTACTTCAAAATTCCATCAACTATTTTAAATCTATACTATATCAATGACAAAAGTATCAATCAGATAGTTGACATTGTTTTCATTGAAAAAATATTGGCTCTTGAAGAAGAGTCAAATGATGAAAGAGTTGATAACATTGCAGAGTTGGTTTCTATGCTGGACTCAAAAGCAAAGCAATCTTTCTTTGCATTCAACAAAAGACAGATTGAATTACATTCTGTGGTGCACAAATTTGTAGAGATGGCTGAAAAACTTAATTCAATAAGTAACACTGAACTACCAGAGTATAAAAGCTGTAAGTCAACGTTAACACAAATAGTTAAATGGCTATCTTTGGGCTTGTCTGATGCGTTTAATATTTTCACAATATTGGAAACATTTGTTTCTTTGAACAATCAAAAATTGTTTGAGCATTTGAAAAAAGTAACTTCATCTGATACTCCGTATCCTCAAGTTTTGAAACATTTTCAAGAGCTGAACGATAAATTGAAAGATGGAAAGCTATTTTCTTCAGTTAAACTGACTTCGATGTTTACAAGAAATGAATTTGCCAGTATCATCAAACTACTTGCCTATAGAAGTGCCTTCATTATCTATAACAAATCTAATATTCCCGTTATTCTGGAAAAAGCTGTTGCCGGTGATAACTCAAATCTAAAAATTGCAGCTGCATGTAGTGAAATTGTGAAACACATTTCCTTGAGCATGCCTACTGCTTTCAAAGATGAAATACTATCTTTGATGAGCATTATAAAATCACACTCAGTTGGTAATGAAATTTTGTTAGAAACCTTACAAACTGTCTACAGAATTGCGCGAGTCAAACCGGAATATGTTGATGAACAAGACACACTATTTACTGAAAAACTTTTGTTGTTTGTGCAAAGTGGTAATCCTTATGAAGCACAATATGCTTGCAAAATTTTGCTACTTTTAGATAATTGCACAAACCACATACAAACAATCATTACTGACATCTTACCAGTGACTGAAAGTATCACGCCCTCCCACATTTTAGTTTTGTCTGAAATTTTTGGATCATCACATTACGAGCTACTAGCTGAAAGCGCCACGGACATTGTGACTTTCGTACTAGCCAACATCTTATTGAAAAATTCTTCTGCATTGTCTGATACCAAAGACAACGAAGACGAATGGATTGACGATGATGCATTGAGTAAGTCAGAGTACTCTAGCGTTGCTAAAAAGGTATTCAGTTTAGATTTAATCACTAACAATTTGATTTCTTTGAGCAAGAATCTAAAGGAAAATGAGAATGAAAAGGAAATTTTGATTACAAAATCTTTGAAATTGTTTTTCTTTTTGATTGAAAGTGGTGGTGAGTTGATTGTCAAATCTAGTGATGATTCACCCACTTCCGTTAGTACGCCAGTGCAATATCAAAAGAAGCTACGGTTAGAAGCAGGATTGCAGATCTTGAAATTAGCCGAGCAACCGGTTTTGAACAACTTTATCAACTCAACCAGTGTAGAAAAGTTAGTCAACTTGGTAGAAGACGAGTCCTTGCAAGTTCGTTCCAAGTATTTGAATAGTTTGAAAAAATGCATTACTGATGAAAGAATATCAATCAAATTCTTGCCTTTGATGTTTTTTGTTGCCTTTGAGCCAGACAGAGAACTGAAAAAACAGACAAAGTTGTGGATTCAGTTCACTAGTAGCAAAAGCTCATTTCAAAAAACCACTTTTTTTGAAAGAGGATTCTCCAGGTTTATTCACTACATTGCACATCATCCAGATATTTATGAAACCCTAAACTCGACTGATCCAGAAGTTAATAACAAACAAATTCTATCCAATGCAGTAGAATACATTTTATATTATTTTGAAAACATTTTGAAGAAGGAAAACATTTCGTTACTATTTTATTTGTCAAACAGAATTAAGCAGTACCAAGACATAGATGAAACCGAGCCAGGAAACCAAAATATTTACATTATTAGTGAAATAATTCAACTTATGTTGGTCGAATACAAAGAACTGAAAAATTGGGATATTCCAGTGTATCAAGGAAAACTTAACTTGCCAACCGATTTATACCTGCCAGTCACGGACTCAAAAAAACAAAGTGACATAATTATGCACAAGTATTTGAAAGATAGTCAGGTTTTGGAAATTAAAAACATGCTTAAGTCCAAATCAATAGGAACTAAAGCTGCTCATGCAGGCTCGAAACAGAGTAAAGTTCGTAGTGACTTGGTGAAAAAACCTGTTTCGCTTAAAAAGAAAAAACACAAATTGACTAAAGATAACGAAGATGATAGTGATGAACAAGAATATAGAAATACAAAAGCTAAAACAATTCCAGTGGTTGTCAGAAAGAGTTCAAGAGCCACCCATAAAGTAGATTATGTGGAAAACAGTGATGATGATATTGATGATGATATTGATGAAAATAACGTCTAGGTTTGTAATACTGTAAAACTTGAAACTTATATATTCTTTTGTAAAGAAATGTGATATTTAATGGTGTTTAGCGTCAACTTTTAGAATTTGGTCAACAGTGGCAGTCAAAGTGTCATTCAAGTTTCTAAATTTGAATCCAAGCAATTCTTTGGAAATATGGTTATCCAATTGTGGCATTTCTTCCAATGTTGTTTTGCCAGTTCCTGGTTTGCCTTGAGCGATTTTCCCCTTCAATGAAGGGTACTTTGCATTGATCATGTCTAAAATAGTTTGTACTGTAAATTTTTCCTCTGCCAAAATTAATCTACGATTACCTAGTTTGTCGTCAGTCAAACAATTGACATGAGCTTTTGCTACATCTCTAACGTCGACAATTGAACCTCTGTATTCTTTCGGAACTGGTTCGTTCAAGTGGGAGTGAATTAAAGCATTAATAATTTCGCAAGAAGCGTTCAAATGTTTAGAAACAGAAGAAGTAAAACATTGAGGACCAAACACATATGCCGGATTAATAGTGGTCAAACTGAAGTGAGGTTTTAGTTCATTGTGGAAATCCCAAGCGGCATGTTCTGCAGCAGCTTTTGAGTAACAGTAAGAATACATGCTTGAATGCAATGCCTCTTCCTCGGACATTTGATTCCACGATTGTTCGGTAAGCGGCTCTTTTTTAGCAGCATCATTTGGAGATGGAGTTATGACCGCAGCCATTGAGGATGTTAAAATAAACTTTTTTACATTAGGAGCATATTTCATTGTGGCATTCATGATGCTTTTCGTACCGTTAAGCGCAGGAACAATCAAATCTTTTTTGTTGTCTTTAGCCTCCATGCCAATAGGAGATGCAGTATGCATGACATAGTCAAATTTGGTACCATCTTTTTTGAAAATGCCTTCAAAAGCATTTGGATCAGCAAGGTCTTTAACAATAACCAATGATAGATTTGGATTGTTGTTGAACGATTTTTTTAATTTGTTAGCCTTTTCTGTGGTTCTAACAGAGCCAATAACTTTAAATTTGTTAGTATCTAATAGTTGTTTCACAATGTGTTGGGCAATAAATCCGTTAGCGCCAGTAATGAAAACTGTTGGTTTGGTCATTTTTGCAAGAAAGAATGTTGTGGTGTTTTTTTAGCATTTTTAGTGTTACCTAAATATATAAAGTTATTTAAATGCTGAAACATTATTTTGACTTACTTTTTGCCTTGTTTCTCGTTTATATAATTTTTATTTATGAAACTTTTATGTGCTAACAAAATGGAACCCTTAATCAAGGGCATAGTAATATTTTTTTGCCTAAGAAGTTAGGGTTTGCATACTTTGTAGCTCTTCTAGTTGTCAAATATTTTTTATCACACTTAAATTATTTGTACAAAAGATAAAATAAAGGTCATTAGCGTTTTGCTAGCGGATTTTGAAGTACCGTAAGAGCTCATTTTGTTACTGCTTGACTAATAAATAGCAATATAACATTCTTAATCATGTTAAAGGCATCTAAGTCCACTAATACTTTAGACCTTTTAAACTTTTGAGAGAATATGTGTAAAAAAATTAAGTCAATTAAAGAGACCGCTCTGATTTTCTGATTTTTCTTTCAGAAAATAAAGGTGTCAACTCTAGTTTTAAATGTCTTTTTTCTCTTCTTAAATCCAATTAAGCAAGATATTTTTCAAAACCTATTATTGATTACCTCCTGAAAGAGAAAATACAGTATGAATAGGGTACTCTTCTTTGACAAAGTGTACCTGTTAAACACACAATCAAGTATTTTTGATGTGTACTACATGAAATAATTGAAAAAGTGACAAACTATGTTTTTTTTTTTTTAGTTAATATCTACATGTACCTTTACAGGTTAAAAAAGCGTCGAGTATCAAAATTTAAACATTAAACGGTATATTTTTTGTGTCGCGTTTGGCGATAAATAGACGTATCAAGTTATGGATTTGAGAGAAAAGGTTTTATTTTATATTACAGTAATTATATGAATACTTTTTTCTAAAAAATACAGACCTCATTTTGCAAGATTTTCCTCAACTTTGAGGATCTGGGAAGCTGTGTCACGCACAGCCTCCGTCAAGCTTCTAAATTTAAAACCAAGTAATTCCTTAGTGACATGGTTATCTAATTTAGCAAAACTCTCAATGACTTTCTTGTCTGAGCCTGGAACACCTTGAGCAATTTTTCCGTTTAATTCAGGGAACTCTTTGTTCAAGATGTCGTGGATGCTCTGCATGGTGAATCTTCCCTCGCTCATGATTAGTCTTTTACCAGCTAAATTTTCATTAGTTAGGCACTCGACATGGGCTCTTGCAACATCTCTCACGTCAATGAATGCACCACATGTTTCTGAGACTTTGTCGCCCAGTTTTGAGTGGATAGCAGCATTGATGTTTTCACAAGAGGCATTTAATGTTTTCACAACCGAGGAATCAAAACATTGTGGACCAAAGGAAAACACAGGGTGCACTGCACTAACGGTGAATTTCACATTTAATTTTTTTTGCAAGTCCCAGATAGAGTGTTCTGCAGCTGATTTTGAGTAGCAGTACGAGTCAAGAGGGTCTTTCAATGCTTCTTCCAAAGGTTTGTCGTTCCATGATTGTTCGTTGAAAACGTTTGTTGGATCAAAATCTTCAGATGGAATGGTGATTGCTGAGTGAGACGAGGTCATGACAAATTTTTTCAAATTTGGTGCATATCTGGCAGCAGCTTGAAAGATCCCCTTGGTACCGTTGATTGCAGGAAGAATGACATCTTGGTATCTGTCTTTAGGATTCATGATGACTGGCGACGCAGTGTGTAAAATGTAGTCGATCCCTGCACCGTGCTGTTCAAAGGCTTTATCAAACGCCTCTGGATCAGCAAGATTTTCAACATTGACAAAAGTCAAATCTGGGTTGTCAAAGTTTTTCTTCAATTGGTCAGATTTAGCAGACTTTCTCACAGAACCAATGACTTTGTATTTTCCCGAGTCTAATAGCTGTTTAACGATATGTTGAGCAATAAATCCGGTTGCACCAGAAACGAAAACTGTAGGTTTGGACATGTATTTGAGAAAGTGATGATTGTGGTTTGGTTTTTTTTTCGCTTTGTATTTTATCCATCTCTAAAGTGCGGTAAAAGTAGTATTATTATATTTATATATATGACTTAGTAACAGACACCGAAATCTCAAAAGTGATGTACCGGATATAACTTTTACCACGGGTTTAAACAAGAAAAAAGGTTTTATTACTGTGAGAGAAAAGAGAACTAAACTTTTAAAAAGAACTAAACTATTTAGGAATTATTTTGCATTTAAAATTTGAACAACTGTTTCAGTTACGGTTTCTGTGATATCTTTGAATTTGAAACCAAGCAATTCTTTAGTGACATGGTTGTCCAAGACAGCAATCTCTTTGATAGCAGCGACATCTGAACCAGGATTACCTTGAGCAATTTTCCCTTGCAACTCTGGGAACTCTCTATTAATGACATCGTACAAGGTCTGTATGGTGAATCTGTCCTCACTTAAAATCAATCTTTTCCCAGCCAAGTTTTCATTAGTTAAAGCTTCCACATGAGCTCTTGCTACATCTCTTACATCAATAAATGCACCGTTCATTTGAGGAACGTCATCTCCCTTCTTAGAATGAACAGCAGTGTTAATGAATTCACAAGAAGTGTTTAGTTTTTCACCAACAGAAGAATCAAAGCATTGAGGACCAAAAACAAATGTTGGGTTGATAGCTGTTAGTGAGAAATTTGGTTTTAAAAGTTTGTGCAATTCCCAAGCAGTTTTTTCAGCAATGGTTTTCGAATAAGTGTACGCGTCTACTGGGTTTTGCACAGCTTGTTCTCTGGTAAGATCATTCCAAGAGGTCTCGTTGAAAGTTTTGGTTTTATCGGCATCCTGGTAAACGGAACAAACAGCAGCATAAGAGGAGGTGATTACAAATTTTTTAACTTTAGTACCGTGTTTGGCAGCAGCGTGGAAAATCCCACTTGTACCGTTTTCAGCAGGCACAATCAAATCATTTTCAAAATCATTTGTGTCAAAGAAAAATGGAGAAGCAGAATGTAAAATATAGTCAATTTCAGCACCATTTTTCTGGAAAAAATCATCAAAGGCAGTTTTTTCAGAAATATCTTTTACAACTGTGAATGACAAATCAGGATTATTATTGAAATTACTCTTCATTAAGTCCGCTTTGCTTTCATTTCTAACAGACCCAATAACTTTGTATTTTTGCGAATCTAGTAGTTGTTTGATAATGTGTTGGGCAATGAAACCAGTAGCACCGGAAACGAAAACTGTAGATTTGGACATGTGTTGATGTGTTTGGTTGTTGTTGAGTGTTTTTTTTTTTTTTTTGGGAAGATTTGATAGGTTTAGAAGTTAAAATAAGATGTTCAATAACTTTAAGAATTTCGACTGTTTATATATATATTTATAACTCCTCTTTTTCGTTAATTCTAGCAACGATTTGTTATATGAATATTCATCTCCCAAAACCGAGTTTCCAATCCTCTTTTCCTCCCCCCTCCCCTTTTTGAACAAAAAACCGGCAATTCGGAAAAACTAAAACTGAAGAAGAAATTATTCAAAAAAAGAAACAAAAAAAAGAATTATAATAAAAAACGTTTTGCCGATGCGAAAAGATAACGTATAAATTCAAATTCAAATTCAAATTGTTCCGGTTTTGTATTACGTGCGTATGTAGACAATGCGGAATTGACTATATATAATATATACAAACCGATTCTTTACGTGCGTTTCGATATAATAATATACGAACAATGATAAATTTTTGTAACAAATATTTAGGGTGTGTTTTTGTTTTTGTGACACAGATACACTAACATTTTCATTATGTGTCTATTTATTTATTTATTGTAGGTAATTTTCATTTTAAATTATTTTTTTTTTTTGTTTTGCAAATGCGATGAATGTTCTTTATAATTTCTCTCCTTAGATACTTGTAAATGTGTCTTTTTTATTTCAATCAAATGGGTAGATTACTAATACAATCAATTTGTATTTACGCTTGGTCGCGTGCTGATACCGAGTTTGCTTAAATGGGGTTTCTCGGATAATCTTTCGGACAACAGGGTTTTTCCACAAGTTTTCCGATGATGTGAAAATTCAATTTTTCCGCGTTGTTCTGCAAAAATCTTTCCAACCGAATCAACTTTATTTTCTATAACTCGGATGTATAGTAAGAAGGAAAAAAGAGGAAAGCCAAAAAGATCATACAAGAAATGGCATCATTACCTTCATCAAATCAAGGCTCTAGTGCAAATATCAATTCCAACAGTATCCCAGGTGGAGGAGCAGGTGTACCTAATACAGGAACACCACAACCGAAAATCAATGAGATGATCATTCCATTTTTGGAACCTTCCGCATACCAGAGATTGACCCGTATATTGATGGTGAGACCTGAGCGTGTGAGACAAGTGGAGCAGTATGTCATCATGTTGGCCCAACAGGGTCAATTGAACCAGCACAAGATCAGCGATGTGGAGTTGAAGAATATACTTGATGGGATCTCCAGAAATGAATCTGCCGCTGCAGCCAGTAAGTCTGCATCAGAAAATAATAACACTACTAACAGTGGTAGTGGTAGTAGTAGTACAAGAAACAACGGGAAGTTTACGCAAGGTATTGTGATCAATAGAAGAGGTGGGTTCATGGATGATTCTGATGACGATTTGGATTTTGAAATGCCATCTAGAGCTAATTGTAACACTAATACTAACACTAGTGCTAATGTTAATGCAGATGATGACAGTGATGATGATTTCTTTGACTGATTGGCGTGTATATTTTTATAATTTTTGATCGCAATCAATTGTATAGAAGCATGTAACGCTCTTTGTATGATTAAAATGTGGGGTGCATAATTTATATGTGTAGCTCTCTCTCACTCACTCTCCCTCTCTCTCTCTCTCTCTGTACATTTTCTCGAATATCCTAATTAGAACATTCAGAGAAAGCGCATTATCTTGAAATTTCTTTTCAAACACAAATATGACTAAAAGGGATGTTCGTGTCGCTTAATTTTTGAAGGTATAAATGTGCATAACGATAAAGCCGAAGAAATTGATAAGAAACTAAAGCTTAAGTTACAAAAAAAGAGTTACGATTACGATGATGATAAATAAAGTAACGTATAAATCTTGCATATCACAATTAAATATTGTATATAAACAGACTTCACTTCACCATATTTTTAAAATAAAGAAGTTCACAAAAAAGAGACAAGTCCAAAAACCATAACAACAATGTCATCTTCCACTAACCCAAGTGCTAACATTTTTAATCCTATTACCGATTCAGAAATTAGAATCACCACTGATTTAATTAAGAAATCATTCTCAAATGAAAAAATTCAATTTGTTCAAGTAGACAGAATTGATCCACCTAAAAAACTGGCTTTGCAATACTTGGATCATTTAAGATTCGGTAAGGGAGAATCACTACCAACAATTGCTAGAAGAACATATGCTTATTTTTATAAAAATAATGAAATGCCCCTACACAAAGCCTTGGTCAATGTTAGTGATAGACACATCACTTGTTGCCAAGCTGTTGATGCTATTGGTCCATTATCTCCAGAATACGTTTCTGATATTGATGCCAAAGTATTAGATATTCCTGAAGTTCAAGCTGAAATTGCTAAATTGCAATTAGATTTGCAATCTTATCAACACCCTCAATTGGGTAAATTAAAATATAAAGTATTGAGTGAATGTTGGATGTTTGGTATTTCTAAAGAAGAACATGCTGAACAACCATTGGCTCAAGTTTTCATGTATTTGAAATTGGATCATCCTAATGCAAACCATTATTCTATTCCTTTAAAATTTTCACCAGTTTTGGAATATTTAACTGGGAAATTCATCAAAATGGAATATTTACCAACAAATGCAGAAGAAACCATCACTGATGTTATCAAACCTTTTATTGCTGCTGAAATTGATCACATTCCATTTGAATACCATCCAGAAATGGTTCCAAACTACAAACCTTCTGTTGGTTTGAAACCTTTGATTGTAGAACAACCAGAGGGTCCATCCTTCACTGTTGACTCTAACAACAAAATCTCTTGGCAAGGTTGGGAATTTTACGTTCAAAGTAACGTTAGAGAAGGTTTTGCGCTTTACGACGTTCATTTCCAAGGTCGTTCTTTATTCTACAGAATCTCTTTAAATGAAATGTGTGTTCCTTATTCATCTAAAAATGATACTTTTTCAAGAAAAATGGCTTTTGATTTAGGTGATTGTGGTTTTGGTAATGCGGCTAACTCATTGGCCCTAGGGTGTCACTGTTTGGGTGTTATTAAATATTTGGATTGTACCAGATCAGACAGAGATGGTAATCCAATCGTTAACCCTTCCACCATTTGTATGCATGAACAAGATTATGGTATCATGTTTTTGCACCAAAATTACAGAAACGGATCTTCAACCACTACAAGAAGAAGAGAATTTGTTGTGCAAACTATTGCCACTGTGGCCAACTACGAATACATTTTGAATTTTGTCTTTGACCAAGGTGGTGCCATTACTGTGCAAGTTAGAGCCACTGGTATTTTGTCAACCACCCCATTGGACACTACAATCACTTCTACTGATTTTGGTACTATCATTGCTCCAGGTGTGCATGCTCCATTCCACCAACATTTGCTAAGTTTCAAATTTGATCCAAGATTAGATGGTGATAAAAACTCGGTCTGTTATGACGATTATGTTCCAAATGAAGAAGACCCTGAAAAATGGAATGTCGGATACATTCAAAAAAGAACATTTATGGAAAAATCAGGTCACATTGAACAATCACCATTTACAAACAGAACATACAAAGTCATCAACGAGCACTCAATAAATCCAACAACAAAGAAACCTGTTGCTTACAAGTTTGAAATGCCAGCCAAACAAATGATCATGGCCGGTAAAAACTCTTACCACGTCAGAAGAGCACATTTTGCCAGTCAGCAATTCTGGGTCCACAAATACGACGACGAAAGAAGATACGTTGCCGGTGAATTTACCAATCAATCAAGAAAAGACACCGGTTTGTCCCAATGGTGCGATGGTACTGAAAACGTCAGAGACGAAGAGTTGACTTTGCAAGTCACCTTAGCTTTGACACACCCTCCATCTTCTGAACAGTTCCCATTGATGAGTGCTGACTTCATGCAGTTCTTGGTCTCACCATCTTCTTTCTACAGCAAGAACCCTGCCTTGAATGTCCCATTGGCCACAAACAAATTCAATAAATCTGTCTACTTTGAAGACTCTGTTCAAAAAGCTACTGGGTCTTCCAGCTCGTGCTGCAGTAAAATGTAAATAATATATCCGTAGCTTCTTCTCCTTATTAAATATATATATATATTCCGTTATTAATCTCTTTAAATAATTTAAACTGAAACTGTACTTCAATAAAAAAAACATGTTTTTTCGAGTCATGTGCAGAGCAACGAATTGATCCTCACTTAAAGAGTAAGTGACGTAACCTTAAGATCAAGAATGGCTTCCTCACACCAAGAAAAAATCCATCCATAGAAGGAAGAAACAAGATGGAGAGAATGAATCCATTACAAAAAGCCTTTTTGAGTGCAGACTCCAAATCACAAGGGATTCCTGCTTTTAAAAAACCTGCCCCGGTCATCACCAGAGACCCTAAACCTGAGAACAAAAAACAGTCCACCAGTATTCAAAGATCCAATGTTTTCCGCCAGCCAGGATGCTCAACTCTTCCCGTGGCACCCCAAACTATCTCACCTGCATCACAGAAAAGACAAAAGGTTGTTTTGAAAAAAGGATATGGACCCTTGGACTGGGCAGAGTTGCAGGCGACAAGAGGTCTCTCTGGAGAAATGATCATAAAGGCATTGGTGTCGATAAAAGATTGGGATACTTTCACTAAGGATAACGAAATCTACGAACAGAACCTGATCCCCGTGCTCAGAGAACTCTCGGAATCGTTCCCCGATCACAATATACCTAAGGAAGCACTGAGAAAATACCCACCGATCCTACCCTGGGATTTCAAACCTTCTTTCAAGATCCGCTTAGAAGAGATCAACATGCACAACACTAAAGAAGACATGTGGTGTGTTTTAAATGGAAAGGTCTACTTTCTATCCACATATCTTGATTTCCATCCCGGTGGAGACAAAATCTTATCGCAATACTGTGCCGGTAAAAACGCAACAATCATGTTTGCCAAGTACCATAAATGGGTCAGCTACGAAAAGTTGCTAGAGACGTTTTACATTGGTGAAGTGTTACGGAAATAAAAATATAGAATTAATTAATTAAAGAGTTTGTATGTAATATAATATTGATTATGTATGGTAATCGAAAATAGTGAGCAAAAAATTGTTGGAAATATACAAAAATGTGTAAAACTACAAACGTGTATATTTGAAACAATCGAAAAAAAAAGAGTTGAAAAACCAAATACTTATTTTATTTATTCAACGGTATCCAAAACCTCATATGCAGTTTTCCAATCTTGCATTTGATCTTTGTAGGCCTCAGTATACTTTTTTTTGGTTTCTTCGGAGGTAGCCTTCCATCTTTCAGAAGCCAATTTGGTCAACTCTAACAAGTTTTTACCTGGATGGTCAGTTTGCAACTCAGTTTTAATATCTCTGTGAAATTGAACAAATGGACCAGATGGTTTCTTTGGGGGCAATTTAGATTCGTATTCGGCTTTGTTGATTCTGTAGGTGGACCATAAAGCAGCAACTTTTTTTTGGTAAGGATCTTTTTGTTCCTCGTTCATTGCTCTCCATTTTTCAGCAGCCATTTTAGATAAATCTGGAACTTTCATTTCTGGATTGTCTGCCTTTAATTTTTCTCTAATTTCTTGATAATACAAGAAATAAGCACTACTTGGTCTTTTAGGACCTTGTTTAACTAGTTCTTTTCTTTTTTCAACTCTTTTTTGGGATGCACTCAGTTTCTTGACTTCATTTTGTGCAGCTGCAGCTTTGGCAGCCTTAGCAGCTTCTTTGGCGGCAGCTTTGGCAGCTTTGGCAGCTTCTTTGATAGCGGCCTTGGTTGGTGGGGGCTTTATGAAACCGTTGGTAGCATCCATGTATGGAACGGCAGAGCTGTGCAATTGTCTTTGGTAGTTGGCTTGTTGGGTTGATGTTGGTTGTTGGTATTGATTAGCTTGGCTAGACATTTGAGCAACAGATCCTTGTTGTCCCATAGCAACAGGATTCGATCTTTGAGAGATTTGGTTTAAGAAAGAATTAAACATAGCTTCTGTAATATTCATGTTGTTGACGTTGCTTCCGTTGTTTGGTGCACTTCCCCCCTGTTGGTTTTGTGATTGCAAATGTTGCTGCTGTTGTTGTTGAGCATGTTGGACTTGTTGAGCTTGTTGCGCTTGTTGGGCCTGTTGAGCTTGTTGAGCCTGTTGTGCTTGTTGCGCTTGTTGAGCTTGCAACTGTTGTTGATACTGTTGTTGGTGTTGATGCTGTTGCAATTGTTGTTGATATTGTTGTTGGTATTGTTGGTATTGAAGTTGTTGAAATTGTTGTAACTGTTGTGGAGTCAAACCAGAGTTTTCAACGACATTTGCTATATTGTTATTTGGGGAAGTGTGTCCAATATTTGGATTGCCAGGAGAAGCGTTCATTAAAGCATGGTTAGTATTGTTATTTGTCGAAGACAATAAGTTAGAGCTGTTAGCGGTGGTGTTGTTGTTATGTGCTTGATCTTGGCCTTGATTTTGGCCTTGATTTTGGCTTTGGAAATGCTGTTGCAACAATTGTTGTTGTTGTTGAGCTTGTTGGAATTGAATTTGAGCATGCTGGTCTTTTGAACTCGGAGAAAGTTTGATATCTTGGTTCATTGTGCTTTTTATAAGTTTGTTTTTCAGGAATGTATTTAGTACTTATTTAGAATGGAGTAGTATTGGTAGTAGCGTTATAATATTGATTGTCTTGCCTCGTTGTCTCTGTAAAAAAAAAATATTGCAGATAGGTATTGGTAGGCCTGGGTTTCTGTTCCTGTTCCTTTATTCAAAGCTTTTCGTGTTCGTGTTTTTTTTTTGTTTACTGGCTTTGTTAACTAAATAAAAGTTCGATGAGTTTCATTATACTTAGCAACCAGTTAAACGCAGTAAAACATAGGTAGTAAGTTACGCTGTGAAGGATATGATAATGGTAGTAAAAGTTGCAGAAATGGAGGTTTGCAAAATTTGTGAGAATGTTGTGATAAACAAGTAGAAACAAAAAAAAAATGAAAAACGAAAAAAAAAAAATCATGGAAAATAATGGAAAAACCTTCATAGACTACCACTTTCATGTGCAGGGCATTGATAAACAGAAACGTAAGTCGAACAAATTTTTTATTCCTTCGCTCTTTTCTGATTCAAACATTTCTTTTTTTTTTCTCTCAAAATGCTCTGCTCAGCTCTCTCTCTCTCTCTCTTTCTCTCTTCCTCTTTCTAAGCCTTAACTGTCTAAACGCCCCTGTTTGAGTCTCTAATCCTACACAGCACAAAGCTTCTGCCTAAGTAAACCGAAAAACAGAAAAAAAACTTTTTTTTCCAAAATTCCTACCCGCGTTGCACATTTCGGACATTTATTTTCCAAACATCGGTGTGTTTTCTTGTAATCTGCATTCCGTATTTTGTAGGTTGTCCGATAATTCTGTTCTTTCTCCCTTATAAATCGTTAAAAAGCATTTTAAACCGCCCATCCTCAGATTTGCATAATTTTCCTATATTAACAACAAAAGTAACAACAGCATCATAAACGTTAGTAACACCTCAAACAGCAGAAAAAACTTCTTCCTTACAATAGAATAAAAAAACGCAGGTGCATTGCGTGTTTGGCTGATATTGGTGTGTCTCTAGACTGTCAATGAGTCTTGGGTCTTAACTTGTTGTTATGTAAGCTTGCAAACTCCTCATTGAACCCTATGTATTTTTCTACACATTGAGCAAAACTCTTCACACACACACACACTCTCTAAGCGCTAATTTGATAATAATAAAACATACTTTTAGCAGAAGGAATTCTACTAGCAACTCTAACAGAGTTGATCATAGAGCTCATTAAAATCATTTTAAATAGCTCCCTTTTTATTCTTTAGTGGTATTTTCTACTATTCTCTGACTCTATTAATACCATTGATAAAAACATTCAGTTAGAAATCTGTCAATAACGTATTGTACCTTATATATAAAATTAAAACTGTACACTTCAACCCAATAAAGGGAAACATCTAAAAAATAAAAACAAAAATAAAAAAAAAGAAGCTTGTTTCAGAAATGCATTATAAATGTTTCTCATTATATACGAAATGACATTTCTTCTGTAAGAAAGAAAGACACAGATACGACGCATGATATATGCTCAGATCAAAGACATTTTAATACAGCTAGGAACATAACAAAAGTGCTTTGTTTATTCTTCTGTAAAGTCTTCACCTACATGACCTTGTTGTTTGATGAAATCTTTGAAAGCCCTTTTAATATCACCTAATCTAGCACCTATTGATAAGATTTCTTCTGTTGGTACAGCGTTATTGTTACTTTGAACTTCTTCTCTTTTTTCCTCCTCTTCAGTTGTCTTTTTCAAAGAATAATCAGTCTTTGAATGATAATACTGAGACAAGTACGATTTAAACCCGTGGGCTAAATTAGAAAATTTTAAATCTTCATCATCTTTCAAGTAATCATTCATAAAGTTATCAATTCCATCATTAATCCCATTCATTAATTGCATATTATTATTCCCACTTTCCACAAGTGATGGTATAGATGAGTCTGTTGAAGTTTTCTTGGTAGTTGTATCAACTACACCAAAATGATTTTTCAACAATTCATTATTTCTTTGAACAATTGTTTCAATCATTTTCGCACTGTTAGAAGTAGATGAAGATGAAGGAGGGGCACTTGAAGGTAGTGGGGGTTGGAAATTTTGTTTATAATCGTTCAAATTTTGCAACTCTTCATCCAAAATCTCATCTTGTTTTATTAATTTCAATTGAACAGTGTTGAAACTATAACAATCACCGCATTTTAAACCCAAAATATGATATTGACAAATTCCTCTTGCATTACAATCATTACATTTGTAAACACATTTCCAATCGTTATACGGATCAGGCAATGGATGTAGTTGTATTTCTTGATCTAAAATTTTAAATTGTAATTCCATATCTATTATAGTAACTTGGCACATTGGACATTTGTATGAATGTTTGGTGTATTCATCAAAACAGTGTTTGTGAATGGCATGGGAGCATGGTTGCATGTACATCACTGGGAGTAGAGAGGTAAACATATACTCTCCACAGATTGGACATGAAGATTTTGTGTTCCCGTCTATACAATGATGTTGTTTAGCAGCAATCTTTAATCTGTCTTGTTGGGCATACTCAAAGATAGACAAAAGTGATTGTGATGTGGTGTTCCCGATAATCTTTAAAACATCGTTCAATACATTGTCTTGTGGAGCACTGCTTGTGGACTGTGCATGGTTGTGAATTTGTTGTTTTATCTGCTCATCATTGGTATCATCTTCATCCACTAAATCAAACAACTCGATGGGCATACATGCCTGACATGTGTCACAGTGAAAATAATCCAATCCCAATCCTAAACCTATTCTGCAAATCCCACATTTGTCACAATGATATATATCTTTGTCTTCATCGTTATCGTATAATTTACAAATGGGGCAAAAATATGATGCTATCATTTCTGTACATAGATCGTTTTGACAGTATTGGAACTCAGGTCTTTGAACGTTCCCACAGTAGAGACACGCTACCCACTCTACCTTATCTCTTTGCATTGCATGTGAGTGTATTTTTTCATCATGGCAAAAATTGCACATCACCCATTCTCCACACTCTGCACATTGTGATTTACAGTTCCTTAGATAGTGTTTGCAACCAAATGGCTCTGAAAATTCGCAGCACAAATCTTCAGCAGAGATCTCTGGTTTTTCTGTTATGGTGTTGTTATGGTTGTGGGTTTTAGCTGTTGTTAGACTGTGTGCACGATGTCTATGGTTTGATGTGTGCTTGTGTTCGGTGTTTACCAAGTCTGACAAGTCGGTCTTATTCATCATCAGCTTTTGAATCATTAGAGATTTGACTCTTGGAGAAATATCTTTTAAAGACTGCACTTTTTGAATTTTTAGTCTTAGAATTTTCTGCTCATCGTTCAAATCTGTTGGAATCTCATTTGATAAATTCTCCAAAATCTCCTGATACTGCTTATCTTTCGGAATAACCACATCGCTAAACATGGGCACTTCGTCTACAAGAGCACTGTTTGTTGTGTTTGATCTGCTTCTCAGCGTGTTTATCGCTTCTAGAGCGGACATGGTTGGTGCTGGTTTTTCTACAAGTGCATCTTCTTCTACTTCTGTTACTTGTTCATGGCCTTCAACTTCAACACCACCGCCAACATCACCAGCTTCATCTTCATCTTCGTCGACGTATAGATCTATATTTTCCTGTATAACCTGTTCCATTAAGGCACCCATAGTTTGTAATCTCGTTATTGCATTAGAAAAACTTTCCCCATTTTGCAAATCTTGTAAAAAAGTACTCATCTGTAATTTCTTGGCTATCCAATATGAGTACAATCCTTTATCATCCACATTAACATCAGACATCTTTCACACTATTTATACTTTCTATTTCTTTATTTATTTTTTACTTCTTAGTATCTTGAAAGAAGGGGGGTGCACAATTTGAATAGATCTACGTAAAATATGTTTAACTAATGTATAATGAATGATAACGATAATTTAAACGATCGTACTGAGAGCCGCCATCGAGAGTTTGTTTTTTTTTTTTTTGGCTTTTTTTTGTTGAATTTTTATCACAAATCGTCGTGTAGTCACGTGAATAGGTGTTTGTTCATTTCCTTTTTTTTTTTGCTTTGTTCCATAATATAAACTGAAAACAACCTCCCTGCCTTTCGTGGTTGTTGTTGTTCGTTCTTCATCTTCGAAAACATCTCCATAAACTAACCAACAACATTTATCACCAATCTCCCCTTCTCCCCTCAAGAAAAGAAAAAAAAAAAGAATGGCAGGTTTATCACAATACACACAGTTTATTAATTTTGGTAAATTTATCAATAATTTGAAAAGTTTCAATTTTAGTTTGTATGGGAGATATATTGGATATCTTAATGTTATTCTATGTTTTGCACTTGGGATCAGTAATTTATTTCATGTGAATTTGGTTATTATATTTGCTATTATTTCTATTGTGCAGAGTTTCATATTACTTTTCATTGAACTTCCGTTCTTACTAAAAATCTGTCCATTGAGTGAAAATTTTGTCAATTTCATTGCTAGATGGGAAACCAATGGTTATAGAACATTATTCTATTTGGGAATGGCTGCTGTGCAGTATTGTTCTTGTATTTTCAAAGTCACATCTCTTTTAGTTGTAGCTGTTTTCCTAACATTGAGTAGTATTAGTTATCTAGTTGCTTTTATTAAGAAGCAAGAATTTTCCAAAAGTTCACCTGAAAGTGTTATTAAAAACCCAATAATGGATGCAACAGGTACAACAACTCAAAAGACCACGACTAATAACAGTTTTGATGATCCATTTGACATTGAAAGTGGTATCAATGCTGACTCTAGACAAGTTTTATAAATTAATGAATATATATAACTATTTACTCGTTATTTGATTACAAATTAAAGAGTTTATTACAATTTTTAATAAATTTTTCGAAAGAATCCCTTCATTTATCAGTATCCTTATGCTATTAGAACTATTAGGAGCATTGTTATTATTATCGGTATTGTAATTATTACATTCACTTTCTGAGCTGGATTCTTTTAAACTCATTGAATCAATTCTATTTAAAAATAACAACATCCTTTCTTGTGTATATTCGTTTTTGATCATTTCAAGATGTACCATTTTTAAAAGTTGTGAACAATGTTTTGTTTTTAAATGTTGTACAAGATTATCCTTCCTTTTATGTTTACTACTACACCAAGGACAATTATAATCTCTTTTATCTTGATGCGAAGCAAGATGTCTTAACATCCATGATTTTCTATCAAATTGTTTACTACAAATATGACATATGGATTTCTTATTACTATCACCACTATGGTTATGCGGGATTATATTTTTTGAGTTATAATGAGTAGCACTATGTATTATGGAAGACAATCTAGGTGTATTTGATGATGTGGTGTAAGCAGTAGTATAAGTTGGAGAAGGCGGAGAAGCTGGAATCGAAGGTGTAGCATTTTCCAAACTTTTCATAATGCTAGAAAAAGAGGGCAGTTGATGGTTTTTTTGTTTGATACTGTTTTTGGTACTACTACTTGTAGTATCATTAGAATATACCAAAGGGTTATTAATATATGATAACATTGGTAGTTCGATTGTATTCAATAGTGATGGATATTTTTTATTGTTAGCTGCGGGGAACATTGTTGGTTGGATTTTTAGGACATTTCTAATTGTTTACAAATGAATTGATCCTTGCCATTGGTTTCTCTTTTATATAATAATAATAATAATAATAATAATAATTGAGTATTAAATTGTTGGCATTTAATCAATTAGCTTTATTTTAATAAGTGCTATTCATTATTATTATTATTATTAGCTATAGCTATAAAACAAATAAACGTGCCTACGGTATTATTCTTGTTTAACGCATTTAATATTACTACTATTATTATTACCCAACAAAATAAAACGTTTTTTTTTCCTATTTTTTACTTTATTCGGTTGTGGAAGTTATTAATGTTGAATAAAAAAAAAAAAAAGATCTGGAAATAAGAAGGAATGAAAAACAAAAAAAGAGAGAGAATGTTAAAAAACGTGCCTTCATATGAAAATATAAGGAAAACAAGAGAGAGAGAGAGAGAGAGAGTCCATTAGGAGTAAAATAATTAACATTAATTGTAACAATAACAATAATAATAATAATAATAATAATAATAATAATAATAATAATAATAATAATAATAAGAATAATAGCATCAAGTTGCCACGTGTATATATGAGATACTTCTTGTAGTCTTACAATAAAAGTGTTATAATCAGTAACCCTTTGCTAAACCACTCTGTATCTCGGTATCTCGGTATCTCGGTATTTTGAATATATTTTAAAATATATTTCCGGATCTCGTGACAGCCATAATTTGACAGTATCACATGACTGGGTGTAACAATAACTTCTCGTTTAAAATTCAACAAAAAAAAAAAAAAAAAAAGAAAACAAAACTTTAAACCCGTGTGGAAGAAACCCATACCTTTAAAAAAATAGTTGATTCGAACAGTTCCAAGAGTAGTAAGAGTTGTAGTAATATATAAGCGAGTATAAGCATTTACACGTGTAAATTATAATTGTAATTAAACTGATGTGAAAAAAATATAGCGAATATCAATAATTCTGTTCACAATAATAACAAGACTATAACACCAACAAGAAAAAGAGATGAATGTTATTGGGTATATCTCCAACTATATTCCACAGCATGGAGATATTCATAACTTAGATCAAAAACACCAGAATGGTACGGATAATGATGATGCTAATGTTGATGGAATTGATGATAACAAGGTTTTGATGACAGATATTAATGACAATGATTATAATGACAATGATTATAATGACAAAAACAAAAACAAAGCAAAAGAGAAAAATGAAAAAAATAGACACACAGATGCATTGAATGTAAAAGATAATAACAAAATACCCAGCGATACTAAAGATACAGAAACAGTGGCAACTAAAGATGCTGAAATTGACAACACAGTACAGCAGCAGCATAATGAAAGTGTTAAAAAACACAAATACCGTGTGACCCTTATCATATGGAGAATCCTATTTTTCTTACCAAACATACTTATACTGAAACCAATACTCTTTATTTGGTCTATTATTACATTCCCATTGACTATTATAGAAAAAATATCTTCATACACATCATCATCATCATCTTCTTCTTCTTCTTCTTCTTCTTCTTCTTCTTCTTCTTCTACTACTACTACTACCACCACTACAACTTCTTCCTCTGCCAATGAAAAGAATAATGGTAATAATGCCAAAGATTCAGAAACTAATACCACGGATTTGAGCAACGGTTCTTCGTTGACTCTTAAAACTGACTATATTAAACAATCTTCAATACCTTTGAAAACTAATTCCCCTAGTTTTGGCGGTAAATTTTTTTTCCCCAAGAAATTAATACCGAATTCAATAATAAATAATCCTAATAAGAAAAAAACACTTGTATTGGATTTAGACGAAACACTCATTCATTCTGTTTCCAAAACATCAAATATGTCCAATAAAGCACATGTTATAGAAGTACAATTTGTTCCATCTAATATACCCCCCATTTTCCAATCCACTTCACACTTGAAAACTATTAAGAATAACAATAATAATAATAATAATAACACCACCACTAACAAAGTTATCTCAACATTGTACTACGTGAATAAAAGACCTTATTGTGATTTATTTTTGAACAAAGTCTGTAAATGGTACAATGTTGTTATTTTCACTGCTTCAATCAAAGAATATGCCGATCCCGTGATCAACTGGTTGGAAAGTAGTACCAGAGCAAGATTTATGAAAAGACTGTATAGATCAGAATGTGAATTGAGAGACGGAATAGGATATGTTAAGAATTTGGATGTATTAAGACAACATTCTTCACTTGATGATATCATTATCATAGATAACTCACCTGTATCGTATGCACAGAATATAGACAATGCTATACATGTAGAGAGTTGGATTAATGATCCAAGTGATTCAGATCTTTTGCAACTACTCCCATTCTTAGAAGCAATGCGTTATACTACAGATGTTAAAACTCTGTTGTGTTTAAAAAGAGGTGAAGAAGTATTCACTTAATGATGGTTTATTTTTGTTCTGATTATTTTTCATTTTTTATACATAATTTTTTTTTTGTCCTTTTTTTTCTACTTTTGTTCTTTTATATATGCGCTTAAAAAAGGTGCTTAAATTTGATGAGTGAATGTTCCTTCGGTTTTCACCATTGGTCTATAAACAGGTTTCCACATTTGTTCTTCGATCCAATGTAGACATTCGTTGTAGTCTAATGGGATATCTTTTCTACGGGAAACACCTTCTTTAACGGCTTGTAATGCAACAGCTGTGGCAATCTTGGATGAAAGATCGTTGATGACACTTAGATCCGGAAGCAACCCAGCTTTAGGATCACCACAATGGATTGGAGATAGTTCGGCTAATTGATCCACAGCAGCACTGATCATAGTGTCACTGATAGTGGAAGCTTTACTCAAGGCAGCACCTAGACCAATCCCTGGGAATGAGAAACAGTTATTGTTTTGTGCAATGTTATAGCCTTCCACAGGTTGGAATGGAGAACCAGTGGCAACCAAAGCATTGAAATCAGTCCATTTCAACAAGTCCTCAGGCACAGCTTCCACCAATCTTGTTGGATTGGATAGTGGGAAAATGATTGGTTTATCGTTATGTTTGTACATCTCCTTGATGATGTCTTCAGTGAATGCACCTGTTTGAGTAGAACAACCAATCATACATGTTGGTTTCACATTACGAACAACTTCGATTAATGACTTAGTATTAATACCAACCCAGTCTGCATCTTTTTTACTCAAAGCCATTTGAGATTCATAAGAAACATCACCCATGGAATCCAAAATCAACCCATGTCTATCCATTGCATATATATTATTTCTAGCTTCTTGTAAAGTTAATCCGTGAGTACACATATGGTTAATAATTTGATCAGCAATCCCTAAACCAGCACTACCAGCACCATAGATTAAAACTTTTGCAGTTTTCAAATCTCTCTTGGTATGTTGTAGAGCAGCTAAGAAAGAAGACATAACAACTGCACCGGTCCCCTGGATATCATCATTGAAACATGGAATTTCAGTTCTATATTTGGATAGAATAGGTCTTGCTGTAGAAACACCGAAATCTTCAAAATGCAAGACTGATGATGGATAATGTTCTTTGATCACGTGAATGAATTTTTCAACAAAATCATCATATTGCTTACCTCTAACTCTAGCAAATCTATTACCCATGTATAATTCATCTGTAGCTAAACTTTCATTGTTAGTACCAACATCTAAACAAATAGCCAATCCTCTACCTGGATGGATACCAGCACATAGAGTCATCAATGCTAATTTGGAAACAGAAATTCTAACACCACCAACACCTTGATCACCAATACCTAAAATACCTTCAGAATCGGTAACAACGATATAATCAATATCAGCATCAGTACCAAAACGAGAAATTCTTTCCAAAATAGAGTCTGGTGAAGTGATATCTAAGAAAACACCTTCTGGTTTTCTGAATCTACGAGAATAATTCGAAATGGCATCACCTTCAGTTGGTGTATAAATGATTGGAACCAATTCATTAATATATCTTCTAATCAATGCAAAATATAAGGTTTTATTTTGAACCCTTAATGAAGTCATAAAATCATTTTTTCTCAAAGGACTTTTCAAATCGTGCAATTGTTTATAAGCTCTTTCGATTTGCTCATCCAATGTGTTGATATAAGATGGAAGCAAACCATTCAATTTGAAGGTGTCTCTTTCTTCTTGTGTGAAAGCTGAACCCTTATTCAAAATAGAAGAGTTTAGCAATTGGAAAGTTTCTAAACTACAAGGAACATCACCTTGCACTGTATAAGTTAGTTTTTTAGACATCTCTGATTTTTTTTGCTTTAGTTTTTAAAACGTGTATTATTCTGGTTTGGTTTCTTGCTTTGTTGATAGGATTAATTCGGGAATATTGTAAAGAACTCACACTGGCATGACTCAAATAATTGTTAAATAATGAATGACTTCAATCATTATAGATCGGTAAAACTTCACTCATCTATATATATAAGAACGATTAACTCTCCTGAACAACCCAAATAAATTGTAATCAATATTTAAAATTAAAAAAGAAAAGTCGAAGGAGTGAAGTCAATTTTTTTTTCTCAATCTTTTGCTTGAATTGTAAGGCACAACTAACCAGAATAAGAAAAGAATGAAAAAAACCACTCAATCGAGCAACCACTAAAAGAGGAACAATTACAAAACGGTTTTTTTTCATCCAAAAGTTTACCAAGAGATGGCGTATGATAATGTTGTTCCTACTATTTCCGATAGAATAATATGCTGTGAAAAAAAAACACCTCAACATCTCAACATAAAAAACAGAGAGAAAAAAAAAAAAAGCAAATTTTTTTGGTCTTTGATTCTCTTGTGTATTACATCGGAGAAGATGAAAACAAAAATGATGATGAGTTGAAAACAAATAAAAAATACCGATATCGGGATTGACTATATGACAATCTCCTACTGCAGTGCCTTTGAGAATAAGTTTGTAAGAACCTAATTCGCAAGTAAAAGGTAAGACAAATCTAGAAGACCCCCATTGGAAATTCACGGAAATGCTAGGAAATGTGAAGAGCTGTGTTACCTAGTAGTGTTTACTGTACTATTTTAAAGTCACATGTGCGCTGTTTCTTTACTACTAGATTTAATACAAGTTAATGGACACAACAACAATTTATAATTGATTAAATCACTATTTCAATAAAAATGTATATACTCCAGAAATAATGGTGCAAAGGATTGTAACAGGGTCAATCATTGGAAGCACTGTTTTTAAATTTTATTCTCTTGTTTAGCAGCTCCCTTTTCTATTAATATTATCTGTACTAGGTTCAAAAAGTTTCACTTAAATTAGATTTTTATTGTTTTTTTATTTTCTTTGATTTGTTAATAATTGGTTTTTTTCTTAGATATATAGCATCAAAGATTCTGTTGAGCGTTCTTTCATCGATATCTCAACGTTTTTAACTTTAAATTTATTTTTGTCAAGTTTCAAAAATTCAGGAAGTTTACCCACTGATCCAATTCGGTCACATTAATCAGTATGCAAATTCAAACTTCGACCGTCTTTATACAATTTTAAATCTTTTTTTCTTGTATTTTTGAATAAATTCAATAAGAATGAGGATTTACTGCTTCTTTCCAAATAATTGTTGAATACCATACTAGCTATAAGAACAATATACTAATGATATTATTTTGACGTGTTTTAATTATCTTTCATTATGCTAATAGCCTCAAAGAATAAACTCTAAAAATGATTAATTTTGTGTTTTTAAATTAACTTCGGATGCAATTTTTGATAACTCAGCCAAAACAAACTACAAATACGGAGCATTTCTGAAATAATGACGTAACAATTCCCAGGATATCTTTTTGAAATGGTCAATGTTTGTGCAAGTTGCAATCTCCTCGTTATTGTTTTAGTATCTCTCACATTTGTAACCCCCTAACTTGAAAATGAAATTCATGTGAATTGCTTTAGGTCTTTGACAAGCAACAGTTAATTTATTTTTTGATTAGTTTATCAAAATAAAACATACAATTAGCTGCCTCCTTGAAATACAGATGATTGTCGGTGTATAACAATATAAATTTGAATATTTAGTTTTACTCTACAGCCGATACAAATTATGTCTAAGCCGTGATATAGATTTATATCGATTAGCGTTATCGGCAATAATGAGTTGTTTTATAGCAGCCTGCTCGACTCAGCGGCCTACGTTTTTTCCAATAATCTCAAAAAAGTCTCTGACACAAACAGAAAATTTTATAATTCTACGTAAATTTCACACGTAACTGTGTTGTGTTAATGCTTGTTGCTTCTTTGTAAGCAAGAAGCAATATAACTCATGAGAAATTTACCAAGTATTTCACCGTATTGCTTTTGTTTACTTTTGATTTATGTTTTTAAAGGTCATCTTGCTTGCATTATCCATACCAAAACATTAATACTATTTATACAAAGTAAACATAAAAAAGAAGCAAAAATGGTAAACTTGGTCGAATTTCACGAAATCTCATTATAATTATATAACATCTTTATGTAGTAGGAAATAGTGCCCATTTTGCAAATATTTTGCTTGTAGCAAATTTACATACTTACATTTATTCAAGTAGAAACCCAAAGCCTTAGAGTTGTCTTCAAAACAAGTTAATTGTATAATCAAGGGGTCTTTTGGCTTATTTTTCAATTGTGCAAAATTTCTTAAAAGAGAAGGAATCCACTCATTAAGTATCAAAAATCCCAATCCTTGGCTTCTAAACGACTCTGCAATTTGCAACTCGTAAACATATACGATAATAGGTTTTGATGTCGATGGTACAGGAACGCTCGATCTCAGCCTACGACTCGGTAAAATATCGTTTCTTATATCGTCATCAGTCATTAGAAAAGAAACATAAAATTGCAAAACATGAAGCTCGTCATAATACGAAACATATACCAACTCCTTTGTGTTCATCTCGTGTAATTTGAAAGATTTCCAAGGAACTTCAGCAAGTTCATCTTCTTCTTCGTACTCGTACATATACGATCCATGGTTGTTGTAGTATGTCTGTAAGTTTGATTGTAATAATGAAAAATGGTTGTTCAGTTCTTTCCCCAATAACTCATCTCCCGTGCGTATTTTTCTATGCAGGACAGCGTTCTCTTTACTGATTGTTGTTGCTGGAAAAACCTTATCAACAATATCCTTGAATTCTGATGTAGAGAAATCAACCATTTACTGCTTGATGTTTCTTGGAAATGTTCTAAAAGTGTTTTGTGTGTTCTTCTATTATTCAAAAATCCGGTCATCAAAGAAACGCGAAAGTAAAATCTGATGTCTATTTGTTTCGTTATTATTTCCATTATTATACAAATTCGTATTATTATAAATGTCATTATTATATAGTTGTATACATTTTTAGTTAAAACTCTCTAAACGTAATCTGGAGATGGAGCATCAGATTTGACTAAAGGTCTGTAAACAGGTTTCCACATTTGTGCTTCGATCCAATGTAGACATTCGTTGTATTGCAAAGGAATGTCTGATCTACGGGCAACACCTTCTTTAACAGCTTGTAACACAACAGCTGTAGCAATCTTGGCAGACAGTTCATTGATGACAGTTAGATCCGGTAGCAGCCCAGCTTTAGGATCACCACAATGGATTGGAGATAGTTCTGATAATTGATCCACAGCAGCACTGATCATAGTGTCACTGATAGTGGAAGCTTTACTCAAGGCAGCACCTAGACCAATCCCTGGGAATGAGAAACAGTTATTGTTTTGTGCAATGTTATAGCCTTCCACAGGTTGGAATGGAGAACCAGTGGCAACCAAAGCATTGAAATCAGTCCATTTCAACAAGTCCTCAGGCACAGCTTCCACCAATCTTGTTGGATTGGATAGTGGGAAAATGATTGGTTTATCGTTATGTTTGTACATCTCCTTGATGATGTCTTCAGTGAATGCACCTGGTTGAGTAGAACAACCAATCATACATGTAGGTTTCACATTACGAACAACTTCCAGCAAAGATTTAGTGTTAATACCAGTCCATTCAGATGCTTTCTTACTATATGGCATTTGAGATGCATACGAGATAGCACCCATGTTATCCAAGATTAAACCATTTCTACCAATAGTGTAAACGTTGTCTCTAGCTTCTTGTGCAGTCAACCCTTGGGTCATCATGTGGTTAACAATTTGATCAGCAATCCCTAAACCGGCACTACCAGCACCGTAAATGACAGTTTTAGCAGTTTTCAAGTCTCTGTTGGTATGTTTCAAAGCAGCCAAAAAAGAAGCCATAACAACTGCGCCAGTTCCTTGAATATCATCGTTGAAACAAGTCACTTCTGATTTGTATTTGGTCAAGACAGGTCTAGCAGTTAAAACACCAAAATCCTCAAAATGCAAAACCGATGATGGATAATGTTTTTTAATAACATCAATGAATTTTCCAACAAATTCATCATATTCTTTACCTCTGACTCTTGGGAATCTGTTACCCATATACATTTTATCATTCAATAAAGTTTCATTGTTAGTACCAACGTCTAAACAAATAGCCAATCCTCTACCTGGATGGATACCAGCACATAGAGTCATCAATGCTAATTTGGAAACAGAAATTCTAATACCACCAACACCTTGATCACCAATACCTAAAATACCTTCAGAATCGGTAACAACAATATAATCAATGTCAGCATCGGTACCAGCAACAGACATTCTTTCCAAGATGGTATCAGGAGATTTAATGTCTAAGAAAATACCTTCTGGAGCTTTAAATCTGTGAGAATAGTTGATAATAGCATCACCTTCAGTTGGAGTATAAATAATTGGAACCAATTCGTTAATATATTTTTTAACAAGGGCAAAGTACAATGTTTTGTTTTTCACTCTCAATGAGGTCATGAAATCATTTTTTTTCAATGGAGTACTCAAAATATGCAGCTGTTCATAAGCTCTATCAACTTGCTCATCCAAAGTATCAATTAATGGAGGTAAAAGTCCGTTCAAACCAAACTGCTCTCTTTCGATTTTGGTAAATGCAGATCCTTTGTTATAAAGTGGAGAATTTAGCAATTGGAAAGATTTCAAGCTACAAGGAATATCACCTTGTGCAGAGTATGATAGTTTATTAGCAGCAGTGTTGTTGTTGTTTGAATGTGGAATAGTCATGTTTTTTAGTGTGGTTTGTTTTAGTGTTTGTTCATATACTGAACGAGAAGTAACACCATAAACCGATTTGGTTTTCTTCATCAAAGTTCTTAAATTAAGACGCATATTTATATGTTTTTGGTAACTGAAATTTTTCAGAAAAATGAATGAGTATTAAGTTAAAAATGTCAGGTATATCAGGAAAAGAAGAATATCTGATTAAAATAGTCTTATCGAAAGTCTTAACACTCTTGTGGTCATGCAATTCTCGCAACTAGTTTGAATATGGTCTTATTAGTTCTTTTTAACACAAGGGTCTACTCCCTTTAATCATCTCAATTAAATGATCTATTATCATTAGCGATGATTGAAAAATTATGATGCCGAGATGACTTGTTGCAACAAATTTTTTTCTCTCTTTCACTAAGATTTCACGAATTTACGAACAAATCCTCGAGTTTCAAAAAAACCAAGACAGAGTGAAAAATATTTTTTTTCCATTTTTGTATGCCCACAAGGTGGATATACGTTGTTTAGTCATTTTAATTTTATGATGAGTCACATAAAAGTTAATGAATAAACCTTCTCACTCTTACGCGATAGGGGCTTGTAGTCATTAGAAAACTCAACAAATCACGTTGGGTAATCATCTATAGCCCATTTTAGTCATAAGAGGATGTGCATTTTGAGTTTACTACTGGAAAAGAATCAACCATTGGGACTCAAGTTTATATGACTATGGGTTTTAGGAGTCAAATCCAAATGACTCTTTGCTGACTCTCAAGGTTTTTTTTTAAAAAAAAAAATGACATGCGTGTCCGAATAGTATTTTATACACTGTCCGAGAAGGATTCGGTAAAAAACGTCTCATTTGAAATTTTTACACAAATTTGACGGACCTGGCTACAAGCGATTCTTCAAAAGAAAACGACTTTATTATGAGAATGCAATTCAAATAAAACAAGCAAAAGGTCATATTTCATCGAATGTGTTAGATCAAGAGAGAAAGCAATGGGAGGCAGCATCAATGAAGACAAAAAGATAGATACTGTAAAAAAAATTATCAACGAGCAATTAGCATTTTCTGAGTTAAATCTTAATATTAACCTAACTGATTCTTTGACCAAACTTATATGGAAGCTATTTTCCAAGAAAGTGATAGAAAGTCAGAATGATGATGAACATTATAAGAAAGAACAGTTCATTATATCTCTTGGAAATTTGAATAACAATTTTAAAAAATTGAACTTGAATACAATTTATGCGAATTTGATGAACTTTTGTACTGATAATAATGATGAATTACTAACACAAAATTCTGCAGTAAAGTTGAAGAAAGAAGCTTTTTCTGATATAGTGCCAAATAAAGATACAAATGTATTTAAAAAGAGAAAGAAAAAATTTGTAATAGCAACTAACTATGAAGAAGAAGGAGATGCAGATGCAGATGATGTGGAAACATTAGGAGTATATCTAGATATGAACAAGAAGACAAAGCTTTTACCAGCACATATCAATAATGAAGACGAACATATCAATGAGGATCTTGATCTAGTTATGCTGAAAAAAAGACATAACCAAACTAGTTCAATTGTAACTAAACCTATTACACAGCCCAAGAAACTTGAAATTGATAGATCCAAGATAGAATCTCAATTGAACGATTTGAAAACTCGTATTAAAGTGCTAAGAGAGAAAATATCTTCTCAGAAGTTTAAAATTAATCAAAACTTTAAATTCCCTTCCTCTTATATCGAAAATGAACACTTTAAATTGATTCCAATTTCTATTAAGCAAAAATTAGAATTAGTTCCACCTTTTTTGATTGATTTGAACAGGAAGTACAACGTTCACACATCAGTGATATCAAATGATGATTACATTTTAAAGATAATAATGGGCTCGTTGATACCAAGTGACGACAATACTATTGTAGATGCTCAGGGAAACGTTGAAGTGAGTAATGACGAAAATGGTGAGTTGACAACAAGCTGTGTCCAAAGTTCCAAGATCCTGATGGACCATAAGAAACCTGTAGAAAACATGAAACACATTAAAAATATTGTGTTAGATAATGATGGCAAAGCTTCTGAAATAGAACAACAACAAACAGGAAACGTTGATGATAACGATGATGAAAAAATAATGGTTGATGAAGAGATTGATGATTCAGAACCTGAATTCATTGATAATTCTCAAAGATTGCCAGTATACGCATGCAAAGATGATTTTTTAAGAATTTTGAATGAGAATCAAGTCATTCTAGTTATTGGTGAAACAGGGTCTGGTAAAACAACACAACTACCTAAATACATATACCAGCAAGATCCGCTAACACACAATGTTGCTGTCACACAACCAAGAAGGGTTGCTGCAATAAACATTGCCAAGAGAATAAGCCAAGAGATGAATTGCACACTTGGTAAAGAAGTTGGTTACTCTGTGAGGTTTGATGACAAGAGTACCAAGGGAGAAACTAAAATTAAAATAATGACCGAAGGTATTTTGTTAAGAGAGTTTATAAATATGCAAAAAAATAGCTCCTCATCTCTACAATACTCTCATATTATTATAGATGAAGCTCACGAAAGATCTTTAAACACTGATGTTTTGTTAGGGTTCATCAAAAATCTTCTTTTATCAAAACAGAAAAATAGAAATCTAAAATTTATCATAACATCAGCAACCATAAATTATAAAATATTTTTGCAACATTTCCCCAATGCTCCAATTTTTAAAATTCCAGGTAAGACTTTCCCCATTCAATCGATTTTTCTGAAAAGACCGTGTTTGGATTATATTGAATCGATAATACAAAATATTATAAAATTACATCTATCAAATCCAATAGATAACAATAACGACATTCTGTGTTTTATGACAGGTCAAGAAGATATTGAAATTTGTTGCTCATTACTAAATGATAAACTTGTGCAGATATACGCTGAAAATTTTAAAGCAAATTTAGAAAATGATGACGATACCCACCCACACAATTTTGTCATTTTACCATTATATTCTAGTTTATCTCCAAAGAAGCAATCTTTAGTGTTTAAAAAATACCCAGGTAAGAGAAAAATTATATTTAGTACGAATGTTGCTGAAACTTCTGTCACAATAGATGGTATAAAATTTGTCGTTGACTCGGGCTTCCATAAGTTGAAACTATATAATTCAAAGATAGGTTTGAATATTTTGAAAACTGCTCCTATATCAAAAGACATGTCTGTGCAAAGACAAGGTAGAGCAGGTAGAACTCAACCGGGGGTTGTTTACAAAATGTACACGGAATCATGTTTCAACTTTGAGCTCTTAAAGAACTCTATTCCAGAGATTAAAAGAACTAATATAAGCAATGTTTTGTTATTGCTATTATCCTCAAATTCAGAAAATTCAATGACAAATATTTTAAAATTTCCCTTCTTGGAAAAGCCTTCGAAATTGACAATGTTGAGTTCTTTCTTGGAGTTGTACAATTTGCAAGCCATTGACAATCTAGGTGAGCTAACAGAACTTGGATATGAGATGGCCAATATTCCGATTACTCCAAATTTGAGTAAAATGTTAATTTTGTCGACATACCCTGAGTTTGACTGTTTGAAAGAAATTTTGATCATTGTGGGTATGTTATCTATTGAATCAGGTAGCGGTAGTTTTTTCCAAAGACCCAAGAACTTTGAAAAATTGGCAGATAATAAGAGGCTAAACTTTATTATTCCTTATAGCGATCATTTGAGTTTGTTAAATCTTTACAGTAAATGGAAACTCAACAATTGCTCAGTGAAATGGTGTGAAAGGAACTTTATCAATCACAGATCTTTGTCGAAAGTGGATAAAATCATCAAACAGTTGGAGACTATGACTCCGAAAAGTCACACTAAGAAATCCAGGTTTGACCATAAAAAAACATGGGAAAACGTGAAAAAATGTATAAGTACTGGATACTCTTACAAGAATATTGGTAAAAAAGTGGGGTTAAACAAGTATATGTCGTTGCATAACGGTATGGCTTTGCAAATTCATCCAACCTCCTCTCTCTTTGGACTACCTGACTTGCCTCCGTATATTATATACCACGATTTACTATTGACGTCGAAAGAGTACATTAACTGTGTTACTGCTGTGGATCCATTGTGGATCATGGAGTACCAGCCGCTATATTTTAATATTGCTCTAGCACTGATTGAAGATGTAGAGAAAAGCAATGAGACCCATAAAATGGAAGAGCAATTAACCGATCTTCAAGAGTTCCAAAGGCTTAACATGTCGCTTTTAGAACAACAAAAAGAACTGTGCATATTGGAAGAGCAGGAATCGAAAGACTTGTCACTATCAAATGATAGTTCCTCCCGCAGTGACAGTACAACTTCTTTGAAGACCTTCAAGAAACGCAAAAGATTGCAGCTATAACAGTCAAGCTTGACGCGCATTTTGCACGTGAAGGACTTTCATATACTTTTTATACAATGTAAGCTCCAAAAAAAAAAAACACTCATCATTCTACGATCCACCTTTATCTCCGAGAAGTCTAAAATAAGAACTCCCAAAGAACAAAAAAAACTATCAATGTTCAAACTATTTACTAGGACATACTACAAACGAGTAAATTACCGGTCTTGGAATGGACAAAATACTTCATCGTCCCCATCTATCTTGGAACTAATATCCACACCACGAGGGAAACGGAACTTGGCAGTGTTTGCCGGTGGATCTGCTCTTTTTTATGTTGCAAACCTAAAAGAGACACCTGTATCACACAGAAAGCGGTTTTTGTGGATCCCCAAGTCGTGGGAACAGACGATCGGCGACTACTCGTACAACTCGATGATGTCACAGGTTGCAGGCCAGGTTTTGCCACCTAACCACCCTGAACACAAGAGGGTTGTGAAGATTTTCCAAAGATTGGTGAGGGCTGCTGAGAACGATGTGCAGAATCCAGAGATACGAGAGCAGTTGACTGGAGTTGACTGGAAAATCCATGTTATCAACGATCCGCGGCAACCACCCAATGCATTTGTGATGCCCGGTGGGAAAGTCTTTGTTTACAGCGGAATCTTGCCGATTTGCCAGAACGACGATGGGTTAGCCACAGTTTTGGCACACGAGTTTTCACATCAGCTGGCAAGACACTCTGGTGAAAATTTGAGCAAGACCCCACTTTACTCCATTCTGGGACTCACTCTTTACGGGTTGACTGGAATGAGTGTTTTCAACAGGGTTCTTTTGGACGCATGTATCAAGATGCCTGCGAGCAGACAGATGGAAACAGAGGCAGATTACATTGGGATCATGTTGATGGCCAGAGCATGCTACGATCCTCAAGAGAGCATCAAGCTGTGGCAGAGAATGGACGCCTTTGAAAAAAGGATGAGCGGCAGCGGTTATGCTAGAGACTTGGAGTTTTTGAGCACGCACCCTTCAAGTGTCAGCAGAATAGAAAACATGCGCAAGTGGATGCCCGAAGCCATGTCATTATACGATCAAAGTGATTGCGGAGCTTTCAAACGGTTTCCAGGGACGTCCGCGTTCGGTGGATTATTTTGATTGAATGCGACTGCACGTGATCTGGGGTTATTTGCTTTCTTTGAGACTTGTTTTCAAAGTTCAAACAAGAAACACACGCTCACAGTTTAAACACGATGAGCGAATCACCAAAGCAAATGTCAGAATTGGGGAAACAACTGAACAAGCAGTTAAAGTCTAAACAGTTATCGAAATTAAAGTTTTATTGCCAGGCATGCTCCAAGCAATGCCGTGACGAGAATGGTTATAAGCAGCACTTGAAGTCGCCACACCATTTGAAATTGAAAAGTCAGATAACTTCCAAAGATATTGAAAACTTCAACAAAGTCTTTGAAGACGGGTTTTTAAAATTTTTGAAAATATCGCATGGCGAAAAGTGGGTTAATGCTAATAAAGTTTATAATGCGTATATTATTTTTGACAAAGATCATGTCCACATGAATTCTACTAAATACACAAGTTTGACCAAGTTCATTCAGCACTTAGGTAAGAACAGTAAAGTAAAAGTACGAGTAGACACTGATGCTTCGAATAATGCAGAAACCAGTGAGGAAGAAATGGTGAATTCCAACAGTTTGATGATCTCTTATGTAGACAACTCTTCACAGACTGTTCTTCGGAGAGAGCAGTTGAAACAACTAGAACAAAACGTCCTGAGTGAGAACCAGACACAACAGCTGATGTTGGAGCGCCAAATGAACAATGCTGCAAAACATCTACATGACGAAGACGAAGAAACAGAAACAATACAGCATATTCCAGAGGATGAGGACACCCCCTCGAAATTACTTTCTCTAAGCACCAAGAACAAAATTACAAAGAAGCCTAAAAGAAAAAATCTTTTCAAGTGATAATAATTGCTTTTTTCTAAAAAAAATATACACACTAAATAGATATATCTGCTTGCAATTCTCTGTACCTTCTCTTTGTCTTTGCATATAGTATAGCAGCAGTCAAGGAAAGCGCAGCAAATGCGAAAATGATACTCAATACATCAACCAGTTTATTGGAACTTGATTCACCGGATTCACCCAATTTTTTAAACCTGGAACCAATAAACAAGTATAGAAACAATTTAGGAGAAACCAAAAGATTTGCGATAGCGAAATTTTTCAAACTTATTCCGTATATTCCAGCTAATGCTCCGTTTGTTAAAGAATATGGGAAGGGACATAATCTGACAAGGGCTAAAATAATGTAACTGTTGTTTTCTTGTAGAACCGATGTAATAGCTTCAAATTTTCTATTTGAATGAACCAATCTTTCAGCATAAGTGTTTAAGAATTTTTGGAAAACGTAAAAACTTGATATTGATCCTAAAATAGTTCCACTTGCCAGCACAAACCAACCATAAAAGGTAACACCATAAATCATACCAACAGATGTTGATAATAAAGAGTAACCTATTAACGGAGGGAAAGAAACTAGGAAAACTAAGAAAAAAATCAACCAAGAAGTGTACCATTTTGCCTTCAATTCGTTTGATGCAGTAACTATATAGCTAAGAATCCGTTTGTGTAAAAACAACATTGTTAAAAACAAAGCTCCAACCAAGCAGGCTGTACACATGACAACTGCCTTCTGCCATGCTGGTAATTTCTTAAATTTTCTCAAATTGTTTGTTATAAGCACATGTTTAAATTTGTAGAAAAACCGTTGTCTTGGACTCAAGTTGTATAAAGCCAACATCTCTTCGTCATCTTCATCGTCGTTGTACTCTTCGTCTAGAAGAAAATCGTAGTTATTAGTGTTGAGCGTTTGAAAGGGGGTGCTATTGCCATTGTTATTATTATTATTATTGTTATTATTTCCCCCATTGGAGGTGGTTGACCGTGGATTGTTGAATAGGAAATCTGAATCGTTCAGTAATTCATCAGAGTTTCCCATACTGGCAGAAATACGTGCCTCATATTGATCAGACATAATATGTGTGTATATGGGGTAGTCTTTCTATAGTATCATCATTATAATTCATATAATTCTATATAAGAAATTTGATCGTTTAAAGGAGGTGAGAGTAAGGTCAAGATAATACAAATATGGAGGAAATAAAGAGAAAAAACCAAAAGCATGTATTAAAAAGTGTGTAGTAATACATATTTTTAGATATTATAAGAAACAGCGGTTTTAGCTCAGTTGGGAGAGCGTCAGACTGAAGATCTGAAGGTCGAGTGTTCGATCCACCCAAACCGCATTTTCTTTTTTTTTTGCATATATTTTTTTTAAAATTTCAAAACTGTATTTTAGAATGAAAGATGTTTGTGCAAAATACACAGTTAATTATCATTCATAGCATTTTTGCATTGACAAGAATGGAAAAGTGATAAACATTGCATTTTGTCTTTCGCTTCTTTTTTTTAGAGACCTTGAGTGTTGGCTTGTTCTGTCAATCAACTTTTAATAATGGAAAATACTGTAACGTGTATCACGTGAACTATAAAGCCATGTAATATAGAAGTTTGTCACATAATTTGGGACAAAAAAGTTAATTCAACTAAAATAATTAATAAAATAATCAATTTGTACCTGTTTTGTGACCGGATAGACTAATTGGGAAACTTTGAAAAGAGAAAAACAATTATAGTTTTGTCTATTTTTTAAGGGTGTCTTATATATTTATGTATTTATGGGTTTATTTTGCATTTGATGATGATAAAGTGTAAGGTGTAAACAAATAAGTGACGTGTTATGAAAATTAAATTACCGATTTTTCATATTTTTACCGTTTATATATAAACAATGTTGTCATCTATCGATTAGTAGGTTGAGAATTATGAAAAGAAAATTCAAAAATTACAAAACCAATAGTCGATTCAATTGGAATTGTAAAATATAATACTACAAAATAATAATAACATAAACATAATATAAGTCAATATGTCTGAATTTGATGCTAGTAGTTTGTTTAGTATGAAGAATAAAAATGTCGTTGTGACTGGTGCTTCATCTGGTATAGGGTTGGAAGTTGCTACTGCATTGGCATCAGTGGGGGCCAATGTGGCAATGTGGTATAATTCCACAGATATCAAAGAATTGAGTGATAAGTTGTCTTTAAAGTATGGTGTACAGTGTACAGCGTATAAATGTCAAGTAACAGATCCAAAACAAATCGAAATAACGTTGCAACAGGTGTTGCAAGATTTCCCGGGAAATAAAATTGATTGTATGATTGCCAATGCAGGTGTCGCATGGAACAAAGGATCAATGGTGGAGATTGAAAAAGACGAGGATTGTTTTAATGAATGGAATAAGATCATGGATGTTGACTTGAATGGATGTTTTTACATTGCACGTTACATTGGGAAGATTTTTAAAAAACAAAAATTTGGTTCATTGATTTTCACAGCTTCAATGTCTGGTCATATTGTCAATGTTCCACAGTTACAAGCAGGTTACAACACTGCCAAAGCAGCAATCTTGCATTTCAGTAGATCTCTTGCCGTTGAATGGGCTCCGTTTGCCAGAGTAAACACTGTTTCTCCAGGTTATATAAGTACTAAATTGACCGAAGAGATGGATGAAGAATTGAGAGAAAAATGGGTACGGATGATTCCATTGAAAAGAATGGCCGACACCCACGAGTTGGTTGGGGCATACATATACTTGGCTTCCGATGCTTCGAGTTACACCACGGGGACCGACATTAAAGTTGACGGTGGGTACACTGCGGTTTGATCAACTCTTCTGCCCTTGTATGTATATCGTGTACTGTTTGTATTTCTTTGTAGTATTTTAACATGCACTTTAACACGTGACAGAGTTTTTGCTTGTAAATTACGATTGCGCGCGTTTCTTTTTCTTCTTCTTCTTTTTCTTCATTGTTTCTCTTCATTTGCAATGCTCTCAGTTCAAAAGAGATGTCTTTCTAGAAGAGATAGAAATATTGGAAGAAAGAATTCAGCAAAAATAACAGAAATACACAGAATGGCTAAGATTACCTTTAACGATGACGATCAGATTAATGCAATTTCTACTGTTGCCACTCCGCAATTAGTAGATACCAATGTCAATAAGAACAATAGCAATAGCGACTCCTCCTCCTCCTCCTCTGATGAAGATGACGATGCTCCAGAAGAAGAAAAGATGACCGATTCTGCTAAAGCCATTAAAGAATTGGAAAACGAACAAGAACAGGCGATCATTCGTGCTAAGAACGATCTTAAATTAAAAAGAAAACAAAAAACTATAAAATTCCAGGAACAGCAGAAGATCAAGAAGGAACAGATGCAGTTTGAAAGAAAGCAACTCTTGGAATTTGAACAACAATTGAAATTGAACGAGTCACAACAGGGGGAAAACACCGAGAAAACTTTAAACTCTGCCGATATATTGAACGAAGAGGTCATGGAAGAATTGCCACTTGAGTTCTTATCCAATCTAGACAGCGATTCAAAGCCGAAACACAAGACTTTTGACGAAACAGAGGAACAGGGTGATGATGACAACACCAATAGCGATGAAGACGACTACTTGAAAGCTGCTCAATACACACAGAAGAACAAGTTGAAAACTTTAAGAAAACTGCACAAGACTGAAGTTAAAAAGGGATCTTTTATAATATCAAGAGCACCAACATCACAATCTACAAAATCTTTAGCTCCAAGGGTAGAGAAAAAAATCATGAGTGTTAGAGACAAGTGGTTGAGAAGAAAAACATTAAATAAAAAGTAGGGAGAGTTTGTGTAGTAAAATCATTAGTTATATAAAATATTTTTGTAAACGAAATAAAAGAGGAAATCATTCTTTAATAATAAAAGCTACAATCATTGGTATAACAGCCCCAACAACAAGAGACAGAACGTTTTTCTGATGAGTTTTCTCGTCATTCTCGTTTTGGAAACTGAAAAGATCAGTTCCTTCTTCATCTCCCCCCTCGCCTTGAGAGCTGTGGTGGTCGTCTGAAGTGTGCGAAAAAGCAGTGAAAGCCGCATACAGCAAACTTCCACCAGATACTAGTAACAGATTGGCTGCCACGGGTCCCATGAACTTGCTATCTTTTACAGACATGCAGAAAACAGCAACTATTAAATATCCGACGGGTGTAGACAGAGCAAAGGCCCAAAGATTTGTTACAACTTCGTAGTAAGATAGTTTTTGCTTTGAGATCATCAATGAGGACAACGATAGCACTGCAGGAATCTTATGGATAATAATGGCAATGTACATTACAAACTTCAACGACTCGGAAGTGGCTGCTGCACCAAGGGATACCCCATCGGACAATCCATGTATCACTAGGGCAAAAACGACATTATTTTGCAAAATTATAGGACCAGTCTTGAAAACGTTAATACAGTCCCACACCGAGTTCAGCGGTTTCCCAGTGTTCTCTATTTCACCATCGACGGCCGTGCCCCGAGACTCAATTTTGCTCACAAGAAGACTGTCCAGCAGATAAACACCAATGAAACCCAACAAAAGATCAAACCCCAAGTTCCCCCGGCTATCAAGCACAGAGTAAACACCTTCGGGAATGACCAGCATGAACGAGGTCCCGATAAGCATACCCATCCCAAAATTGGACATGTACTTGAAAATGAATTGGGCCCATTGGCTCGAAGGCGCATTTTGAATCGGTAAATTCCAGTCATGGACTTCGTTGTCTAAATCTTGTTCAGCCTGTATTCTCTTCCATTTTTCGTAATAAACCAATGGAATCATGCCAATGGCAAAAGTGGCCAAATGGAATATCGATGCCGTCACTACGAGTTCTATTAGAGAGTGAAAAAAACTCATTTCTTCTTGGTTTCACTTCTTGAGGTTTTTGTCAGTGGGAATATATCATCAACTCAAGATCTTAGTTGGAAATCACATCATAAATAAAAGGTTACCTGACTTTTCGCCATCGGCGGTTTAAAAAGAGAAACGTTGGGCGGGTCAACAAACACGACTACTCAGAGTGATGGTAACTTTAAGACTGCAATTTGCACTGGTTGAGAGAAGTAATTGCTCAGAAAGAAGCTGCCCAAAAACAAGAGTATTTTAAAGATGGGGGACCTACTTCAGAAAGTGATCGATGTGGGAAAAAATTACTATAAGGCGGGCCAGTACAAGAAGGCGTGCTCTATGTTTACCCAGGCAATCTTGCTAAATGAGTCCTTCAGTGAGGAACAACTAGAAGAAATAAGATTGGAATACGGGCTATCGAAGAGAGCAAGCCACGATACAACGAGGTTATGGCACCCACTTTTGTGCCAGGCTTTAAATTTTAGATCTCTTTGCCAGGAAAAATTAAAACACTACAATGACTCGTTGCAAGACGGAAAGGCAATGATTTCTTATGAACCTTATAATATGATGGGATACATACGATGTGGGAAATTGTATGAGAATGCATTGCAGAAAAATTCAAGGGCTTTGAAGTATTACAAACTGGGGCTGGAAAGAGGTGACATAGGGGAGTACAAATTCCAGATAGAACCCAATGAGAAATGGAAAAAGTTTTTGCAAACAAAAATTGAGCTCTTGTCTGTAGATGATACAGTAATCGCCAAAGAAGTGTCTCCTGGAAATACTTACAACCCTAATTCAGATTTTAAAGGAAAAACACTCAGTCCTATAGATTTTTTCAAGGAGAGACAACTTAAAAAGCAGAAAGTTGCAACAGATGAGATAGAGAAAAATATACTTGCTGGGGAAAACTACGACATTTTGGCCACGTTTCCTGTAGAAATAATAAACAATGTTATGAGCCATTTGACAGTAAAAGAAATATCAAAATGCATGGTGCTCAACAAAAACTGGTCACGGTATATTTATTCCAACCCTGCATTGTTATCAAAAAGAGTGACGATATCAAATTACACTGATATCAAAGGATTTGACAGGTTTTTGAGTCATTGTCAAGCACAAAAATCGCCTGTTTTAATTAGTAGATTACAATTCAAAACATCTCCGTCTTTAGAGAAAAAGCTTCTGAGCATGCTTTTTGAGCTGATCACGACAAAAACATACTCTGTAGAAGAACTGGTGATTATTGCCAATGACTCAAAAACTTCTACTATAAATGATTATTTTCAGCAGAATCAGAAATGGTGCAAGTATATACGGAAACTAACTCTTGTTTGCGAGTATGTTTGTGGTGTAGAGAATAAACTCTTACAAAATATGCCAAATTTACAAAGTATGGAATTGCTATACACAGGGAAGGTCACCTCATCGGGAAGTTTTTCTAGGAACGAATCGTTCATTAGCCATAAACACTTGACTTCCCTGTCAGTGGCGAATTTATGCTTGAAAAAGTTTAAAATTCCCTTATTTGATCTTCCTGAATTGAAAAATTTGAAAAATTTGTCTCTCTTTGGAATCAAAGTTTGTGATTACTTTTTGTCACATTTGAATTTAAAGTGCAGTAACCTGAGAAACTTGAAATTGGAAAAAACGGCCAACTGCTCTTTGTTGAGTTTTCTAACAGATGCATTTAATAAAAAATTAAGATTCAAGTTGAAGAAACTTGTCTTTCGAGAAGAGAAAATGTCATTGATGCCATCCATACCGGTAAATGAAACACAACTTGACACATTATCAACTAATTTTTTTGAGCTTAGAGAGTTGGATTTTTATTCAAGCTCTATCACTTTTTCAAACCTGTATCAGATGGTACGCAAGTGCCACAGACTGGAAACAATAAACATAGGGAACTGCCCCAATTTGATATTTGATATATCCAACAAAAACACCATTGCTAGGCTGTTTCATGAGCTCAAGATGTTGCCAAATTTACGGAATTTGTTGCTTCCGCAGTTGATAGGAATTAACTCTATTGTTTTTGAGACATTGGTTATCAAAGAATTGTGTAAGCTAGAAGATCTTGAAATGCTTGACATTTCATTCAACCAAGAGATTGACGGTGTCAATTTGTGGTCACTTGTGAGGACGTTGCAGAATCCAAATTTGACACTTCTTTGCAACGGGTGTAACAGAATTGATCCCAACACAATAAACGCAATAATAAATATGAATAAACCTAGTAGATTAATAAAGAGAGTTATATACGAGTATACACTGAAGCAATGGACCACCAACGTGTTGCAGTGCTATTATAATTGATATCATTTGGACAGTGACAGTTTTCTGTGTGTTAGAGAAATTGCCTTTGATGGAGAGTTTCTGAACGAATTTCCTGGCAGAGAGTTATCTCTTCTTCTTGGAATTTTCTTCATGTTTGTTGGTGTTGATTTAACCAACAACTCGTCGTTGTTTTCTGTGTACCCTTGACCTTCTAACAAGACTTCGTTTAAAGTGTTGTGTAACGGGTGTTCTAATGAGTTTATAAAATTTTTGTCCTTTGCTAGCAATTCGCTTTTCAAGTAAAGGATTGCTGAATCTAGGGCAAACTCTTGAGAACAATGATTTTTGATGATTGAAAGCTTTGGCCATGTTGCATGAATCCCCATTATTGCCTGACTGATAAGGAATTTCTTAGTTGGATTGGAAAGCATTTCTGGTAAGAATTTCAAAATTGAAAAGTCTGGTAAAATGGTTATATCACCGGAGTATTGTTGTAATAGAACAGATTTTAATTTTGTGAACAAATTCGGAAGTATCCCAAATTCTATAGTTAGGTCTAGGCCATGTATCAACTCGTCTATAACTATTTTGGAGAAATTGTTTAGTTTGTATTTGAATTTTGCAGTCAGTTCGTTTTCCACTTCTCCACCAACGCACGAGACTGATAGTTTCAAGAAGGGGAAGATGTGGATGTTAACTTGTCCAGCAATGATGTGGTCGACATTAAACATTTCTGATAGCCTTGAGATGGGCAAATCGTTGTCAACAGATCCATCCATGAATTTGACTGTATTTTTTGCGTTCCAAATTTGAGTTTCTCCCGTTATTGGGTCTTTTTCGTACAATGGAGTTGATTGGAAGACACCTGGAAGAGAGCATGAAGAACAGATGGCAGACCAGATTAGGATGTTTGGTGAATTGTTGCAGTTCAACAACCGTGGTTGTTCGTATATTGATGCTGGAGAAACAGTGACATTTAGGATTTTCCCCGTTTTGTTGTAAGCTTCTCTGAAAGTGATGTCTCCTAAAAGTTCGATCATGGTTTGGATTAAAAACTGGTTATCGAACCATGCTCCTGATTTCAAGAATTTCTGCAAATTAGCCCAAAATCCTAGTGATTTAGGTTGATTACTGTCTTGTTCATATTGATTTTCGTTAAAGATGTTGAATTTTGTGGATAGAATTTTTTCAAAAAGTTCCCCAAAATCTTCTGACGAATGCACACAAAGAATCGAAGCGACAATGGCTCCTGCACTACTCCCACTGATGATCTTGGGCAACAAATCTTGTTCAAAAAGAGAGACCAATACACCGATGTGGAACAACCCAAAGGTAGACCCACCGGAAAGAACCAAAGCAGTTCTTCCGATTTTTTTTCTCGTCTGCATCAAAATGTTCAAGAGGTACATCTTGTCGATATTTGAGTTGTGAACCAATTCATTAATGGAAATCTCACATTCTGCGAGGTATGATTCGATCAATTTTTTGGTCCCCACATGGGAATGTCTATACAAGTTCAAGTTGCCCGAATTGAAAAGGTTTCTTTCCCAAGTAGTTCTAATAAGATATAGTAGTTGTTCGTAATTTTTTGTTAACCTTTGATGCTTCATGTCCACGAGCACGGCATTCAAGCTCTTGTAGTCGTACAAGATGCTTTCGTCTTCTTGTTTCCAAGCCCACGTCTCCTCATTGAGATCGTCTAGTTCTCTTGCCGCACACGACCATTCTTTGTAACTGTGGCATCGCTTCATATTTTCTTGTAGTTGCTTGATCATTTTGGATTTACTTTCTTTGGGATCTAGATCTCCTGTATCGTGCAGGTCCTGGTGCACGATCCCACACTCTTTTTCATACTCTTCAAACAAGTATTTTGTCAATGGTTCTGTCATTGTTCTGTGTGTGTGTGTGTGTGTGTGTATGTGTGTGTGTGTGTGTCTCTCTCTCTCTCTCTCTCTCTTTTTCTTGTACGTATTCTCTAGTCCGCAAGTTTAAAACTTTTGTGTAGATTTATCTTGTGTTAATCACTGTTGCAACCCTAAATACACGTGACTCTTTTGATATTTTTTTTAATTAAAAAAAATTCAAGTTCAATAAGTACATATGATTGATACATAAAAGAAACATAATTTATTTTGAAGGAGGTGAAGTTGTTGTTGTTGTTGTGGTTTCAGGATTTGTAGCAGTTTTATCAAATTTAATCAACAAGAATTTCTTTGCCATTGACCATTGTTCAAGATATTTTTTTGGAATTTTTTTATCACCAATTTTTTGGAAAATTTTCAAAACATGTAATTGAGTGTAGCCATTAAAATTCAATTTAATCCAAAATATACCAAGATAAACAACAAACACAAACCCTGCAAATGGAGTCAAAATCAATGTATTAAATAACAAAGGAATCAATGTGCAAATTTCAGTATATGATATTATGGAAAAAATCATTGTTTCCATCTTTGTTGATAATTTAGCAGTTTGTGAAAAACTCAATAAAATGTATGGGAATATTTTGAAAAAACTTGGATATGAAATAAACCATAATCCAACAATAAACAAATATTGGAAATTTACCATACTAAACAAATCGTAATAACTTGCACTTACGAAATTTCCCTTTGTAAATTGATTCAAAGTAATGAAATGAGATAAAATTGAACCAAGACATGCAAATCTAAACCAATTATTTGGATTGAAAAAGAATTTTTTGAATAATAAATGGACAACATAATATTTATAATCAAACCATGAATATTTTGGTTTTTGGGTATTGATTAAATCTTGAAATGCTAAAAATTGTGAATATTTTGCAGATTTTGTGAAAAAAACTGTTTTCCAATTTCTATATTTGTAAAAAGTTAAAAGATACCAAAAACTTTTAAGTAAATGAACAGAATAATAAATTGAATATAACAAACCAAAGACTAAACACAAAATATGTCCTACTCTCCATAACATTTTTTGTTTTGCAGATTTTTCAGCTTCATCTAGGTTTTTTTTCACAATAATTTTTTCACTTTGTTGTTGCTCTTTGTTTTCTTCAGTATTTGGAGCAATTGGTTGAGATGCATCTTTGTAAACTTTAGGGACACTTGTATTCAAACCATCAGCAACAGGAGCATCAGGAGCAACAGCAGCAGCAGCAGTATTAGCAGCCTTCGACATAGCGTGTGCGTTTTTTGTTGCCTTTTTATTATTATATTTATTCTTATTCTCTTTCATCCATCAAACAAGACAAGATTATATAATTTCGTATATTCAATATGAAACAATCGGTCGTTATTATTAATATATAAAAGTTGAAAAAAAAACAAGAAAAAAAAAAGACAAACGAGAAATGAAAGAGAGAGAAAAACAAATTCAATTTTAGGAAACAAAAAAAGGGTTGTGTTTTATTATTTTGGAAACAATAAATATAGCAAAATCCAAGAGGGTAAGTGGGGTTGTGTGTTCAATACCAAAAGAGGAATTTATAATACACATCACGTGCGTTCTAGAAGAAGAAAAAAAGTAATAACAATGAAAAAAAACCAAAATAGTACATTTTATTGTTTTTTATTAGACCGTACTATTTTGGTTCTATAGTTTTATTGTTTTTTTTTTTTTTTTGTTTCATTGGAATTTTGAATACTGTTGTTAATGCACTATGCATAATGCAAATGAGAAAAAAAAAAAGACACTGAGGGTAACACTAATACTTTACAGTGTCACGTACCTCAATATATATAATTAGAGACAAGGAACCCACAAGTGTAGGAAGTAGTAGTAAGTTTCTAAGGAAAGAAAAACAAGAGCAATAATTATTTGATAATAACAGTTTCCATTTTTCATTTTTTTTTTTTAATTTTTGTTATAAGAATGTAAATATATTATAGAAAGAGAATGATTGATTAATTTCTTGATTTCAAAAGAAACAAAGAAAGAAACTATCGGTGTATCTATATCTTCAGTATATCATTGTAGATTTATTCAAAGTAAATAATGTAAATAAAAAATTTCAAGTTAATTTTTTTTTGTTAATTTGAAAATGAGGAAAAAAAAAAGAAAACAAAAAAAGGCAAAAAAAGGCAAAAAAAGGCAAAAAAAAAAGAAAAGTTACGATCTTAGATGAAAAATTGTTAGAATTCAAGATTTGAGTTTTTTTATTTTTTTTTTTGCCTTTTTTTTTTTCATTCAAGATCTGCAGTACTCATTTGTTGAGGAACGGTTTTGATGTTGTTGTTACTAATATTATCGACAACAAATAATATGGGATAAAAATATAAACAAAAAGTGAAAACACGCATAAAACACCAAGAAATTTTAAGGGAGATCAACCAAAATGTACAATTCACCCTTTCCACCATTGAATCCTAAAATTAGATATAAAACAGCTATGGAAAGAGCTGGTTTTAATATTAATAGTGGCTCTGTTTCAAGCACTGGGACAAGTAATAATAATACAACAACAAACAATAATAGTACTTATAATTTTAGTAATAATAGTAGTAGTAGTAATATTTATAATAACAGTATTAATTCTCAAAGTCAAACGCCAAGTAATAGAAATAGTAATAGTGAACCATATACTAGAAAAAGTGAACAAAGTACGGCAAAGACTAGTCCCGTAAGTGGTGTGTTTATTAGCAACAACAACAACAACAACAACAACAACAACACTATAGAGAATGAGAATACTAAAGATAATGATAAATTAGCAAAAGCTGATATTTCATTTAAATCTGAAAGTGAATTGTCTAGAAATGTTGATGAACTTGAAAAAGAAGAAGAAGGCAATAGCAACAATGTGTACAAACACTCTTCTCAAAACATGAGCGATGCTATACAAAGAAGTTTTGACATGTTGACTACACAAGATACAAATAAATTGCATGTGTCTAGCGCTTCTAGTGTTCCTAGTGTGCGCAGTGTTAGAAATAGTACTAATAGTGTAGATAGTTCAGGATTCAAAGATACTTCTGTCATGGATGTTATAGCTCCATTGGAACTACAATACAATACTACTCCATCTTTAGAAAGAACCACTTCTGTAGAACATGAGGAAGTCACAATATATGAAGATGAAGAACCAGGAACAGCAACTACAACCCAACTGAATGAATTATTACAAGAATTGAATGAATCTACTAAAAACAAAACATTGTTGGCCGATCAGCTGCCGTCAAAAACGGGAATTGACAACATGTCTTCCAAAAACACAAGAAAGAATATTAACAAATCAAGTGCATATCTATCTGGATTTGTGCCCTTGAATACACAGTCAAATGAAGAGGAAGACAAAGAAGAAGACAAAGAAGAAGACAAAGAAGAAGACAAAGAAGAAGACGAAGAAGAAATAAACGAAGAAGGGACAAAAACATTTCCATCGGGAGAAGGTCCATGCAGATACTGTCATCAGAACATAGACTATCCAAGAGAAAAACGGATTTTTTCAAAAAGAAACAATGAACTTTCAGGACAGTGGCATAGAAAATGTTTCCATTGTACATTATGTGATGTGTCATTTTCTAAAAAAGTTCACTGTTATATTCTTAATGATAAACCTTACTGTGAACATCACTACCATATGGAAAATAACAGTGTTTGTAAAATATGCAATGGATACATTGAAGGGGAATGTCTCGAAAACGATTGCAACGAAAGATTCCACATCAATTGTTTATCCTGTTCTATTTGTGATAAAATAATCACTAATGACTACTACATATACAATAATAAAAAAACAATTTGTGACAAACATGATCTAGATGAATTGGTTAAAAATGGATTGGGCATGGAAAATAATAAAGATAATAACAGTAAAACAGAAGCACAACAAAATAAATTTGATAAGAGAAGAACAAGGCTAGTTGAAACGTCCTCAAAACTTATATAGAATATATTATTTTATTTTATTTTATTTTATTAATTTAATTTAATTGTAACTCCTGAGTCACGTGTCTTGCACTGATTATTATATTTTTTTATCTTTGTAAATTGTATAATTCAAGGGAGAAGGAGGTATTTGAACCCTTTGTTTAAACGTCAAGCGTCTTTCAACTATCATTTGAAAAAAACAAAACAACACGATATATAGAAACCAAAAAAAAAAACATGAAACCACAGAAAGATAAACACACCAATGAAAAAACAAATAGACACGTTGGACTAGAGAAACTGCCATCGACACCAAAGAGAAAACGGTCAGCGGCTACCTGGACTAGCAACGTTACCCCTTCACAAGACAAACCAGTACAGGAAAACCCACTGGAGACTCCTGGAAGAAGAAGAAAAAGTTTCCTTTTAGATAGCAGTCCTGTGACAAGAAAACGACTTTCTGCTTCGTATGCAGACACAGACCAACTGGGCACCACATGCGATACAAACAGTGCCTATGAAGCATTTGCAAAAGCCCTTCAAACAGGATCCCCTTTTAAAACTCTGCCTACACCCCTAACGTGTGAAGCCAAGGGTGAAAATAAAAAACCTTGGGAAAAGACAAAACTGTCAAAGCATACATCTCTTTCTGAGTCTGATGTTGCTGAAAGTCTGGTAAAGCTGGCAAACCAGATTAAAGTGGGTAGTAGTACTCCTCCAGTTGATGATAACTCTGATAAGGCATACCATTGAAGTCCGAGGAAAGAATTGAAAAATGTCCGAAATGTAAAAAAAACAGCCAGAGCTCCGAGCGTTTTTTCCTCTTTTCCAATCTTCTTTTCTTTTTTTTTTTCTATTTTTTTCGTTTTTCTTTTCATCTTCCTGCTAAACATTTTTGTTTCCTGAAAAACGATTTGATGTGAATAAACCTTTAACTTTCTTTTTAAATTGATTTGTTCGAACTGAATTGGAAATTTGTTGTTGTTGTTGTTGTTCTTGAATGAGCGTTTAGCTTGAAAGAATCAAACACCAACCACAAAGAAATAAATTTACAATGGGTCCGTTACCAAAGTTAGCTGAAAAATCTAAAAAGAAAGAAAGAGAATTGAGTTCTAGTTCATCTTCAAGTTCATCTTCAAGTTCATCTTCAAGTTCATCTTCTAGTTCATCTTCTAGTTCATCTTCTAGTTCATCTTCTAGTTCTTCCAGCTCATCTTCTAGCTCTGAATCAGAAGCTGAGAAAAAAGTTGTGAAAGTCAAGAAATCTAAAAATAAAGTAGAAGCTAAGAAAGCTATAGAATCATCATCATCCTCTAGCTCATCTTCCAGTGACTCATCATCTAGTTCTTCGTCGAGTGATTCTTCAAGTTCTTCTTCCAGTGACTCAAGTTCCTCTTCTAGTGACTCAAGTTCCGAATCTGAATCTGAGGTTGAACAAAAAAAAGTAGTGGAAGAAATTAAAGAATCTTCTTCCAGTAGTGATTCTACTTCTTCTTCAAGCAGTGACTCCTCTGATAGCTCTGATAGTTCTTCTGATAGTTCTTCTGACAGCTCTGACAGCTCTGACAGCTCTGACAGTTCTGATAGTTCCGATAGCTCTGACAGTTCTGACAGTTCTTCCGACAGTTCCTCAGATAGCTCAGATAACTCTTCTGATAGTTCCTCCGACAGCTCCGACAGCTCTGACAGCTCTGATAGCTCTGACAGCTCTTCTGATTCTGAAGAATTGAACGAAAAAAAGAGAGTTGTTGAAGAAAACTCTGAAGAATCAAACAAAAAACAGAAAACAGAAGAACCAGGTAAAGAATTATCTTCTACCGAAGAAAGCGAAAAGCTGAATATATCTGCAGGAAAAGATGAACTAAAAGAAGGAGAACGTCATCATTTTTCCAGAATCAATAGAGAAAAACTTTCTTTTGAAGCTTGGGAATTGACAGACAATACATACAAAGGTGCGGCTGGTACATGGGGTGAAATGGCCAACGAAAAACTGGGTAAAGTGAGAGGTAAAGATTTCACCAAAGGTAAAAATAAGATGAAAAAAGGTGGTTACAGAGGAGGTACCATTACTTTAACCTCAGGTTCATACAAATTCAAAGATTAAAAGTGGAGTACAAACAAACTAGCACACTCGCGAATTGTATCATAAGTTATACAAATGTCTGTAGAGAATAATTATATATATATATATATATATATATACATATAAACATAATAAATAAATAAATAGTTGGTCATGTAGTTTTGGTTTTTTTTGCAAATAAACTAGTTAAAGCTTTGTTGAGCTAATTTCAATGCACCTTCTCTTGAAGAAAACCCACCAATAAAACCTGCAGCATGAACAAAAATACCACCATCAATTCCAGAAGCGGTACTCAATTCAGCGTCTCTCAAACCTCTTAACTTTTCAGGTAGCCCCATTCTGAAATCAAAAGAACCTGGCGCCACAGAAACAGTAGAGACTCTGTATGCTTTACCGGTGTCTGGGAACAACACAAATTTAATTTCACCTTCAATTCCTAATTCTCTTTCGACTTCATACAAATGTTCTTTCCAAGGAACGAATTGGGTAAATTCAATAATAGCACCTCTGCTTGGGTCGATTTCAAATCTTTTGCTGACTGCATCAACAACAAAGTTTTTAGCTGGTAACCATGAAGTACCCATGTTGTAAACGTATCTTTTGAAAATGTCACCGATAAATTGACTTGCCATTTGGAAATTTGAGTCGAATTTTTCAGAAGATTGGTCTTTTTCGTTCCACAATGGGTTCATAGACGAAATGACACCTGGTAAACTCAATTTTCCGGTTTTGAATGGTAGATCATAATCTTTTGGATATGCGGAAACACCATTATCATTGGCATCAATACTTTCAACGAAATCGTCGTAGATTTTCGTGTATAAGATTTCCAAATTTTTAGGTTCGATAGTAGTGGCTGATGACAAGATTTCAGTGATAATGTCTTTACCGAAATGCTTATAGACCAAACCAGCAGAGGACAATTTGGTGGTTTTCTTGGTTGCACTGAAGTACTCATTGAAAGTTCTTTGATGATGATCAAACTTATTCTGTGCAGGATCATATTCACCACAAACATCAACAATAATGTCGGCGGTTTCCCAAACTTTAGGGTCTCTGGATCTGACAACTTTAGCATTTTGAAAAGATGGCAACAATCTTAACATGTAAACAGCCAATGCTTCATCAGCATGGAAGGATCCGGAATGTGTAACAATAGTTTTCAAAGCAGCGTTCATTTTCAATTTCTTGGAAACAGGTTCTTCTTTGGACATGCTTCTTGTTTATATGTAGATAGTGACTGATATTTGTATACAAAAAGACTGTTACCTATGTCTCACTGACTTTAATCTCTATTGTCCTCAGGGCATCTTCAAAAAGAAATAACAAAGAGTTCTAGTCACATGCGGTCGGGCAACAAAAAAAGTACGATTCAGATTTTGGGTAAATGATTTTAAAAAAAGAAAATGGGGTTGGTCTTGACTATTGATTAGGGAGCTACTAAGTTGAGAGAAAAGAACGAGCAAACCATACCAACAACAAATTACAACCATGTCGATTGCTGATCACGAAGAAGAAAAACCACTTGTTTCACGTCGTAGAAAAAACACTATTTTTCAACAACAGATCAACAACGAGGACAATTCAGATGCTACTGACTCTTCAGACGATGATCAAGAGGTGGTGGTGGAAAAGAAACCACTTTTGAAGCCTAAGAAAAACTCCAAGAAGAAGGAGGAAGTAATCAAGGACAGTTTTGTTCACGAAATCGATGACGTTCCTGAAGATTTTGTTCCGGATGTGGTTTCAGATATTTTCAGAAATCAAGATTTCTCGTATCTAGTTTTGAAACCAGACCATGCACTGAGACCACTTTGGATCAATCCCAATGATGGACGTATTATTTTGGAAGGGTTTTCGCCGTTGGCAGAACAAGCACAAGACTTTTTGGTCACCATTGCTGAGCCGATCAGTAGACCTTCACACATGCACGAATACAGAATCACAGCTTACTCGTTGTATGCTGCCGTTTCTGTTGGTTTGGAACCGGATGATATCATTTCTGTGTTGGACAGACTTTCTAAAGTTCCTGTTGCTCAGTCGATCATCAAGTTTATAAAAGGGGCCACAGTGTCCTATGGTAAAGTGAAGTTAGTTATCAAACACAATAGATATTTTGTTGAAACTACACAGACGGATGTTTTGCAAATGTTGTTGAGAGATCCTGTCATTGGGAAGCTGAGAATAGACAGTGATGGTGAAAGCAATAAGACAGGAGCAAATGGTGGTAAAACAGAAAATGGAGTGAAAACTGAGAAAACAACAAAGGATATCCTTGGTGAACAAAACTCTCGTGTCAATATTGATGATGTGGAGGCAGTTTTTAGTTCTGTTGTTGGAGAAGATGATTTGGATAATGATGACGATGCGGTACAACTGTTTGAAATTGCTAATGATGCAGTGGAAGTGGTTAAAAAGAGATGTCAAGAGATTGACTATCCCGTTTTGGAAGAGTATGATTTTAGAAACGATAACAGAAATCCAGATTTGAATATAGATTTGAAACCATCAACACAGATCAGACCGTACCAGGAGAAATCTTTGAGTAAAATGTTCGGTAACGGTAGAGCAAGATCTGGTATTATTGTTTTACCATGTGGTGCCGGGAAGACTCTTGTTGGTATTACAGCTGCGTGTACTATTAAAAAATCTGTCATTGTTCTATGTACTTCATCTGTTTCAGTTATGCAATGGAGACAGCAATTTTTGCAATGGTGTACTTTGCAGCCAGAGAATTGTGCTGTTTTCACTTCTGATAACAAGGAAATGTTTCAAACTGAATCTGGTCTGGTTGTTTCGACTTATTCGATGGTGGCCAACACTAGAAACAGATCGCATGATTCTCAAAAAGTGATGGATTTTTTAACTGGAAGAGAATGGGGGTTTATTATTTTAGATGAAGTGCATGTTGTTCCTGCTGCAATGTTTAGAAGAGTGGTTAGTTGTATTGCCGCACATGCGAAATTAGGATTGACTGCTACATTAGTTAGAGAAGATGATAAGATTAGTGATTTGAATTTTTTAATTGGTCCGAAATTGTATGAGGCCAATTGGATGGAACTATCCCAAAAGGGACACATTGCAAATGTGCAATGTGCTGAAGTATGGTGTCCAATGACAGCGGAATTTTATCAAGAGTATTTGAGAGAAACAGCTAGAAAAAGAATGTTGCTTTATATTATGAATCCAACCAAGTTTCAAGCTGCACAATTTCTAATTCAATACCACGAAAGTAGAGGGGATAAAATCATTGTTTTTTCAGATAACGTTTATGCATTACAGGAGTATGCTTTGAAATTGGGGAAACCATTTATTTATGGTTCAACACCGCAAAATGAAAGAATGAAAATTTTACAAAATTTCCAATACAACGATAAGATCAATACGATTTTTTTGTCTAAAGTGGGTGACACATCCATTGATCTTCCCGAGGCTACTTGTTTGATTCAAATTTCATCGCATTATGGTTCAAGAAGACAAGAAGCACAAAGATTGGGGAGAATTTTGAGAGCTAAGAGAAGAAACGATGAAGGTTTTAATGCTTTTTTTTATTCATTAGTTTCAAAAGATACACAAGAGATGTATTATTCAACAAAGAGACAAGCTTTCTTGGTGGATCAAGGGTATGCATTTAAAGTTATTACACATTTACACGGAATGGAGAATTTACCTAATTTAGCATATTCTACACCAAGAGAAAGAAGAGAATTACTTCAAGAGGTTTTATTGAAAAACGAAGAGTTGGCTGGTTTAGAAGCTGGAGAAGATGCAGATAATATGGTTACAAATAAAAGAGTACGGAGATTGAATTCCGTTAAGAATGAGGGATCTCTTGCTGGTTTGGCCGGTGGTGAAGATATGGCATATATGGAATACACGAGTGCAAAAGATTTGAGTAAACATCATCCATTGATCAGAAAGATGTATTACAAAGAGCAACCTAAAAAGTAATTCAAAGTTTTCAAAAACCATCATCTATAAAAAGTTTATCTAGTTCCCTTTCACAATTATGTAATGAATCATCAAAGTTTTTTTTAAAATTTTTTGTTTGTGTGGTTGTTTGGTTTAATGTTTTGATTAAATTCAATGAAAATTCTTTATTTTTATTAATTAAATTTTCATAAATTGATTCTTTTTCAATTATTTTAGTTTGTGTGTCTTTTAAGAAATCTACACTTTGTTTATTTAAAGATCTTATCTTATTTTCTAATTTTTCAATTTCAATTTCTTGTTGTAAAATTTTTGATTTTTCATTCTGTTTAGATATATCGATTTGTATTTGTAGAGTTGAGTATTTATTCTCTAAGGACTCCATATATGTTGATTTTTCCTGAATATTTTTTTGTAGTATCCGTATTTGCGATTCAAGATCGTATGTGGTTTTTTGTATTGTATTGGTATTTCCATTTATGTTATCATTCAATTTTTTCAAATTTGTTTGAATTTGTAATATATTTGTTTGTGCCATTTCATCAAGTGTGAATTTGAAAGAATCACTATCACCATCATCAGAAGGGAAATATTGTAATTTTAAAGGATTCAAAAAATCAGTTATTGAATTATAGTGTTCCGTTATTTGTTCAAGAGTATCGAATAGTTTATCAAAATCCAAAGTGAATGATTTATTTGAAATTGTTAAATTTTCAATCATATTTTCTAATTTATTTAAATTATTCATTATAGTGTTTTGTAAAGCCATTTTTTCATTAATATCTGAAATCGAGAAACCTTTTAAATCTAAAGTATGTTGATATTCGGCAATTTTTGATTTAAAATTTAAGATTGTTTCATTTTTTTTATTGATCTCTTGTTTAATCTCAATGATTTTTTTATTCCATAAATTTCCTTGTTTTGATTCCATTAATTCATTATATTTTTCAAATTTAAATAAATCATTTTGCAAGATATCGTTATTTTTTTTCAAATTTTCTAAAAAATTAATATTTCCCATAAAAGTGGTAAATTTTGAACTTAATGATTTATTCTTTGAATCAATTTTTAAAATATCATTATTAATAATTTTTTCAAAAATTTTAAAATTTTCTAATAATTCTAAATAATATTCATTAAAATTATCATTGTGTGATAAAAATAATTTATAAGATTTGAAAAGATAATCAATAAATAGTCTTTCCACCATCATTTCATATTTTTCAATTTTTAAAAATTGCATTTTATTATCCATTATAATTAAATCTTCATTATTTGTTAAAATTGTCATATCTTGTGTATCTTTGATATTAATATTTTCATCAATATTGAAAAGTTTGTCTTCTAAATTTATAATCAATTGAATTAACCAATGAATTAAACCTAAAAATTTAAACCAATTTGTACCACCAACAGCAGAAATTTGCGATTTACTTATATTATTTAAAAAAGGATATTGTAAAATTTTTAAAATATTATAAATATGATTTTCAATGTTGTTGAACCCAATATTAAAATTATAACCTGGATCAAGTTTTAAATAACACCATTTAAAAATTGTTAAAAAATCTCTCTGTGTTGGTTGTCTAAGTATTTTCAAATTTATAATAAGATTTGTATCACGGGGAAAATTTTCTTTTATTAGATAATCTAATATTTCTTGAATTATTGAATTTTGATAATTTTTATCTCTTAATGGTCTTTGATCTTTGATATAATTATAGGAATCATTACTTTGATTTTGACTGTTTAAATTATTGACAAATGTAGATGATGATATGAGAGATGATCTATTGTTGTTGTTGTTGTTGTTATTATTATTATTATTAGTTACTTGTGAGCTTGTTGTTGTTGATGATGAAAGGAATGTTCTCCTTCTATGTGGTTCCATATTGTTTGTTTATCCTTATACTTGTTTGTTTATCCTTATACTTGTTTATACTTTTATACTTTTCCAATTCGTTACATTTCTTCTCTATACTGTCTTTATTTATAGGAATATAATAATAGTATAAACATTCGATAGACGTTTATCAGGATCCATCTATCTTTTTTCATATCCATTGAAAGAAAGAAGACAGAAAACAACAAAATAAAAAAAACTAGTTAGTCATATCACGTGCGTGTGCGTGTGTGTGTGGCTCTAGGGTAACTTACCCATTTCTTTTTTGCTCGTTTTATTAAATTAAATCACGTGTTACAATATACACGTGATTGTGTTCTTTTTTTTTTTCTTACTGTTTTTTACCGTTTTTTTTTACCGTTTCTCCGGGTTGCCATTTTAACTTTTTTTTTATCTTCCTTATCTTCCTCATCCTTCTTTTATCCTTATCTTATCTTTTGGAAAAAGGTGTAAGGTGTAAGGTTTAAGGTGTAAGGTTTAAAAAAATATAATAACCCATACATTAACAACATATTACTAAGAGCATATTATTACCACACTAATAACATTTTTACATCACACCCCTGTTTCTATATACACATCATATATATATATATATATTTATATACAAATACAAATACAAAGACAAATACTCAGTTTCAACTTTCAATTTATTTACCCTCTCACTTTTTTCTTGTATATATATTCATTTTTTCCTTTCTTCCCTTTTAATTTAAATTATTTTTTTTTATAATATATAAAAAATAGATTTTTTAAGGGGAAATGTTTTATTAATTGATTAATTAAACTTTTGAAATGCATATATATATATATATATATATGTATGATGATGATGATGACATGTAAAAATATTTTAAACATAAAGGATATTAGTAATATATGGTCATAAGGAAAAGGTGAAAAAGTAAATCAGTAAGGAAAAAACCAAGGTTAATAAAGAAAAAAGAACATGGTTAATGATAAAAGTCATGATAATACGTTAGATAAGAATACGTTAGATAAGAATACAAGTAAAAATACCAGTAAAAAGGATTTAACAGAGTCTTGGCAGAATATTGAAAGTGATATTTGTCTGTCTGATAGCACTGTAAGTATTGACAATAATAATAGTACGATTGAAAGTAATGTACTTGAAGGAGAAGAAGAAGAAGAAGAAGAAGAAGAAGGAGACGGAGAAGGAGACGGAGACAGAGAAGACGACAACGATAGTCTCGGAAACAAGAGTAGCTCATCATCAGTGGTTCCTAATAATATATTATCATCTAGCTCTTCATCTGATGCTGATTCTGATAAATCAAAAGAAGAGGATTTTGAAGAATTCAAATTAAAGCCAAATTTTTTTAAAGAAAATGAAATTTATAATATATATGGGCAAAAGATTAGTGATAATAATAAAAGTAAAAATACAAAAAAGAGAAAAAAACTAATCAGTATATGTGGGAAAATTGAACAATTAAATGAAGGCAATATTCAACTTCATAATAAAAATTATAGTTACAAACAAGTTATTAATAGTAGTAATAATGACAACTATGATGATGATGATGAGTATTTTGAAGAAGATTTTGAAGAAGATGATGAATATTATGAAGATTTGAACAATTTCGAAAAATTTAAAACTTTTAAAGAATCAATAAGTAATAGTACTATGATACTACCTGAAAAAGAAGAAAATAGTACAGTTTTTGCAAATAACAATAAAAATATAAATACCAGTAGTTCAAAGCAAGATGATATGAGTTCAACAATATCTTCATTATCTTCATCAACTTATGTTATGCCTAATATCCCGTTTGATTCTAAAATGTCAAATAGTTGTTTCAATATATTGAATGAATCAATTAGTGATATGAGTAATAATAATAGTGGTGGAACAACAAAAATGTTAGGATCTCTTGTTTCAAATGATTTTGAAAAAAAATTCTTAAATCAAAAAGATTTCTTTATTCCAATTATAGGTCCATTGAGTTATTTATTTATTATGAAAATTCCTGAAAGTTATAAAAAAATTATACTGCATGATGGTAATGGTAATAGTAACAATGATAATGTAAAACTGATAGATATTCCTATAGTGATATATTCAAAAATGAACAAGAGTAATATTGATAAAGAAAATATTAAATATCTTTGTGGAAAATTTGATGAATTGGTTTTAATACCACTTGTTGATTCAAATCAAGGTTTACAAGAAGTTGAAAGTTTTTTAAAATTCTTGGAACCTTTGAATAAAAATGGCCAAATTAAATTATTACATCAGCCTATAGATGTTTCAAATAATCATGAAGTTTTCAAAGTTTGTAGAACTTTGTATAATTTGAAAACAGAATTTGAAAATAGTAAAAATATTGTGAATAATAATGATGATGAGAATAATAATGATGTTGAGAATAATAATGATGTTGAGAATAATAATATCAACAAAATTACCAAACCAAGTAGTAGTAGTAGTATTACTTTTTCTGTTGATGAATTAAAAACTACTAGTACTACTGACAATAATAATACAATTTATGATGACAAAGCTAAGAAAGAATTTTATAAAATCAAAAAAATTATTTACAAGTATCATGAAATTGATCCAGACAATGAAGAAATTGACTTTTTTACAAATATAAACAGTAATGATAGTGATAACGATAACAATAACATACATAAAAGAGATGGGAAAAATGAAAAGTTTGATAAAACTACTCTATGGATTATATCACTGGGATTAGGAATTGGAATAAGTATTACAATGTACTATTTCCACTACAATCCTATTAAATCGTTTTTCGGACTGTTTTATTCTGGAAATCAATCAAAATATTCAACGTCTTCAACTCCACAGTTTATTCTGTCTTATTCATCTGCACTCCCACCATCAACATCAACATCGAGTTCTGAATCAGCACTATTTTCGTTGCCTTCTTCTACAATTACTAATAATATACTTCATCCCAAAAGCCAGTTCACCAATGTTTACTGTTTTTATGTTAACGATGTCCCAAACGTCGTTACTTTACAACTATTAAGAGTATCTAGATGGTTTGATCAATTGACAAGCAAATATTCTTTGATTTCAAGCAGCAGCAGCAGCAACAACAACAATATTTCGTTGGCTATTTATTCTTACTCCAAATCAACAAGTTTGATAACTTTGCACTATATCGATGAAGGTTTTCAAACTCTTGGTAAATTGTGTGCTCAATTTCATCACTGGTTGAAAGAAATTATTCAAAAATCTAGAAATATTACCATTCCGGAAAATATGTCATTAACAACTGTCAAAGATACATTTAACAACACAAATTTTGCTAAAATTTGTAAAATTCTCAATTTCACTGAATGGGGTCCAAAGATGTTTGCAGAACTTCAATCATTAACAATTGTTAAAAATGTAAGCGATGGTTCAAAGAAATTTTTTGGTGCAGCTGCTAGTAAATTTAGTGAATGGAAAAATGTTCCATGTTCCAATACACATTGTCACAGTTTTCATAACAATGATGTGAATGTTTGGGAAACTATATCTTGTGCAACAAACAACATGGTTTCCACTGTTCATGGAAAATATAAAGAGTTTACAAGTACTATTTCAGAAAACAAGACTTTTGCCAATGTTTTTGATACAATTGGAGCTATGTAACTAAATTTTTTTTTCTATTTCAACATTCTTTATATTCAATATATTCTTTATAATATATGTATTATATGACTAAATAATATGGTTTAATTAACTGAAAGTCTACTTTTTCCTAGTAATTCGTTCTTTCTTTTTTTTTTTCTGTTTTTCTATTTTTCTATTTTTTTTTTTATTTTCTGCTTTTCTTGATTTTTGTTTCGTGTATCAGATGTGTCAGGTTTTCTCGGCCTTCAATAAAAGCTATTATTAGGAAATGAACGATTTAAGAGCAAGAACCCATATAAAAGCTAAACGTAGAAACACGAATACTCAGACACACATGACTTTGTTTTATAGGATACTGCACCGTTTGCAGGAAATGGCGAAACCGCCGTATCGTATCCGGATCAAAGAACAGTTGGTTATGTTGGTTTTACTTGTGGCTCTGGTCTCGTTGATCATTTTGGCAGTTATCACAGGTGTGTATTTCACGTACAATTACAGAGCGCTACGGGCAGACAGGCTTTTTGTGGCAGCGCAGTTGAAATCCTCGCAGATGGACCAGTCGCTAGACTATTTTTACTACCAGTGCTACTGGCTTTCCGAACAAGCTGATCTTGGAGATTCACTAGTGCGGAGGAAAGCAGGGAACAACAGTGCGGCAAACTGGGTTGACTCCACCACGATCCTTGACAAGTTTCTTTCTTCGTCAAACACGTTCACCAACGCCGTGCTTTACGACACTTCGTTCTCCAGCATGCTTGCTGTCTCAAACAACGGGACTGGAGACGATGTTCCTTATGCTGTGTTGGAAAAATTGTTACCGCTTTCTGGAAACGATCCTTTGCCCGCATCGCTTAATTCCTTCGGGATGTTAACCAATCCGGTGCTCAACTCATCGAACTACCTAATGTCGATGTCGCTTCCGATCTTCAGCTCTGCGTCCATCCTGTTTTCCAATAACAAACTTACCGGGTTCTTGACCGTGATCATGACTGCGGACAGCATCCGGTCTGTTTTCAACGATTCGAGTTCTCTTGGGAAGTCAGAGGTCTCATTTGTCTCTTCAGTTTACGAGGGGGGAAAAATGACAGGCTATTCATTTATTTTCCCACCTCATGGGTACGTTATCTCTGTAGACACGACATTCTACAATTTGAACCAGTCATTTCTTGGAAACGTGCTTAGGGGCCAAGACACTTCGGGGTCTATTAAAAAGACAAAATTTTTCTACGATTCCACAGTGGCATTAGGGTACTCAAGATGTTCTTTTGCTCTGTCCAATTGGGTTGCCGTTGTCACACAGCCGCAAAGCGTGTTTCTTGCACCAACAAACAAACTAAACATGATCATAATCTTGACCGTTGTCATTATTGCCGTCTTGCTGTCACTTTTCACTCTTCGCTTGGCAGACTGGGCAGCACAGCCGATTGTTAGATTGAAGCAGGCCACTGAGATCATTGCAGCAGGAAGAGGTTTGAAATCCAACAACCACTCGGCTCTCGACTTGAACAGCCAAACAGATTCCGGATACTATAGCTCGCAGGTAGACATTGCCGAGAGCCATAATACGGGGACTATAAGCAGGAGAGCTCCATCATTTTACGCACATAAAAAAAAATTCTCTAATAACTCAATAATCTCGTTTGCTAGTAAGAAATTTGGCATGTTTGGCTTCCACAAAAAGAAAGACTCAGAAACTCTCAAAGAAACAGATCATGTACAAGATATTAACGACGTGAATGAAAAAAAAGGTGACACATCGCTTGCATTAAGCACCGAGAACGACAATTTTGCCCAAGAGGATAAACCGCAAACGGAGTTTCTGGACAGAAACGACATATTGCAAGCAACTGCGAAAAGAACTATCTCAAAAGATCTGAATAATTTTTCCTCTTTGATTTCACAGGGCAACAACAACAACAACAACAATAATAATAATAATACTGGCAGCAGCAGCTCACGGCACCATCGTAACAAGTCGCAGCCGATAGACTTGATTTTCAAGACAGATGGTAGGTGCGATTCTCCGGTTGATGGCAAATTCAATAGGGTCAGTAGCGACTACTCGCTGGCAACTTCGACTCCATACAGTGACAGACGTCCAGACCTGCCCCATACTTCTACAAACTTGATAAACGCGAGAATCCCCGTATACCGTAGAATCTTTATAGATGAATTGTCAGAGTTGACAGATACATTCAATACAATGACTGATGAATTGGATAGATACTACTCGTTATTAGAAGACAGAGTGCGTGCAAGAACCAAAGAGTTGGAGCAAGCCAAACTTCAGGCTGAGGCAGCAAATGAAGCCAAAACAGTTTTCATTGCTAACATTTCGCATGAATTGAGAACGCCATTGAACGGTATTTTAGGTATGACTGCTATTGCAATGGCGGAAAAGGATCCAGATCAAATTCAAAATTCGTTGAAATTGATTTTCAGATCTGGGGAGTTACTATTGCATATTTTAACAGAACTTTTAACATTCTCGAAGAATGTTTTGAAAAGAACAAATTTAGAAGAAAGAGAATTTCTAATTCAGGATATTGCTTTACAGATAAATTCCATTTTCGGAAAGTTGGCAAAAGATCAACGCGTCAAGTTGACAGTTGATATTAAACCAAACGATGTTAGAAAAATGGTTTTATGGGGGGACTCTAACAGACTTATCCAAATTGTTATGAACTTGGTTTCAAATGCCTTGAAATTCACTCCAGTCGACGGAATCGTCAATGTTCGGATAACAATGCTGGGGAAATACGATTTTGAAAAAAGTGCAGCCTCAAATCACAAAATGGTTTTCACAAAAGATGAAAAACTGGAAGAGGTGAACAATAAAAATGGGAAAAATGGGTTTCATCACAATGACATTCCCAAACAATCAGAAGGCATGGACTACTTTACTTATGTTGCACAGACAGATGATATTGTAGCTGAGAATGGAGAAGCAGAGATCAATGATTTGACTTCAGACGATTTTGAAGACACAAACTTACATTCCGTTACCACGTCTTCAGCTTCATCGTATGATGATGCATTATTTTTATCACAATTCAAGAAAAATGACAATAATAATGATAATGGAGAATTTGATGATTTTAACGCGAAATCTATTAACGAAGAAGACAGAGAAACTTGGGTGATTTCTATTGAAGTGGAAGATTCAGGGCCTGGTATTGATCCGAAATTGCAACAGTCTGTGTTTGAACCATTTGTTCAAGGTGACCAAACTTTGTCAAGACAGTATGGGGGTACCGGTTTAGGGTTGTCCATTTGCAGGCAGTTGGCATTGATGATGAAAGGTACAATGCAACTAGAGTCCAAAGTAGGTGAGGGAAGTAAATTCACTTTTACTGTTCCCTTGAAACAAACCAGAGAGTTACTTTTAGACGAAACTCAATTGAAATTTGACGATGAGTTCAATAGTATGAGTAGAACAAGAAGAAAAATCAGGTTTAAAGAGGGCAACAAAGTGATTTCCAAGAAAAGACTGAGTAGTCCCGGAATATCTGATGATGCTTCAACTACTAATGAGGGCAGAGAAAGCAATAGAAAACCAAATTTACTGAAAGTGCCGTCCGATCGCTCGATAAAGTCATCTGGTGTCAATGTGACAAGACCCTTTTTACAAAGTACAGGCACAGCTACATCTTCTCAAAGAATTCCACAACTTCAAGATTTCACTAGCTCAACAAAAGCAACTGGACCTATTAGACCTTTAAATATATCCACAACAAAAAACTCCACCGGAACTAATAAAGATGAAACTTCTGCTTCCTCTCAGTACAAGATATTGGTTGCAGAAGATAACAACGTCAACCAAGAAGTTATCAAGAGAATGTTGCATCTGCAAGGGTACAAAAACATTGATTTGGCGTGCGATGGGCAAGAAGCTATTGATAAAGTAAGAGACATCATGCAAAAAAAACAAAATGAAGATGCTGATTCTCCTACTGAATTTTACAATTTAATATTTATGGATGTTCAAATGCCAAGAGTTGATGGTTTAGAAGCCACCAAGGTTATCAGAAACGAATTGAATTATAAGCATAACATTGTAGCATTGACTGCTTTCGCAGATGACAGCAATATCAAAGAATGTTTAGAAGCAGGGATGAATGGGTTCTTATCGAAACCTATCAAAAGACCAATGTTGAAAAAAATCATTGAAGAGTATATGCTTAAAAAAGAGGAATAAAACCCGTATATATATATATATATAGTGGACAAATTTTTGTATCTTTAAGTTATCATTACTGATAAGCAAGTATTCAATGGTGGTTTTTTTTTTTTCAATATTTATAATACTAATATATATATGTTAAGAAATACTGTTGAAATATATGAGATATGTAATTTGGTGAGAAACAAAAATGAATGTAAATCATCTATTTTAATTTCTTTTTTGGTCTCAATTGGTTGGTGTGACCACATTTTCTCTTTCTACAGTTAGTAGCTCTTGGAGGTAATCTAGCGTAACATTTTCTGCAAATGGATTTATCACAGTTAAATTTAGAGGCTAAGATTTTCAAAGATGGTTCAATGACACCACCTCTCAATCTCAAAACTAAATGTAAAGTAGATTCTTTTTGAATGTTGTAATCAGACAAAGTTCTACCGTCTTCCAATTGTTTACCAGCAAAGATCAATCTTTGTTGGTCAGGTGGAATACCTTCTTTGTCTTGAATTTTAGCTTTGACATTGTCAATAGTATCGGAAGATTCGACTTCTAAAGTGATAGTCTTACCAGTTAAGGTTTTGACAAAACTGTTTTAAAATGTGTTGGATTTATTTATAAAAAAGGGCATTGATTTGATATGCATTATTCTTTTTTTTTATTAATAAAAACATAAATTTTGTTAGTAAACATGATTTTTTATTTTGAATAATGAGAGTTGTGTCGTAGATATGAAATTGAGTGTTGATAAGTGATGTTAAATAAAAACTGGGATATTGTTAAATTAGGTGATGGTCACAAAACATAAGTTCAAATATTGAGTTTAGATGTAAAGTATTAAAAAATACTGCTTTTGAAAAGTAAAATATTGGTGTTTCTAATCAATTGGTGTGCTACTTTCAAAGCAGCAACTATTTTTGATCTTAGAACACATATAGTAAACATAGAACTACTACTTTTTGTACAGTTTTTTGAAACAGTTATGCATTAGTTTCATAATAAACATTGCATTATGCCGATATTTAAAAGAGGTAGCCCTTTATTTCAGTACATTTTTAAACGTTTTGCTCACTCTTCTTTTATTTTCTCACGCTCTCTTAAATCATATCTTGATGGTATCTCTATCTGTGCTCCAACTTGAATATTGATATGTAACATACATTTGCATCTTGAGTCTGGTGTTTTTCTATGATATTTCTCCTGTTTCTATTTTAAAAATACTGAATACATATATAAATATTAGGTATGGCAAGACTATGAAAGACACACTATGAAAAGCTCAGTACTAAAATTTCCCACATCTTGAAAGTCAAGCCAAAGGTAAAAAAGAAAAGAAAAACAACATCGGAAAAGGAAAAACTCAAAAGTAATTCTCTTTTTTTTTTTTTCATTTTTTTCCTAATTTAGTAATCACCCTATTGTAAGAAACTGTCACGTGTAAAATCTGATTTGATGACAAAAATATATTCAAAAAAAAAACAACTTAGCAATGAGGGTAACCAAAAAAGAGTTAATTACTAAAGAAACCATTGTAACGTGCAAGAAGTACACAGGAGCTTTATCATTATGCACAAAAACGAAAGATGCAAAAATGCATTGAAATCTATGCAGAGCGGGTTATAGTTCAACAGTATGTTAGTATAGGCTCAAAAAGGGTGCATAGAAAAGTATATTGAGAAAATCCAGGATCAATTACATTTTTACTTTTTTGAGACGTGTTTTTAAAAAAATGTAAAAATTAACATATATTCTACTTATCACGTGAATACTTTGTTTATTTGTTTTTTATTTTGTAATTAATTATAATGTTAATTTAAGGTATGGGTGTAAAATGTAAAATGTAGAGGTGTAAACGATTTGTCACAATTTGTTGACTGCCGTCGTAGACGTTTTGTTTTTTTCTTAATTTGTTCATCAACAACAACAACAACAAAGCTGGAAATACTTCAAGCGGTGCATGCTTCTTCAAAATAAGTTGAATATGTATTTTCTTCAAAACACCACTTGTATAATAAAAAAAAAAGAACCGGAAACAAAGTTATACATTTGATAAAGCATGCTGACTGGAAGTGATAGTGACAGTGACAGTGGTAGTGGTAGTGGTTGTGTTGAATTCAATAAATACACTATTGAAATTACAAATCTTAAAAACACTATACATGCAAAAGATAATGCTCTTCAAAAAAAAGAATGCGAGATTCTAAATTTAACCAATAAAAGTAGACATTACAATAATGAATTAAGTAGATGTCAAAGTGATTTAAAAAATGTGACTGAACAGTTTAATAATTCAAAAAATGATTTTTTCAAAGAAATGAATTTAAAACAGAAATTAATTGATTCTCTTGAAGATCAATGTAAAATATTTACTTTGAAATCACAAGATGAAAGCAAACAATTGGAAAATACTGTTTCAAAGAAAGATTACAATGTTGTTATTAGCGATTTGAACGTTTTACAAAAAGATAAAAAAAATTTACAAATTGAATTAAATGAATTGAAAAACATTATTAATCAAAGTGGAGTTTATGATGATAATGACGATGATATTAATGTTGATGATGTAGTTAGTTTCAAAATATTGAAAAATAATTTGATCAAAGAAAGATCACAAAAATACAAATTACAAGAACAATTGACTCAGGTAGTTACAGAATTACAAGATCGAGTACCAGTTATAATTCAAAATGAGAAAACTATATCTGAACTAAATGAAAAATTACATCAATCTAAACTTCTATTGGAAAATTATACCAATAACGAAAAAAGGGAAGATTTGATTAAACAAAATCAAGATAAAAAACTAAAAGAATACGAAACAAGTATCAAAATGTTACAACAACAAAGAGTTGATTTAGCAAATCAAATACAATGTTTGTTATTTGCATCTGCTGCAACTTCTCAATCAAAACAAATCATATCTGATGAAGATATTCAATTTATCAAAAAAATTATCAAAAATCAGTCTCAAGGTATTGAGAATTCTTCATCAATACAGTCAACTATTTCCAAAAATTTGATATTATTCAAAGATATTCAAACTATTCAAGAAAATAATTCAAATTTAATATTAGCATTGAGAACTTTAGGTGAAAAATTAGAAGAATATGATAATAATATTAGTAATACATTTGATAAAGAAGGTGAAAATGAACAAGACGAAATATTGGAAAATGCTACAAATGTTATCAAGAATTTAGAAGATACAAACGATTCATTGTTATTAAAAATTGATGAACTTACCGAACAAAATAATAAATTGATACTAAAAGAGAAATCGGTGAAAATCGACGATAATAATGCTAACAAAAACATTGATCATCAATATATTATACAAATACAAAAATTAAATGATGATTATTTAGAAATTATGAAAGAAAAAATTGAAACAACAATCAAATATGAAAATGAAGTTGAGAAGGTTAAATCGTTAGAAAATGAAAAATCAGATTTACTAAATTTAGAAATTCCTTCACTAAGGCAAGAGATCCAAACTTTAAATGATATAATCAAAAATTATTCAAGTGTCTTGATTGAAAAAGATAATGCACACAATAAAATGTTGAAAGAAGTTACACCTATATTAGAAAAATTATCATCTCAAACTTTAGAAGTTCAATCAATGAGAGAAACTTGCTTAAATTATGAAAATTTGATTAAGGAGAAAGAAAGCATTGAAAGAAAATTTGACTCAAAACTTGTTGAATTTGATGAAACGAAAAATTCTTTAGAAAATTTAGAAAAATTCTCTAAACAAAGGGAAAATGTTTTGAATGATCAAATTGTTTTGTTACAGAATGAACTAGAAGCATTGAAAAATGAAGAAACACAAACAAACATTTTAACCAGAATTAACGATTTGACAAATGAACTGAACACTTTAACAGAGAAAAACACATTGCTTGAAAAAAGTTTGGAAAGTTTTACACAAGAAAATCAAGAATGTCACACTGAAATATTAAAACAAAAAAGTAAAATTCAAATATTGACAGAATCCAATGATCGTTGGAAAAAACAATGCGATACTTTAGAGATTGAACTGAAAAAATCATTAGAAAGTTTGGATATCTCAACACAACAATATGAGGAAAAATTTACAAAATTGAAACAGCAAGCACATCAAAAACTGAATGACTACAAAGTGCAAAATAACGAAATTATTAAAAATTTGAACGACGAATTGAGTGTTTTAAAAGAGAGTAAAAGTACCAATGAAACTTTAGAAGAATTCAAATTACAAATTGAAAAAGCTTCACAAGAAAAAATTGAAATGATCAAGAAGAAAAGTAAAGAAGAGATCAAACAACAAATTGATAAAAGAAGAGACGCTTTGGAGAAATCTTTTGAAAAATCTGTTGATAGTGAAGTTTCCAAACAAATAACGGCAACAAACAGCAAGCTGATGGAAGATTTTGAAAAACAGAAAAGTGCGTTGAAAGAGAAAACTGTAATGGAAACAGAAAGAAGATTGAGCATGAAAATCAAGATTTTGGAAAACAAAGTGGCCAACTTGAGTAAAAAAGACATCACAGCCGATACTACAGAATCCCTTTTTTCTTCTAAAGCTTTGCCCGTTGCTAATCCATTTGATTCTAAAAACACGCCATTTGTTCAGCCAACCCCCTTTGCGAATGCTTTTGGTAAGAGACCCTTTGAAGTGGCTAATTCCGGTTCAAGTGGTAGTGCATTTGCTGTTGGCAATGACATTAAGGCAGGGAACTCTAATAGCGCTTTTGGTGCATTTAATGATTATTCTAAACAGGACTCTCTGAAGAAACAAAAGATTGTAGAGGAAGCAACATTCTCTAAACCTTTGTTCAATGCGGAAACACCTACTGTAGACATGACAAATCCAGTTTCAGAAACTACTACTTTGGGGACAGTTGTTCCTGCTGCTCCTGCTGTTATTGAAAATCTTTCTTCTCAACAAAGTAATGGTTTTGTTACTTCAGCTAACGATATTTTAAACAAAGAAGTTTCATCTGAAGAAAATAATCAAATAGAAACTCATTCAGACAAGGAACATGAAAATAGTTTGCCCTTGAAAGTTTATGATGGCTCCGAGAGACCTATCCAGGAAGTTCTAAATGGAGAATCCAATGTTGCACCAGCATCAAACGAATCTGCTTCATCTGTTATGCAGAGCGAAGCGCACGTGGACACAATTACATTTGATAAAACGCAAGATATTCCGAACAACTCACAGAAGATGCCAATTCAAACTATTGATTTTGAAGTAAAAACGCATGAATCTGTTGATATTCCACCTGTTACAAACGATGCTCCTAGTAGTTTACACGAAATGCCAGCCCAAACTACTACGCTTGAAGCAACTACAAATGAAGCTCTCCAATTTCCGAAAATGAAAACCGATACAACTAATGATTCTAATTTGCTAATGGAAACTCCTCAAGCGCTGCCACAAAATGTAGCACCCCTGCTTGCGTCTGAAAATGTTATGACAGAATCCACCCCTGTAGAAAATCCTGGAGTAATGACAATCGAGGATTCACCAGCGGAAGACCCTGAACTCATGGTTACCGAAAACACTCCCGTGCAAGAAGCAGAGGCTATTTCTGGCGAAGAGTATTTTGGAGAAGAGCCAGACCGGGATTACACAGTTGAGGAGCCAGAGACTGCAGAAGAACAAGTAGAAACCACGATTTCTGAAGAGCAGGCGGAAAGGGAAGTCACACCTGTGGAGGAAGTGGAAGTCACACAACTAGAGCCATCTTTAATACCACGTGAACAGATTGCTGAATCTTTAGTCATTCCAGAACCGTTACCCACTGTGATTGCTGAAGCAATTCCTGAAGTTGCACCTTATCTTGTTGCTGACGAAGACGATGTAGAACAGCGCGAAGAAGTGGAAGAAGTGCAAAATGCTTTGAATGCAGATGCTAATGAAACAGGAGCGTTTAGTGCACCAGAAAGTATTGTTCCTGAAGTTCAGCCTTTGGAAAACACAGTTCAAATTGAAAACACACTGAATGCAGAAACTCAACTCGAACAACTGCCTGTTGAAAGAATTTTGCAGGAAGCAACCCCCAGTCCCGAAGAACAATTGGAGCCGTTAGTGGCGCCAGTGGAGACTACTAATCGGGTGATTTTAGCACCTGTTGCTTCTCAAATTCAGAATGAGCAACTTCCGGCACCTGAAAATAACTCTTCTTCAGACATCCCACCACAATAGATTATCCTAACAAGTTTAAGTAATTAATCTATATTTATATAATTAAAACCACGTCACGCGCGTTGCTCTTAGCCTTTTTTTTGTATTTTTTATTATTTTTTTCAAGTTCCATGTAAATGTAATTTGGCGAGATTCAATTCTTCTTTGGAAACCAAGAGCAAGAACAAGCCCAAAAACCCAAAACCGTACTTCTTTTTTATCAATGTTGAGTACAGGTGCTGCCACTTTTAACAAAGTGTCTGGTATGATAAATATCAATGAGGAAAAATTTCCTGCAGTTCTAACATGGTCTGCCACAGACAGAGGGTCCACACACACGATCAACCTAAACGATGTTGACAAACTTCAAGCCACACCCGCACACTCGGATAAGATGATGTTGAAGTTAGTGGGTAAACCCAAAGCTGTCAAGAAGCAGAAGACGTCCGAAGAGACTGTTTCTGTGACCACTGCGGATGGGAAACCGTCTGCAATTATATTTCAATTCAACAACAGAATTGTCATGGACGGAATCAAGGAGACTTTGCAAGTGATCATAGCGAGATACAAGGACAACGATCTATACGAACAAAAAATGCAGTTGAAAGAGAACCAGAGTGCACAGAGATCGCAAACTCCGTTAATTGACACAGCAACATTGGACGACTCTTTGTCTTCCAAGAATTTGCTAACAAACGCAGAATTACAGCAGTCGTTGCTTAAAAACAACAAGCTGCTTTTCAAGAAGTTTCAGGAAACTGTAATCAACGCTTCACTACCTGCAAAAGAGTTTTGGTCGACAAGAATTCCTGAATTGAGAGCTTTTGCCTTGACATCTTCGCAGAAATTTGGTCCATATAACGTTTTGTCTACTATCAAGCCAGTGGCAAGTTCTGATAACAAGGTGAACGTTCGTGTTTCGAAAGAGAAAATTTTCACAATTCTAAACAACTATCCAGTTGTGAAAAAGGCATTTGAAGATAATGTTCCCAAGAATTTTAGTGAGCAAGAATTTTGGGCCAGATTTTTTAGTAGTAAGTTGTTTAGAAGATTGAGAGGTGAAAGAATTATGCCAACGGATCGTGGTGATGTGATTCTTGATAGATATTTGAATTTGGAACAAGATATGTTGGACAAAGATATAATTGATGATAACAAACACAAAGTGAGAAACACGCTTGACCTAGAGGCCAACGAGGAAGATGACCCTGTTTTGTTGGGAAACAGACCGGATTTCACAATGAGAGCAGGGCTGAGTGAGCGTCATGGGAACAACGATAGTTCGGTGGATATTTTGAGGAGAATGAACAGGTTGAGTGAAAAGATGATAAAATCATTGAAAAAAGAGTACAAAAGATCAGTGAAAAATAGGTCTGTTAATGCTGGTAATGGGAACAATGATGATAATAATAATAACAATAATAATAATGGAAATGATGGTGATGGAGATGATGGAGATGATGATGATGAGAGCAGTGAAAGTGAAAATGAAGAAGAAGAGATGCTTCTTGTGGATCTAGACGAAAAGCCCAAAGTAGAGTATGCAGAGATCAAAATCCAGGAAAAACGGATGGACCTTGAGAAAGAGTTTGCTGAGCCCAATGGTCAGTTGCAGCAGGATTCTTCGGCAGCCCTGTTGAAGCACATACAGAGCATTGAGCAGGATTTGTCAAAGACTATAGACTTGACGGACTTGTATGATACTGAAACGAACAAAGTGAACCAAGAGGCGAACAGGAAAATCATCAAAGCAGTGCATATAAATGCAAGGCAGTCGGCGTCGCTGAACGCCCAAGACGCTTCTGATGCTTCTGGGTTGTCGTCGGACATTTTAGAGGCGTGCTGTGTGCTAAACGATACCTGCTGTGAGTTTCTAAAGCATTTCTACACGCATTTTGACAATGGGGATCCAAGACATTCCAATATCACGAGGAAGTTGCACTGGCATTTGGAAAAGTGTTTGGCCAAACTTGAAATACCGATAAGGGAAAACAAGATGTGCGAACGTTACTTGAAGCCTGTGATTCTTGCCATCCAGTGCAGTTTACAAAAATTTGATCAGGTTGCAGAGAAGTGATTAAGCCTGCGGAATGTGTATCTTGATATTTATGTAGAGATTTAATCGATATAGCGCACTTTTTTTTTTTTTTTAATGCTTGCCTTTTGTAATTAAAACGCGTGCCGCATTTTTCTTTCTCAAAAACATTTAAATTGTTTAATGTGATGGGGATGGAGATTTTCATAGTATCTGACATAGAGGAAGCAGTGGAACAAGCAGCCGAAGCCAGACACAATGAATGATCCGAGAGACGTGTTGCAGAATAACTTTGGAGGGTATTCCAGTGATGAAGACCGGGAAGAGGTGGATATCTTGGAGCAATTGGGGAAGTTGGAGTACGAAAAGCAGAAACTGTTGAAACAGTTGAAAAATCAAAAAGGTGACTCCAATGCATCCTCTCTACCTAAAGTTGCTGCCAAGAAACAAACATCAACAACAAGTTATTTTGTGGATAATTTTGAAAAGAGTCGACAAACCGAGAAGATTGAGAAATTGCACCAGCAAGAGTTTTTGAAAAGACGGATTCACACGTTTCGCGATATAACTCTTGAGTATAAACCACAAAATGTGAATGAGATGGACAACTATTCTAGGAAGTGGCTTTCAGTGAGGTATCTTCCTGAAACTGCCCTGGACAAGTTGCTCGAAGACAAGAAGGTGTTGCGACTACCCAAACTGTTTGCCAAAGTGCGGCCCCCTGATTTCCGCGAACCTGAATATAGCAATTGGGTATGTTGTGGTATTTTAAGCAAGAAAACAGATATCAAGGTGACATCTGGAGTGAACAAGAGCAGCAAGTTTTTTTCTATAGTTCTTAGTGATTTTACGTTTGAGATACGGATCATGATTTTTGGAGAGAAGAATGTCAAGAAATATTATAATTTGAATATTGGAGATGTTGTTGGAGTTTTAAATCCATCGATTTGGCCCTGGAATGAAGAGATGGGGAAAAGTAAATCTTTTAATCTTTGTTTGAAAACGGATGGTTGTAATTCTATAATTGAAATGGGGAAATCTCGAGATTTTGGAATGTGCCCTATAAGGAATTATCAAACAAAGGAAAGGTGTCAAACTCCAATCAATATGGCTCTGGAAGATAGATGTGCTTATCATCAAGAGAAACAGATCAATAAGGGTAATTCTCAAAGAGTGGAATTGAACGGTAAAAGTACGACTCAGAGAGGACCAAAAGACAGAGAGCTGGTGAGACTACCCAATGGGAAGTACACAACAGCAAAGGTTGATTTAAAGCAACCAGACAAGTATTCATTATTGAAAAAAAAATCTAGATTTAGTACAGTGAATGCTGCAAAGGCTTTTTACGATGACGAGTATGTTAATCCGGATATGTTGAACAATCTTTCGAGCAAAAGACGGAGAATCAAAGATTACAACTCTGAACTGAAATTGAGAGAAAAATTTGGCTTATCCACGGGCACTTCTACAAGAGTGGTCAAACCACTAAACGAAACAGTCAATGAGAAATTAAAGGATTTTATAGCACCGAGTTTACAAAGAAAAACAATAGATAGGAAAGCTGAGGCAATAGAGTCCTTATTGAAGCTACAGAATAGTGAAAAAGATATCAATTTGAAACCTTCAAAAAAGGATATTGAGAATAGAATGGCAGAAAGAAACACCATTTGGAATAAGTACCATGGCCAACCAGTGTCACTCGAGAAGGATGATGGTGACAACGATGACGATGACGATGACGACCTGCTAATAGTTCATTAATCGTGAAAGACCCTGACGATATTTTTCCAAGGATATTGATTGCGTGATATTTCCAGTCTATACTGATTAGAATGGAAATCTTTAAAATCAAATAAATATCCATCTATACAAATTTCAAAAAAGTGTGAATTTTTTTGATCCTTCTTTGTTTCCATAATTTCCAAAATAACAGAATCTGTATTGATTTCTTTGTAATAGATTCCATTTTTTGAATTTGAATTTGAATCTAGATATTCTAAAATCACATTTTCATCTTTTTCATACCCTTTCATAATCGATTCAATTAGTTTTTCTTTAGTCAAGGAAGAAGTGTAGCCCAGAAGATGTAAACTATTAACTAGAATTTCGGATCTTGGCGATGGTTTGTACGATGGTTCTAAATTGGATTGGTTGATCAAAGCAAAATAAGCAAACGTGTCGTTGACGAGGGATTCCCCATTATTGGATATTTTCAAATGAACATTTAAATCGTATTCTTGTAAGATAACCTGACTGGCAATTTTGAATCTTTCCAACCCCATTTTCTTGTATTTCCCATCTTTAGTGGTTAAATGAAGTAAGTTTGCATGGAACCCCATCGAAAAGATAATCATCATGTAAATTGATTTCTGTGGTTGTAAATTGTCATCTAAAAATGAGATCTTGTACAAGGGGAATTTACTAATTTGCAAAGTATTGTATAGCATTTTTTGTAAAAGTTGAGTAGCACTATTGTTATTATTATGATTCAAACTAGAAGACCAAGCATTTGCTGTACCGAATGGTAAAGGAAGTATATCTAGATGTTCAAAAGTGTTCCTATCATTGGATAAATCCAAATTGTTTAAAAATTCAGAAATACTTGTATCTCCAGATAAGAAAAGGACAATTTCACGAGTTTCTGCTTCACTCTGGGGTTTTTTAAACTCTTTAGCATATTTTTTAATACTATTTTCATTTTCAGTTTCTAAATATGTATAATTGGTCATATTTATTTTTCGGAAAATTGGATCAATAATCTTTCGATAGTAGTCACCTCTAAGACCTCTACTTTTACCTGCACTGACAGAATCTATAACAGTGATATGAGTTTTTCCTCCCCCAATCAAATGGGCTAAACCACTATCACTTATATTCAGTATCGGTATATCATCATCAATTGGATCTTTCAAATATTTCAAATTGAAATCACACCCGAGATCCCCCTGTTCAGATATCTCTACATGGTAAACCCCATCAGAATCTAATCTAACCAATGGTTCTAATCTTGTCATTTTTTGTTATTTATTCCTCCCCTCTTTTGCCTTTGTCAAGTGGTTGCGATCAGGAGATACATCTGTCTTATCATATACAGTGTATATAAAGCACCCCCTAGTCACATGATCCACACATCTATCAATATTTCTTTCTTCGCTCTCTCTTCGCTCTCTCTTCGCTCTCTCTCTCTCTCTCTCTCTTGAGGTAAGCCATCAGCCAAAGACAAAAGAGTAACAAACAGATATATACCATAATATGAGTAGTGAATTGAAACATACCTTAACATTGACAATTCCATTAGAAACACAAAGACAAGTTGATGTTTTGATCAAATCTTTAAATCCTGATCCGGTCATGAACCCCTCTACTTTCAATATTACATATTTGCCCAATAATAATAATAGTAGTAGTAGTAGCAGTAGTAGTGTTGATATTTTTTTTGAAAGTACAGATGAAAGAATAATGAGAGTTGGTGTAAACAATACGATAGAAAATGTCAAGTCTATAATAGAGACATTTGATGAATTTGACTTTTAACTTTGGTGCTGGGTGTTGGGAGAGGAGGAGACGGTAAGAAACAGATAGTAGTTTCAGTACTTCAAATCCCACACATTATATGGACACTGTTTCTGTTTTCATTATTGAATACACGTGCCGTCTAATAGTAACAATATTTGTATAAAATCATTAACCCCCCGAAACCTCCTCTATATATGCATTACAATACAATTACTACAATCTATAGTATATTATATCCTTGTGTGTCACGTGCCGTATCCAATTTTATATAATTTTTTTTCATTTTCTTTCAAAAGAACAAAACAACATTATCATTTTCGGCATTTCTTTCGGCATTGCTTTCGGTATTTCTTTTGGCATTGCTTTTTTCGGGTTTTTACCAATTTTATAATATATAACATATATAATGTATATAACATAATATATAAAATATTAAAATTTTTACAAAAATTCAAAATAAAAAAAGGCAACATTTTTTCTCACTTTACGCTTTACGCTTTACGCTTTACGCTTTACGTTTTTATTGAATTTCGAAATAATCAGGAAAGAGGAAAAAAAAATTTATTTTCTTTCCCTATTACTACTCTCTCTATTACTTATTACTCAATAATACTGTATTCAAATTAAAAATAAAATAGGTTTATGGCTTTGGTTTTTTTGGAGTGTTTATTTAATTATGGTACAATATTTTACTTTGAGGAGTTAAATTTTTCTTGTTTTTGTTAATTACACTTGAATAAAAATTTAGTCGAATATAATTCAATCAAATCGTAAAGGATTAATATTATTACTATTTATATAGGTGATTAATAATATATAACATTACATTGGAGTGTTGTTAAAAAATTCATTGATCAAGAAAAGAAAACGAATAGATATAAAAGGACGGAAAGATATATCCACAAACACACACCAATACTTGGTTAAATATTGGATAATAGTGATAATACATATATACATAAACAATAACTAATATTATATGACAGATATTGTAAGAGAGAATATTTCTGTATTGGTGAAAACACCATTCCGAGAAGAAGATCAACACCAACAACAACAACAACAACAACAACAACAACAACAAGCAAATAATATTAATACTACTACTAATACTACTACTACTACTAATAATAATAATAATACTAATAATAATAATAATAATAGTAAAAACAACAACAACAACAACAACAGTTCACCTAATCAAATTCAAGAAAATAGATCACAACAAGATTATATATCAATGATCAATGATTCTGGAAATAATCATAGTAATACAATATTAGAGAGCAGGAATTATAACCGTAATATAGAAAACAACAAGTTCAATGGTAAAATAAATAAAATGCAAATACCACAATCAAAACTATTAACCAATGATACATATGTGTTATCTCAAAAAAGATTGAATGCAAGTTCTTATGAATATAATGGAGATTCACTTATTAAAAAAATACACCACGATTCTGGAATAATAAGTAATGTTGGTACTGTTGGTGTAAGTTCTGTTCAACAACAACAACAACAACAACAAAACAGTTTTACAAGAGAAACTACTCCACTGGTACTTACACCAGGAATTATTGCAACTCCTTCTATAGCAGCAACTACAAAGAGTAGTATTTTACCCCCAACTAGACCACTTTGTACAATTATCAATATCAATACTCCTCTACAAAATGGTAATATGTCCAATGGTTTACAAAAAAATGATGTAATGGTGAATACTGCTAGTATTAACTATCAATCTGATACTGTGAATACTACTGATAATACTACTGACAATATTACTGATAATACTACTGATAATACTACTGATAATACTACTGATAATACTACTGATAATACTACTGATAATACGAACAATAACAATACGAACAATAACAATACGAATAACAACAATACGAATAACAACAACAACAATAACAACAACAATAACAACAACAACAATAACAACAACAACAATAACAACGGCAATATGGACTCAATAAACTCGCCGTCTAAAGCAAGTACTCGACAATTGGTACAAAAACTACAATCTATCTATAAGCTGATCATAAAACAAGAAAATATCTTACAGGAAAAATGTTCAAAACTCACAAAGACTCAAGGAACAGATCTGGAGGCACTATGGTCGATTTACAGAATCAATACATATCTAGTTGAAAATTATATTGATTTTTTGACAACTGCATTATCTGAAGCACAACTTTCTCAAGATTTAATGATTGGTAAAGAAATTGTAGAAATTTATCGAATTGAAAGAAGACTTTGGGTTTATGGATGTATTACTTTTTTAGATGTTTTGAAAAATTTTATATCCAATTTTGTTGATCCTCAAATTTGGTCACAATTTATAACAAATGTTTTCATCTCAATTAGTGAAATGCTTATAGAACTACCAGAATCTTATAGAATCCCATGGTATGAAAGATTGGGTGATCTATCAAGAATGGCTATTGCATTATATCCAAGAGGTTTTATTGATTGGAAACTAAGTTCAGAATATTGGTACAACAAAGCAATCATGTATAACTACGGTCATGGAAAATTATACTATCATATGTCTACAGTCGAACAAAATACTTTGAGTGCATATTGTAATTTAGGGAAATCTGTTTTTTGCAAAGATATGTTTATTCCATCTCAACATTATATGCAACTAGTTATTGATAACATATATCAAAGAGCTTATTCAGAATTTCAAAATAGTGAAAATAGTTTACCCTCTTTGGACAACAGTAGCTTTGTAAATAACGGTAATACTACAAATAATAATATCATCAACAACAACAACAACAACAACAACAACAGTAACAACAATAACAACTATTCAGAACAACTGGCTACAAATCATCACTTTCAACACCATCTCTACATGTCTCACATTGTAGAATATTTGAAACATGTAGAAGTCATTTCAATGCCGTCTTTCCAATCCAATCCAGAATTACAAACAGTTGTCTTGAATTATTTTGAAAATCTCTTTGGTATCTGGTTGAAAACTACAACTTCACTTTTACCACTAGAAAATTCAGATTTTTTTAACGAAAAATTTGTTTTCTTACAAGAAGGTGAGAAAATTAAATTCTATTTCAGATGTTCATCACTTTTCGCTCAATCTCATATTTTACAATTAGTGGGTTTTGGTAATCCTAAAAATCCATTTGCTATATTATTTGATCTTCCACAAAAATTAAAAGAGAAAAAGGATAAGAGAGATAAAAAAAAATCAGCAGCATCGGCATCGGCATCGGCAGCATCTACTGCAACGGCAACGGCAACGGCAACGGCAACAGGGGCTCCTGCATCGTCGTCTTCATCAACCATGACAGCATCAACAACAAAAATAAACGAAGACTTGCCACTAAACAACACAACATGCGAAACTGTTTCCAACATGGATGTGGACGAAAACGATCAGGAAACTCAAAAACAATTCACGTGCCATGAAGAAACACCAGACCAGTTTTTCAACAATTTGGACTCGTTCGATTTCCCATACAGATTCCCAGAAAACTTGGAGATCTGGTACGCCAGTTTGAAGTTTCTGAACGAGACTTCGATCAAATGCTCGATGATAGTTTTGAAAAAATACTTGAAAGGTCCACTAGTTTGTTCATTACCTCATCTTTTACCATGGTGTTATTTTTTGATTGCCCTTGGTAAAAAAATTGATCTTTTGCCTACTGCAGAATTGCAAAAATTTTGGATAAGACTGATAAGAACCATTTTCCCCTGGAACACAATCATCAATTGTTTGAACAAATTGATTTTATTTTCACTCAAAAATTGTCCAACAAAATACACCAATCAATACAGTACTTTTTTGGATATGGATTTTGACACTTTGGTGGACCATTATAACACCAATGAGATTCTTCCCGAAGTGTGGCAGTGTTGGGGCACACTTTGGTTTGACGCTATTTGTGAAAAAGATATCGTTCCATTGAGCGACAATGTTGAACAATTTGGTTTAAAAAACTATGGATCGATTAGTGATTTGTCCAATTATGGATTGGATTTCGAACCAAAAGACGAAAATGGTGAACTTTTTTGGTACAGATCGATCAGGCTGCTAAGTTTATTTCATGGACTTTCTAAAAATTACAATCACATTTTTGGATTAAACACATTGACCACTCCACATGGGAAGATTGGTAAATATTTGTTTACATTTAGAGAACCTTTTGCATACGAGCAAGAAGGTGCTCTTTTCAATAATCTACTAGAACCTATTGAAGAACACAACACAAACGACGACATTGCCAGCATCATCAACTACTACAACCAAAACGTGGTCAAACTCGCAGGGTCCAAAGGTTTTATTGTTGATCTCAAAGATTTCACATTAAACGGTGACAGAATCACTGGATGTATTTACACTTCAGGAATGTTGGAAAAATTGAATATTCAAGGCGCAGACGATTATTCGATAACCACTTACAACAATAACAAAAGACTCAATGCTGAAGGCCTAGAAAGAGGAGAATATATGGAATCGATTGAGTTGGAATTGTTCAGAAATTTTGTAAAGGAAAGAAGACTAAATTTGTTTGATGCATTTTTTATCTTGGATGCCACATCTTGGCTAAGACACTCTGCAAGAGTCTACAAGATGGCAATGAACGGAATCATCAAGTTGTCCATCTGTCTAACGACTTTCCAAGAATTGAGATTTTTAAGAAAATCTAAAGACAACACGGTCTCCGATGCAGCTACAAGAGCTGTTATTATCCTAAGATGTCTTTACGACTGTAACAAGATCTTACCCTTGAGATTCACAGGTAACGTGGCCACCTCCATCGAGGAACATTTGGAGTTTGAAGAAAAAATGACGTGGAAAACCCATGTCGATGAGTTTGTCATTGATGCGATTTTCAAGTCGCAAAACAGGCTGATTGAAAACTACTCCGACGCACTGATATTCCTGGTCAGTGACGACTCCAACATGAGAATGAAGGCAATCAACCACAAGATCACCAGCATTGGCAGTAGATTCATGTTTATTTTGTGCAACGAATTGAGACCTAACAAATCTGTAAGCACAAACTAGACTTTTGGTTTTCTATGTTTTTTTTAATTTTTATTTTTTTTTCTTCAATGGCATTATGCATATTTATACAACACACACTATATAAAAAAAAAATATAACCTATACTTTTATGAAACTAGAAGAAGACTCAGTATCTCCATTGTATGCACCAATAACTGTTTTCTCCTATTTTGAAACAGTAATTCAGTGAAATCTCTACTCTTTGCTTTGTAAACAAGCACTGTTTTGTAGTGTGTACATTTTTGTTTTGCAAATAGTACACGGTTTTCGTGCCCGTGGTGGCTCGAATCACCACAAAATGTGGCAGCACCGTTCCCAGTATCTCAAACCCATCCACAACCAAGTCATAAGGGCACCGCTGTTCATCCTCGAGTCTGCAACTGAGCTCTAGTTTGGATATGTGCGTTTTCAAGAGCGTGCCCATTGGTGACAGAGGGCAACTTCCACTACTCACGGGCTTGGACAACTTGGCGAAATTGTAGTGGTACTGTTGCGGTTTCTTGTTGAGTCTCGCTAGGTAGTCGATTTCAGGGTACGCTGCTGCTGGCAGAGGTTTTTTCCTCGTGAGCGCGTGTTTGTAGCCTTCCTTGTGTGCACTGACACTGTGCAGATCGTTTTTGCTGGCGTGCAACTGTGACGATCTCCCTGCCGCCCTCTGTGACAGAGAGCTGTTTCTATTGCGACTCCGGAGTAGAGCAGTGTTTGCATCAAGGATGCTCAGTGGGTGTCTGTTTTTACCAGTGTTGCTTTTCCGCTGAGATTGCGTGATCACATCAGCTTTCTTCTTGGCCCTGCGTTTTTTCAGCAAATCATCAACAAAGTCCATTAGTGTGTCTGCTTGTTTTCCTCTTGAGTTGAGTTGATTTAGTAATTCGATGCTATACCTGAGCGCTCACCTCTTGTCAAAAAGTCAAACAACAATTATTTTATCTTTTTTAAAAAGCACGTGATTGGGTGATGATAATTTGACGCTGGAGCGAACCAAGGAGGTTTAAAAAAGGGTATATTGTTTATGTTACTACTATGTCTATAAAATGTGTATATTTGGCAGATAAAATGATCACCTTTTTGAGTTTCTAGTGGGATACGAAAGCGAAGGGGGTGGCATCGAGTTTCGGTTTTTCTCTAAGTTGGTTGGAGGTGGTGGCTGGCGAAAGTTTCTGAACGTTGAGGATAACCCAGTATTCTGGTCTTGACGACTCATAAAATTCGGTATCGTCGTCGTCGTCGTCGTAGGGGCAGTTGTAGCAGCTGCGGCGGCCAAACTCGCAGTATCTGACTCTTCGGAAAGCTCAGTTTCAGTTTCAATTAGATCTTGTCCCGTTTGGATTGATTGCCACGGATAAAAACCTGTGCCAAACCAAAAATGCTGCACGACTGGGAACTTGTTCAACACCTCGTCGTTGTACATTCTTGTCAACCCATTTAACACTTTGTTCCAAAGTTTTACCGATTTGCTGATGTCGTAGAGGATTGGCGAATGCTCTTCGAAATGGCCCTTCTTTACGTTTTTCACAAAATATAAATTCCAAAAATAAAGTATCTCCCTGTAGTGGTCCTCAACAATATATGGATCTGCAAGTATTGTCTTTGGAGTGATATACTTGAATTTATCATTTTTGATCATCTGAGAGGCTCCCAACATGTATGATAAATGGAAATGGTCGTCTAGCCCCCAGACTCCGTGCGATCCTGCAGGTTCTAGATTGTACGTGACTATCAATTTTTCAACAAGGTTGCAGTATTGATAAAAAATGCCAAGGATTTCCAAAGCACAAACCTGTGAAAGCAAGCCCAACATATCAAGTGCCCCCAAGAATGCCAAAAAAGATAGTTCGTGGCCTGTTCCGAAATCCAACCGTTCTTTGGAACCAAATGCGTTTAGTAAGTAGTACTCTAGTTCGCATAGCGACTCTTTGTGTTTATCTGTTCCATCAATGCCAGCAGTCTCGGCGTATTCTTCAATTAGCATACGCAACTGGTGTGGCATCTCTGTGTTAATCTTATCGTGCCAGTCTCTGCACGCAAAGTTCCCAAACCTTCTGGGGCCGGAAAGAGGCGGTGTCTCTTTAAGCAACCGTTGCAGTGGCTCAAACACGTACTTAACTAAGAGACGGAAACTGAAATACTCATTGTCAGCAGAAGACGTCAAGATTTTCTCTTCATAACTCGTTCCCTGGACCATCGAGCAGTACTTTTCAATGTAGAACCTTAGTCTTCCCATTGCCACTGATTCTTGGAAAGCCTGAGTAGTAGCAACATCGGATATCTTCTTGACCGGTGTTGTGAAAAGACTATCGCCCAATACAAACCCGCTCATTATTTGTTGATCTCTTCCGTCTCTCTTTCCCGTCACCGGTAGTAACGTTATCGGAAGAGTCTTCAAAAAAGAGGCTTTCGTTTTTAATGACACCCCTGTGTTTTTTTTGAGCCCCTGCTTTTCGCCTTTTCGATTGTTGAATCAACAAAAGTTTATCTACTTGAGTTGCAAAAACAAACAAAAACAATAAGTGGAAACTAACAAAACCATACACTCACGCACTCACGCACGCACGCACGCACGCAATGACAGACAGGGGGAGAACACAAGAAAGATTAAACATTTTGAAGCATGAAAGTCCCAGCCCAAATAGCACACGGTCGACAAATGAGATTGATAGATTGATGCAACAATCACCCAGACAGAATATCCAAATTGTGGAAGAAGAAGACCCGTACTCGAGAAACTTGTCTCCGTACTCCTCGACAACTACCAGACGCAGCAAGAAAAAAACACTCTCTCCCTCAAGTGCGTATGACAGCATATACAGAAGAAGCATCAGTAGATCTAGAAGTCGTGGAGTCAGCACAGACAGAGCCTCACTAGCTCTTGATAACGAAGATTCTTTGAAACTGACAATTCTTAAAAAGAATCCGGTACAGAGATTAAACTTGGTGCACACACAGAACAAAGGCTCTGCTATTAATGCCAATCGGAAGGGAGAAGACGACGGAGAAGACGACGAGGAAGAAGAAGATTACGATTATGCCAAAGATGTCAACAGGTACGAAAACAGTGATGATGATAGCAGTAGTGATGACGAATACAATGGTGGCCGCAGTAGGGCTGATGACTACAGCGATGAAGAGCAGGTGAGTGATATTGAAAATGATCAAGAAGTGGACCAAGAATTAAGCTTTGAAATGGGAGCACTTGTTTTGCCCAACTTTGAATTTGATCTTTTCAGTGTAGTGGAAAACAGTAAACCTTGGGTTGAAAGATTTAAGAAAGAGCACGGCAGCGAAGTCATGGACCAAATCAAATGCGACCAGATTTTAGAAGGCTGCTACAGGGCCTCTGTAGTTCTAGGTGGTGAAAACATTAAGAATTATGTTCCTGATAATGATTCTGAGAACACTGAGTGGCAACCAAAACCTGAGGAAGGAAAATCATACATTTTGTACCACGATCTTTCTCAAGAATGTCAGTATGCAGCAACCTATGTTTTTGGTACTCTATTGAAAAAGGGGGACTCCTTGTTCATATTAAATATCGAAAACGGAAACATAAACAGCCCGTCTACTCCTACCACTTCTACTGCAGCTAATAATACTAATAATAATAATAATAATAATCATACAGGCTCAGGTTCCACTGCTCAGCATCATGGTTCAGTTAAAACACCACAAGATTTGAAAAACAACGTAGAGCTTATCTACAACAGAGTCAAGTATTTGTACGATTCCTTGAGAATCTTGGAAGAAGGAGACATTCAAGTATCGATAATATCTGTGGTGCACCCATACCCAAAACATCTCTTGAACACCATGATCTACGCATTATCCCCAGTCTTGTTAATTGTTCCATTGAGTATAATGATCACTACTTTGGTCAACTACATCAGTACAGTCCCAACATTGGTCATACGTAGGAAACTAAGAAAATCTATCAAAAGGTGATTTCTCTGTCTTATTTTCTAGGTAAGTAAGTATTGTTAAGTTTTTTTTATAAAATCATTTTTCATGTGTTTAATCAATTAAATCGTTGGCGCCACTTTCTGTCTGTTTGTCTCTCTGTCTGTTTTTCTCGCCCTTAAAACCCCCCACGGAACTCCCTTTTTTCCGTTCTTTCCCCACCTTCCCCCCTTCTTTCAAATGACACACAATCCGATCTTCCGCGAAAGATTGATCAAACCCAAAGTCGAATTCAAGAGACAAACTTTTGAGTATATAAACAAAGTAAATATTGAAAGATATATGTCGTATCTTGAAAATTCCTTATCTACTTATATAATATTTATATCCATGTTTACAAAATGAAAAGATAAGAAAACCAAAAATTAAATAACTATCAGATGGTATTTAAACCTCTCTTTAACAAGAAAGCCATACTTTTGGCTGCTTCTGCTGCTGGTATCTGTGTCACTGGCACTTATGTGTTATCCACGGCAAAATCTTCTTTTAATGATTCAAAACTACAATACAAAAACATAAACAAACATGCAACAATTCAAAACGAAGGAATAGATGATCTTCAAGAAACGTACTTGGCAATGCTACAAAATGTGAAAAAAAAAAAACCTCTTTCCAGAGAGGAGATGTTGGCACATTTACGAGAAAATGAAAAAACAAAAGAGGTCAACGATATTTTGATTATTGGTGGTGGTGCCACGGGAACTGCATGTGCTGTAGATGCCATCACAAGAGACCCAAGTTTGAAAGTTGTCCTATTGGAAATGAACGATTTCAGCAGTGGGACCTCTTCAAAATCAACAAAGTTGATCCATGGTGGTGTGAGATATTTGGAAAAAGCTGTTATGCAACTATCAAAATCACAATTGGATTTAGTGATAGAAGCTTTAAACGAAAGATCGCACATGATTAGCACTGCACCACATCTATGTGACGTCTTGCCCATCATGATTCCAATCTATCAAAATTGGAAAGTCCCCTATTACTACATAGGTACTAAACTGTACGATTTGTTTAGTGGCTCAACAAATTTGAAATCGTCATATTTCCTAACTCCTTCAAAGGCAATGGAGGCCTTCCCGATGCTAGATCCAGATAGCTTAAAAGCTGCTGTTGTATATCATGATGGGTCTTTCAACGACGCAAGAATGAACGTTTCAATGGCAACCACAGGTATTGAAAAAAATTGCACAATTTTAAACTACATGCAAGTGAAACAGTTATTGAAAAATCCAATTGATGGTAAAGTTGAAGGTTGTATTGCAGAAAACGTGGAAACTGGAGAAACATACAAAATCAAATCCAAAATCACAGTCAATGCCACAGGGCCCTTCAGTGATGCAATTTTGAACATGGACAATGATCCTCAGGGATTACCTCCTCAGAAATACTCTGCTGCAATTGGAAATGACAACAGTGAGGAAATTACTGGAAAAATCGCTGTGGCTGATCCAAAAATGATCATTCCAAGTGCAGGGGTTCATTTAATCTTACCTTCTTACTATTGTCCTTCCAACATGGGACTTTTGGACGCAACAACCTCTGACGGAAGAGTTATGTTTTTTTTGCCATGGCAAAATAAAGTCATTGCTGGTACAACAGATGTTGCTTTGAAAAATGTTCCAGCAACACCAACCGCTACAGAATACGATATCCAAGACATCCTAAACGAGTTACAACATTTTGTGAAATTCCCCGTGAAAAGAGAAGACGTGCTATCTGCCTGGGCTGGTATCAGACCATTAGCCAAAGATCCGAGGATTGTAGAAACTACAGACTCTAAAGGAAAAAAAAACAGCACTGAGAATGTTGTAAGATCACATATTCTATTCACAAGTGATACCGGATTGATCACAATCGCTGCAGGTAAATGGACCACTGTGTATGCCATGGCCAAAGAAACTATTGATCAAGTCATGGTCCAACTATACGGAAGTGCAGACCTTAAACCTTGTAAAACACATAATTTGAAGTTGTCTGGTGCAGAATTTTACTCGCGCAACTTGCCTGCACTACTTTCCCAGGAATATGGAGTCCCAACGGACTTGGCCATCCATTTGTCCACAAATTATGGTACCAATGCCAGTATTATATGTGATATGTTCAAAAAAAGCCCGAATACTCGTCTTCCAGTAGAGTTTGGTGACTCCCATAGTAAAGTCAAAGAGTTGAGTTACGACTCTTTTGAATATCCATTTACAGTCGCCGAATTGCAATACGCAATGGACTACGAATACGCCAGAACCCCTTTAGATTTCTTGTTAAGAAGAACACGTTTTGGGTTTTTGGACACCAAAAAGGCATTGAAGGCTGTTGATGGAACAGTTGATATAATGAGTAAAAAATTAAACTGGAGTTCAAAGGAAAGGCAAAAACAAAAACAATACACTATTGAGTATTTGAAAACTTTTGGAATTTGAAACCGCCTCTTCTTGTAAAATAGATTATGTAAAACAGTATACCAAAAAAAAAATTAAAGTTGACCCTTGATATCGATTCTTTGAGATTTTTCAAAATTCGCCCAAATCACTCCTGCTACAGGTTTGCAATCAAGATATGAAATGTCTTTACCAGCTGAACTTTCTTGCGGTACTATGGATTCAGTAATTTTTAAAGAATCAAAATACACTAAAACCTCATTTTTGCTGAAAAATCCTAAAGCATCCTGTACTTGTGTTAACGATATTCTACGATAACAAGTTACCATGTATGCAAAAGATTTGATTCTAATTTTTTCCAATAAACATTTTTCAACAAAATGGAAAATATATCCTTGTCTGTATGCCTGTGCTCCCTTTTTTTTATTTAAAACACCATGCAATGAGCGATAAAGTTTAAAAAATCCATTGTAATTATTCGTCATAATGTACTCATTAATTAGTAAACAAATATTGATACCCAAATCTTGTAAATTTATACTTAAAGTTTCGGAATTTCGTATATTTTCTTTTTTATTGCGCAATTTAGTAAGCGCATCGCACTTTAATTTTAAAACCGTGTTAAATTCATTCATTAGAGTACTGTATAATAGAGAAAAGCAGCAAAATTCAGTGTAATGAGCATCACGGGCTAGTTTCTGACGAGCATACAATGAGGAAAGCGAACTCAGACATTGATTGAATTCACCCAAGTCACCATTTTGCAAAGCAATTTCTGCGTGTTTACTGTACACTCTTGCTGTAAAATAGTTTTCAATCAATTGAACTCTCAAATCTTGTCTCAACGATTTGAACTGGCTGCAAAAATATGAATAGTTTTCTTCTTTCTTAGCAAGCTTTGTGATTAAAAGTGAGTATGTTTTTTTTAAGATGGTAAAGGGACGAATGTTTTCGGGTTTGGCCTCACTGGTCAATCTAAGATAAGGTTTTTCAAGATTTGTGTTTGTTCCAACAAGTGGTTTATTCTTATCATAAAACTGTGACTTGCTCAAAATTTTGTTTAAATCTGCATAATCCTCTTTGTAATTGACAACGCCGTTTGTACTCGATGTAGTTTGAAATTTCGCTAGTCTTGCCATTTTTTGTGCTTTTGCATTCATTTCTGATGGCGGAGATGGTTTTTTCTTTTTTTTCAATGGCTGAAGTTGTTCAGGTTCAGAAGAGGTATATGCCGTGTTTTTCTGTTGCAAATCAGAAGGATCTATTTGCATCGCTGCTTGATATTGATAATTGTTAGTGTTCCCCGTAGTCATTCCAATGTGGTTACTATTTTGAATCTGAACAGGAACTGCTTCTCCTATTAGATGATTTGGTTTTCCGGGCTCCCCTTGCTCTGAATCATCAGAAACAATAATGGCTTCTGTTTTTGAAGCAACTGCAGCAGAAGATTTATTTTCAACAGGAAAAGTTATAGGTTTATCGGAAAGCTGTTTAACATGGAGCCCTGTATGTGCATCGGCAGCTTTTTGCACTGCTTTGCTGTAAGGTTTAAACCCGGGAAACCTTATTTCCATTCCAAGATGGTCTTTTATTTTATGCACTTGTCCATTAGACAGGTAGATAACGTTTCCAATGGGTTGAAAGCCCCAGTCAACAGACATTGTTATTTTAAGCTGGTGTGACTGGGTTATAATCTCTACTAATTGTTTTTTCAAGCGTGTATTTTTTTGATGAAACAATGGGCATGTTTTTACAGAATCCATCCATTTAATCATTGGTTTGAAATATTTCTTTTTACTTTTTATCAACTCTTGAGTAAATTTCTGCTCCCACTTTCCCGCTCTTAAATAATTTAGCAACTCATCAGGAGGAACAGTTGGTTGATTAGTATCATTGTCATTATTATTATTCTTATTGTTGTTATTATTCTTATTATTCTTATTATTATTATTATTATTATTATTATTATTATTATTATTCTTATTATCGTTGTCTTTATTAGAACTGGTGGCATTTGCTGCTTCTCTCTGTCTTTTCTTCTCTTTCTTTGACAATTTATTGGGTTTTACATTTTTGTTAGATACAGGTGGCAGAACAAACTCAATAGTCTCTTCAATAATGGTCGAGGAGGAAGGTGGTGGTGGTGGTGGTGGTGGTGCAGGAAAAGGTATACATTGTAAATTTGCCGTAAATCCATTTGGAGACTCTACTGAGTAACCGTCATCATCTTGTTGCTCCATTGAACTCTGAGTGAGTACTTGTGTGTTTTGAAAGTATACTTTATGAAAACAAATAATTAATCAATAGTATATTGTTTGTACAATCAAGTTCAAACAATCGATGGAGTGGGATGAAATTTTGCAGGTTTTTACAAGAAAGCAAGAAAGAGAAAAGAGAGAAAATATTATTTTTTTTTTTTGTGTTTCTTTCAAAAGCGTTACGTGAAAAACTATTCGATGAGTAGAAGTATTGCATTTTATATTAAAAGAAGATGTAAAAGCATAAAGACAAAGAGAACACTTACAATAATGACAGATACTCCTTTTATACCAAACAATCAAAACAATGATAAAATTTTGAAAAATCCGAAAAATAACTCCAAAAGAAAACAAAATAGAAATAAAAAGAAACCATCATCACTAACAGATGACTCACACCAAAAGCAAAAGCAAAGTGGTGATAATAAAACAATTATTAAACCAGAAAATAAAAATGTGGTAAAACAGTACAACTCTCAAAAAAAAAATAAGAAAAAGAATAACGAAAAGAAAATATCTATGGAAACACAGATTGCAAGAAAAAGAGAGATTTCAATAGCCACTCTACGGTTGGGAGCGCATAATTTCTCCACATCACCATCACCACACAATACACCTGCCTCTCAAGAAACTGTTTTTATAGTGACATATCCTATGATCCAGAATCCAACAACTGGGAAACGTGAACAATTTTCATTCAGTATAAACATCCCAAGAGAATACCCTGAGAGTCCAATAAAATTGGGAAAGATTATGTGGACAAGAATGCGGAGCAGCAAGAGCATCACGGATGAAAATGGGAATATAAGCCCACTGATCACTGAGAAATGGAGTAAAATTTGCAAAAATGTGTTCAACAAAGAGTGTGAAAGATTGTGTTGTGTTGAAAAACAGCCTTTGATACAACAGTTAAACTGGTTTTTCAACAATTTTGACGCAATCTGTTTCAGTGATGATTGGAAAAGAGACAATGAATTGAAAAAGACTTTGCTTTTACAGTTGGCTCAATAGTCTTGGCCCCCGATCATCCACTTCTTCTTCTTCTTCTTCTTCTTCTTCTTCTTCTTCTTCTTCTTTAGAAGGCCGAATTAGAACAAATTTATATACCGACGCTTAATTCAGTCCGAGTGGTAGAGCGTTCGAGAACTATAAAAAACATATGCCGAGACTTTTGCTGAGCTTTGATAAAGTCCGAGAGGTTTGATGCCGAGACTTCTATTTTCCGAGAGTTTAAATGCCGAGAGTAGTTGAGGTATTTTGTGTCTCACACCCTCCGTATCACGGTTGTTGACATAAAAAGTTTTTGTTACTATTTATATAACACAATCTGTGTAAGGTACATTTTTATATAAGTATTTTCCAAAGATTTTACTTAAATTCTAGACCTCCATTGTATTGAAACAGCGTCCCTAATTAGAATGCTAGTTATAATGTATATAGATTTATTGGGAAATTGTATCCTCAAAGTTCCATTTTTTTAAAATTCAGCGGTGGAATGTGATTTTATAGTAATAATTTGTGTATGTAATAGCCTATATTCTTTGATTCCTTAACTGTATAACAACAAAAATCAATACAACTGAAAGCAGTGAACTCAGTTGATAAATAACAAAGAAACATGCATGGTCAAACAACGGGTATTGCGGTTGGGTGTGCTATTGGGATTCCTGTGGGGCTTTCTCTTTTGGTTGCAGGACTTATGTGGTGGAAGCTGCAGAAACGTATTGCTAAAGAGATTGAGCTGGACGAAGGCGATATGGATAAATTCAACGACCAAGATCTGGATTTGCAAGATATTTACGATACGGACCACTATCAAAATCAGGAAGATCAGCGAAAAAACTACCAGCTGTATGAACAAACAACGGAGGGTCAATCGGTAGATACTGTAGGAGGCCAGGGTGGTGAAGAAAAAGAAGAAACAGGTCGAAAAGTAGAGGTTTCCAGACAGGGATCTCGGTACGTTCCTGCTTACAAAAGAAATTTGCATAAAGCTATAAAAGTAATTAATCCATTTCCTCCCGTTTCTGCTCATTCCAATACCACAACAACAAATACAACCGTTAGTAGCAATTTAAACGAGTTGGGTGCGGATTCAGAAGGAGCTGACGTTAATGATACAAATAATCCTAATACCAATAATAATATCAGTAACAATGGTAACAGTAGGTCCGTAAGTTTTGGATCATTGACACAGCAACAACAACATGTCTCCAGACAGTTGCAAGGTATAGAACAAAATATTTATGATTCATACGTTCCTTTTGCTTCAGGTGATAATGTTGGTAGTAGCAGTAATGTGAAAAATCCCTTTTATCAGAGTGATTCTAATTCAAAAGACGATGTTGTCAAACAAGACTCGTCTTTTAAAAAAAATCACACTGGTACAACAACAGATGTTAGTCTTAAAACAGGTGAGCAAGTTAGTTCTGGTACTCCAATTGAGCAAAAATTGAAACAGCCAAATTCTACTGAACAGCTAATAATAAGAAATATGAGTAATAACAATTATGAGGGAAGTTATCCCAAATTAACTCAGCCACAGCCGCAGACTAGTAATTCTGGGTCTAAAATTAGCTCTGCTAATAACTCGCCATATCGTAAACGTTCTTTTTATTTAACAGACAATCCAAATGATGCTTCTTTAGATGATAGTCAAGAATTTTTGTAAACATAAAAAAAAAAACATCTCCATCTCTATTTACAGTTATATAGATATATTTATATGAACAAAATACATTTCTACATGATTTTGGCACTCGAATCTTCGCCTAACAAATCAATTTTAGTCCCATTACACTCGACACTCCATTCGTGAATTAAAAACTCGTGGTGTTTGTTTTCCCTGTCTGCTACCAATCTAACTTTCCCTCTTTCATTTTTAGTTCCCTTCACGTAAAATGTGATGTTAATGTTCCCCTTGACTTGGTTCAATTCACCGTAAACCCAAGGCATGACCCCATACAAATCTATGCTGCCGCCCAGCAACTCTCTAATACGATCACTTCTTCTCATCTGATACAAACTGTTACTCACCACAGGAGATTTCGTCTTTTCATAATTGAATATCAAGGCCAAGGCACAGGCCATGGCTCCAAGGAAAGCCACAAACTGCACTTTACGGATGGTGCGGCCCTTCATTGGATCCGGCAACTCTTCGTTTACTGTCATAGGCCCGTTTTTCACTGCTGCGGATGATGCTGCTGTTGGTGTAGCAACACCGCTGGTGCTGTACAACCTACTGACATTTGTTCTTCCCCCGTGTGCTACTGCACCTAGAAAGCTGGCACTTTTTGCAGGTGTAAATTTGAACAAGGGATTGTTCACTGCTAATCTCAAATTTGCTCTTTTGCTAACCGCTCTAATCATCTTCTGTGTCTTTATGGGTTGGCCTTATTCCTTTTGTTTTATAGCCACTGATCAAGACTACAAGTTATTGCAGAAGGAAGAGAGCTACATTTTATAAATATTTCATGAGAGAAAAGCGCGCGGGTAACATACGCCAATTTTTAAGAGTTATCTTCTCTGTTTCCATTGATACGAAAAGATAAACTCATTTTGAAACACCTAGGAACAATAAAAAACCAAACAAAATAGCAAAACGATGGCTTTATTGGGGAAAGTAGTTCACATATCATTCGATTTGGTTTTGGTGTCGACAGTTTTAGCAGGAGTGAAAAGACAATCTGGTTTGGAATTGAAACCAAATTTCTTGCTAGATGACAAACAAGCACAAAAGTATGTTACTAAATACTTGAATTTTGGTGAAACCACTTTGGACTACGTGATAGCCACTGCAGGTGGCTCGTCTTCTTTTGCTCGTAAATAGATTGCTCCTGAAATGGCATTGATGTTACACCATATATTCTATCGTATATACATACACATATATATATATATAAATGTTTTACATGTAAATAAAAATATATTTGCCTTTAAAAAAAATAAAAATTTCCTTTTAAAAAATAAAAAAAAATGCCTGTGTTCTACTAAATCAAGATGGGTTGAAAGCTAAATTATAGTAGTCGAACTCAAACGGTTCCTCGTCTCCTGCCCCCTCCTCCTGTTCTCCTTGTTCATCGTGCTCTTCAGGCTTGTGGAAAAGGTTTTCGTCCATGTCCTCATCAAAATCTTCCTTTTCTTTTTCTGTAGTGGATTTGCCCGGTTGCGTTGACCCAAACATCAGGCGTGCATTGACGTTGTTGTTCACAGTCAAGGGTTTGATGTTTCTCAAAGCTTCCAGGAAACCAAAGGCGTCGTCTTCGTCGAACTCTTCTTCGTTTGTAGCTCCGGCGCTCTCCTTGATAATCTCGTCCATGATTCGCTCATTGGTGGTGTTTGCCTCTTCAACCGATACTTTCTGCTTCTGTGCTGAACTAGTAAAAGCCTGTGGTGATGTTTTGGAGCTGCTATGAGCACTGCCTCTACCATTCAAATATCTATTGCTGTTGTAATCAATTGTGTTGTTTGCAAATTTCTTGAATTTTCTAGACCCAGTATCCAGACTGCCTCCGGGAGTACTTGCGTTACTGGATTCTGCACTACTGGTGTATTCATACGAAGATCCTGTACTGGATATAGCTGGATTCCTTCTCTTTCTCTTTAAAACACCGGTTGAAGATTTAAAATTTTCGTTGTAAGAAGACAAATTTGCTGAAGAATTCAGTTTTGGACGAATTGAAGATTTCAATGTTTTGAAATGCTTGCATCTGTTATGCCCAATCTCTGTAAGAGCTTGGACAACTTTCGGTGTTGCAACTCCACCATTAGCACTGTTAGGAGTAGAAGAAGAGTACTGTTGCTGCTGGGAATAAGACATTCTGAGACTGTTGACACTTTCTGCTTGTCCCGTGTTGACGCTTCTCTTGTTGTCACTCATGTTGCTGTGCAAACTACTGGCATAGTTGTTGGGAGACTCTAAAGATCCGTCACTGGAACCCGTGTTTGGAACATGAGTTGTCAAGCTGTTGTTGTTGCTATTGTTATTGAAAATAAAATCACTAGAGTTGCCACCAGATCCAGACCCATAGTGATTATGAATATGCTGATGTATGGATATTTTCAAATTGTGCGTTTTTGCTTGCTCGATCAACTTCTCCACAAGCTCTGAAGATGAAATAGAGCCACTTGATAAAGTGTACCCCTTGTCCTTCAAAGCAAATTTCCATTCTGTTTGCTGATACGATTTTGTGGAGTTTGCAAAAACTGCCGACGATGATAATGATGGTTTCTCGTGTTGTTGGTTTTGGAACCCCCTGTTATTCGAAACGTCTGCCTGGTTTGGTGGTGACAAGTTTTCATAATTTGGATTTTCAAAACTGCCGTTTTCATTTTTCTTATTCAAGTTCTCAATACTGTCTGTATAAACATTTGGATCAGGGCTTTGTGCAACTAGTCCCCTCGTATTTATATCCTTATTTATTCTTGAATCAATATGGTTTGAGTAATGTGGAGAAGTTACGTTAGATACCAAATTATTGATTGATCCAAAATGTGCTTGGGCATTCGGTATACCAGTTGATGTGGTTCTCAGATTACTCGTGCCTCTTATCAATGGGTTTGGCAACTCCATCATCATATCAGGACTTGGAGACTTATCAAGCAACATCATGTGTGACTTATCTGTATTGTTTAGTATATTGTTATGTTGAGTGATATCGTTGGTAGTGCTAATAGTATTTGCAGTAGTGTTATTTTTGTTAGTTCCGGTATTTGATTTCATATCAGACATGATATCTAATAAAGACAAGGACGGTGAAAGAGGGTTTGTAAGAGCAGAATGTATGAATCTAGGTGTGATTGGTAATGTTTGAGTCGTTGCTGGCTTTTTAAGTTCATTATTATTAATATTATTATTGGTAGAAGTGGCTGTTTTCACGGTGTCTTTCTCACTTGGTGGATCTACTTTGTCTTCGGGTATTGTTTCATTATCATTTTCCGTTGTTATACTATCCATATCTTTGATTGAAGAAATGGATTCAATTGCTGATTTTATTACATCAGATGCTTTATTTCTTATAACACTTGTTAAGATTTTTCTCCATCTATTTCTACAAGTCAAACTAGGTCTTGATTTCAATCCTGTTGAAATTGTTTTCCATTTAGTTCCATGTTCTTGTACTCTAGAAATCAATTTAAGATCTTCTTCTTCTGTCCAACTACGCAGTCTTCCAACTGACAACTTAGGATCCAATGCTTCGTAATATCTTTTAGAGCATTGATCAAGATTTCTTCTTGGAATCTCTTTGGCAATCTTGGACCAATGCTGTCCATGTTTTTCATATGCAATAAGTAAAAGTTGATCTTCATCTGGGGTCCATCTTCCTCTTTTCAAATTTGGATTCAAAAAATTACTCCATCTTTTTTTCAAATCACTACATTTCCTTCTCCTTACAGGCGGCTCATCGGTAGCATTTGTTGTTGTTTGTATTACTGGAAAATGTTTTTGCGCTAGATCATCCCAATTTACCAATTCCATAATCTTACTTGCCTTGACGTATTCATCTGGCATCTGCAAATCCAAGATCCCATTCAAATACCCGTGATGAATCAAATGATTGTTTATATAGTTTCTTATCTTTTCATCTTCTTCTTCACTCCATGATATTCTTTGTTTGGTTCCATGTGTAGTTATTCCTAATTTTGCAGTAAGCGCCAATGCATCAACAGATTCTAATTTAGCCTTTTTCTTGATTATCGATCCCTTCTTTATGATTGTGGGTTTCAAATTATTATTATCATTTGTGTTATCGCTATTATTGATTATTTCCTGCATTTTAGACATTCTTCTTGTATTTGTCTTGTTCTTGTTTGAGGATGACTCTTGCTTAGCACCCTTTTTAGTTGCCTTAAAAAGAAAGTGTAATCTTTATCCTTTCTGTTTTTTTTTTACTTTAATGAAATCCAAGATGGCGTAACATCATTAAAATTTAACCTCTTCATCAGATCTCAATAACAAAGACGTATATATAAACATATTTGACCAAGGGTCTTCTTAAAAATTCAGTTCGATAATTCGTTTTTCAATTTCAATTGTTAAAATGATTTTTCTGCAAAAAGACCACAAAGAAAGAAAGAAAAGAAAAGCAAAATAAAGAAGAAAAAAAAAAAGAAAAAGAAATAACGGTTTAAAAAAAACTCCATATACCGAAACGCCGATTTACGGTTTTTTTTTATTAAATTCTCGGACTACAGCAGATTGCAGTCGGACTAATATCAATTAAGTCTTACGCCTTCTTATTTATAACGAACACAAAAAAAATAGATCTGTAATCTATTTTTATCAACTTTTCAACAATTGCACACAATTTGGTACAGCTTGAATGAGATCATATAATTTTAATCTCTTTTTAATATGAACAAATTTGTAATTGTAATGGTAATTGTAAATATAATTGTAACTTCAAGCATTTCTTGCTTCCAAAAAAAAAAAAAAATAACACAAAGAATAAAAGTCATTCTATCCTATCTTCAAAAAACCCAAATACATACCAATTGAATATAGAATAATCGTATTTTCTTCTTTATTTTTCCCTCAAGACTTTGATTTTTTTTTTTAGTTGGTTCTGTTTCATTTGGAATGTGTGCTGCATTGTCAAAATTATAATTAATAAATTAAATAAAGAAACTAACACTACTACAAATTTTCCAAGACCTTTTCAAAAAACACACAATGTTTACGTTTGAGTATTCCCCCGAACTAAAAAATAAAGTCGACTATGCATTCAAGAAATCAGCATTAATTAGCGAATACTCGAAACTTAAATTACAGAAATTAATCTACTTATTGGAAGACACAGAATATTACTTTGAAACATATTGTAAATGGGTAAACAAAATAAATTCCGAGGAAAACCTAATTTTGTCAAGTCGATCTTGTACAATTGATAGCAATTCTTCTTCTACTTCTGCTAATGTACAAAAAGGACAAAGTCAAGATTTAGACGGTTTGTTTATGTTTATTTTAGGATCTTTCTACTTGTATTTGATTATACCGCAATCTATTCAATTTCAAACAAGAAATAAATCATTTTCAATATATACAGAGTTGAAAAAATTATATTATGATGAATTCAATATGTCGAATGTTACCAAAATGGTTATCGATTACATAAATGAAAATAATTTGAAAAATCAAAATTCTTTATCTCAAGAATCACAAATTACAAGACCAAGAGCATACTCTGTTTCAACAACAAGGAAAAGATCAAATACTGTTATAGGTGGGTTTGAAGGATCATCGAAAACTTCAGAAGAGCTAAACCATCAAAATGTTCCAACAAATAAAGTGAGACAACACTCTTTCACTACTACAGAACATACAAATTCAGGACTACATTCTTTAGAAAATACTGGATATCGTTACAATCCGTCAGGTAATAATTCATGTGGAATAGATTCGGACGAAGATGAAGATGATACTGTTTCATGGTCAGCACCAAGAACTTCCTCTAAAGATCAACTATCCCAATTTCACAAAACAACATCATCAACTAGCAATGATATGAAGAATCCTGTATTGGGACTCAAAATGGATAAAAATAAAAACAGAGCTTCATTTATGTGGGAAGATGATAAAGATGAATACGATTATGAAGTGATTCAAGATGACTTGATAGTTCAATTACTGAAAATAAAAAACATTGCCAAGATCTCTTCAAAAACTTTGTTTGACTTGATTGTTAACAGTCATCACGATTTACTTTTGATTGATCTTAGATTTGAGAAAAGGTTCAATGCAAACCACATTGTTACCGAACATCTGATGAACATAGATCCTCAATGGCTTAATACACAAAAAATGAATAAACAACTCAATACAACAGACGATTTTTTGAAAATACTTGAAAAAAATCTAGATCCTGTTGCTTTTAACATGATTACGATGAAAAAAAAATTTAAACATATTGTTTATTACACAGATATGAAAACTTTTTTAAACGTGGACTTTGATTATTGTTTTGAACTATTTCAATTTTTTTACACATACTCTTCTTCTCCTTCTGTAAATAATTACACTCCTAAACTGTTATTAGGTGGGTTTGACGAGTGGAAAAAATTCTTAGCGCAACAAGCTAATTTGGACTCTCAATTTCAATCTAGTTTGTTTTTGTCCAAAAAGACACTGACAAGTAACACTACCAAGAATCCTCCTGCGCTTCCAAATGTTCCGCCTCCCCCAATTTCAACGTTTATCACTGAAAGAAAGAACCTGCCTCCCTTACCAGCGGGACCTCCTCCTTCTATACCGATCACATTCAAACCTTCCATGGTTTCAGTCATTGTTCCACATCCATCTTCATCATCTTTGCATCTCAATAGCAATGACTATAATAATGATTATAATAGTAACACGTCATTACAAAGAGTTAAAAAAGAATTGAATAAAGCTCAAACTTTTCCAGATCATTATCACTATGGACCATCGGTGCATCCATCTTCACATCAGCAGCGAGCCCGTGAGAGACATGCTGGCCAATTTTTCCCTGTAAATGACCACAATGATCAACAGGTGGAAAACTACCACCGTCCTACGGCTAGAACTCCTCATCACTATTTTCCTGAAGACGAACTTGCTAAAAATTTGCAAAACCAATTGAAATTTAATCCTAAAAGAATTTATCATTACCACATTCCAACAATTGAAGACGACCCCAACGAGTTTGTGTCACTAAGCATAACTGGATTAAAGAATGTAGGAAACACGTGTTACATCAATGCTATGATCCAGTGTTTATTTGAAGCTAGAATCTTTAGAAATTTATTTTTGAGCTCCAAGTTTAAAGAATACTTTTCTACTAATTACAAGGGGAAATATCAAATATCAACATCGTTTTATGCTTTGTTTAGAAAAATGTACATGAACGGTGGATGTTCTGTTATTCCTAGTGGGTTTTTGAAAAGTTGTAATTTGATCAGGCCAGATTTCAATATACCTTCCTCTCAACAAGATTCACAGGAGTTTCTTCTATTTTTATTAGATCAACTACATAACGAATTGTCCAATAGAAAAACTGTATTAAGAGATTTGCCTCATATTTTATTACACGATGATAAATTTCTACAAGTTAACGAAAAAGAGTACGATACGTGGTTTGAAAAAAATATTGAGTTAAATGGTGTATCTCCAGTAGATGCCATTTTTCAAGGACAAATTGAATACTGTTTAGAATGTCAAAATTGTAAGCATTCCGCATATAATTACTCTACATTCTACGTTCTATCTCTTGCTATTCCTGCTCGTGAAAAATTATCAAGATTGCATTACTATAATAGTAAAAGGAAAAAAAAATATATCAGATTAGAAGACTGTATCAATCTCTTTACAGGAGATGAGTTGTTAAGTCACGAAAATGCCTGGGACTGTCCAAAATGTTCTACCAATAGTGGTAGTACAGCAAGAGGATCGCAGAGTAATGGTAAATCTTTGAGATCCAGATTTTTCAAATCTTCTAAAAACAGTAAATCTTCCAACTTGTTAGATAAGCTTGATGGTTCAACAGATTCGATTTCCAATAGTGCTTCCTTTGTTGAAGAGCCTGTTAAAGATAAAAAAAAAAATAAAAAAGTTTCAACAATGAAAACAATGAATTTCATAACTTTACCGCATGTTCTAGTTATTCAACTATCTAGATTTTACTACGATCTGACCAGGAAAAATGAAACAGAAATAACGTATCCATTGTTTTTGAACATTGAGTTGAAAAATAACGAAGTGGTCAAGTACAGACTATACGGTTTAGTCAATCATTTTGGTGATCTGAGTTCAGGACATTACACTGCTCTAGTCAACAAAAGTTTACAACACTCGATTCATCATAATTCTCAAAAGTGGTATTACTTTGACGATGAAGCAGTAAAACTGGACGGAAATCACGGAGATTTTGACAATGGGTTTAGCAGTATCTCTAGTAGTGATGCATATGTTTTGTTTTATGAAAAAATGACCGACTGATGAGATCTCAATCTTTCTTCTTGTTATTGTATACATATATACTGGTTATATAAAGAACTTGATAAATTTTATTTCGAATGGATGTTTAGTATTTGTAATCACGCGATTCTCTTGGAAGACAGAGAGAAAAATGGGGGGGAAAAAAAAGGAGAAGAAAAATCTATATACACACCCTTATACCATTTATCAGTACCTTCAACACTTTGACCATTACCTCAAAAAATAAATAAAAGACCAATAAGAATCCCCAGAACATGTCTGATCCATTAGAAATTATTAAAAGAGCCGAAAAGAAAGCACAACCCTCTTCTGGGTTTTGGAAATTGATCAGTAATGACGCTGATAATTTTGAGGAAGCTGCCGAACTATATGTTGATGCTGCCAACTGTTACAGAGTTTCCAAGCAGTTGGGACCAGCTGGTGAATGCTTTATGAAGGCTGCTGAATGTCAGGCCAAGGCTAAAAATGATAACGAGGCTGGGAACACTTACGTTGAGGCGTTCAAAATGTTGAAATCATTTGAGCCTTCAAAGGCTGCAGAATCCTTGACTAAGGCTATTACTATTTTCACTTCCAAAACTGGTCAATTTAGAAGAGCTGCCAACTACCAATTCGATTTGGGTGAGTTGTATGAAACTTCCTTGAGTGATTTCCATAAAGCTATCGATGCATACGAAACAGCCGGGGACTGGTATGCACAAGATAATGCAACTTCTTTAAGCAACAAAAGTTATTTGAAATGTGCTGATTTGAAAGCTTTGGATAACCAATATTTGGAAGCTGTTGCCATCTACTCTAAAGTTGTAGCAAACTCAATTGGAAACAGACTAAGTGCTTGGTCGCTAAAAGATTATTACTTAAAAATAGGGTTGTGTCAGCTAGCAGCTACAGATGCAGTCGCAGCTCAAAAAACATTGCAAGACGCACAAACAAACAGTGAAGAGCCAGATTGTAGAGAATATCAACTATTATCGGCGTTGATAACGTGTTACAACGAGCAAGATGTAGAGCAGTTGAGTGCAGTTGTTTTTGATTTTGATAGATTTTCCAAACTAGATAACTGGAAAACTTCAATCTTGTTAAAAATAAAAGATTCCATTTCCAACCAAGAAGATGATTTACTATAGAAAAGTAAAAGTTTTTTTTTTTTTTGAAAAAAGTAGTAGTATAATATGGTTATGGATGTATGAACGTATAAAAATTAAATAAAAATTATGTTGTCATTGTTATTAAATCTTGTTGATCGAATTCAATAAATAAAATTACCAAATTTGCAATTCATCAATCAATTCAATGGTTTTGTTTTTGCATTTGGTAATGTTGGAAACGACAGCGTCTCTAGCATCGTCACAGAATTCAGGATGACCACACGTCATTATTGTAATATGGGTGTTGTCAAGACATTCCTCAATATCTGTGCTGATTGTGTCTTTTAATGGTAGTCTACCTTCTCTGAATTGAACATTTGGAAGCAGCTGCTGAATATGTTCAAATCCTGTAGAGTCAGCAGAACTTGATGTAATGATTTTTTCAGTTTGATCATGTTTAGTCATTTCTTTCTCACTATTCTCAGTACTAATATCAGGCTGATTTCTACCAATGTTACCAAATTTAAAATCACTGAACCTACTAATATAAACAATGACATTCAAGTTTTCTTGTTTGGAAAAATATTGTAATTCTTCACTCAAGAAATCTAAAGTTTCCCAATGTCTAATAGCCCAGTAAAATTTAATGTTTTTACCCTGTAAGATACCTTTGTCAATATATGACTTAATATATGTATGTGGACCGGCAACAGCAGTGTTTGTTGAATACATCAAAATGTTTTCACTCTTGCTAACAATGCTTTGTTTAGAAATACCATATGGACCTTCCAAACAAACGTGCATATTCATGCTATTGGAACCAGAAGCAAGAATAGCATTGTAAACTCTTTTAGTACAACCTTTCTTGACTTTGATCAAGATTTTAATGGCAGTTTCATCAGCAGAAAGAATTGTGAAAGGATGGGATTGCCAAAAGGTACTTTTCAAACCAAAATGAACAAAGGCAAAATTACCTGGTTGGGGTTTAAACAAAGCTCTGTTGTAATTTGTTACGCTTAAAACCATGTTTTCTGCATCCAAAATGGCTATATTATTTTTCTTGAATCCACCAAAAGCAACCATTCTAACAATTCTAATAAATCTGTCAAAACACCAAAATGCAACAACGGGGAAAACAAAATATTCAATTTCATAATAAACTAAATGAATCCAAGTACCAATTGCAAAGAAAACAGCTAAAATAATGTGACCATACAAGAAAATTTCATAACTGTATTTTCTCAATGGATAGGATGACTGAATTAAAATAATAGATCCAGCAACTGCAGCAACACATCCCCAAATATACCAATCTTGTGTGTATCTGTAAGTTAATGCATGCATGTATTTACCGTTGATGTAATAGGCAATAGCGTGGACTAAAACATTAAAAACTGTAACTCTTGAAATCCATTTGTGGTAAGTCAAGAAAGATTCAAAATTCCAGCCAGTACACCATAGAAAGATATTATTTCTTCCAGCAAATACAAATGATAAAATCATTGTGAACATTGCAATCCAACCACTTCTGTCACCATATAATCTACCTAATTGAGTAGTTTTCAATGGCCAAATAGTGTTTTTGTCATAATAATGAATATCCCAAAAGCAACCAACAAGATCAATAACAATAAATCCAATAATAATTAAAGAGTCTGATGTGACAGGGACCATTCCGAAAAAGTAATTTTTCTTATATCTTTTACCAATAAAGGCTTTGAAAAAAACATTTGCTTGTAAAAATTTAGCGACTCTGTTGTTTTGAATGTGTCTTGATAAATTCATTAAACATAAACATCTGTAGACAGCAAAAACAGTGAAAATAGCAAGCCAATACGCTAGTAACCCAATACCGAAATATTTAGCAATATCTTTATTGTGGTATCTTTGGTACATACTGTTACGTTGTACTCTAAAAAGAGTTGTATTATATTTGATTGGAACTCTACTTGGTAAAGTTTTATTGAAGTTTGGAACTTGATCGGCAGTAGTGATGTATTTTGTGACATTTTCATATGAAGCAGCAATGACGGAATGGTTTAGATTTGGGCAGTTAATCGTTAAATATTCTTCAAAATGTTTTCTAGCTGTTGAATCATGTGCAGTTTCAGTGTAACCACAATAGACATAAGCACCTAAACCAACAGGATCAACACATTGACATGCGTAAGTATTTTTACCATCTTTTGGACAGTAGATAGCCATTTTAGCAACAGCAGCTTTACACCCATTCGCAGTAGAAAATAATTGAGCTTTGTCCCAGCCAAAGTAATATTTAGATGCAAAAGTTGTTTGGAAAAACGACAGCAATACCGCTATCATAAATAGCACATTGAAAGATTTCATTGTAGTCTTTTTTTTTGTTTTTTGCTCTGATGATTTTTTATTTTCGATTTTGATTTATAATAATAAAAAAAACTACCAACATCTCATTTAACAATTGAAGATGCATAACTAGCGCTTATATATAATTTTTTTTCAAAAAAAGTGATGAGAATATGGATTAGGCCATCGCAAGATTGAATCTAAAAAAGATATCCCGATAAAATGTTGGAAAACATTGAACGATGGCTTAATTTCCGTCCAACAACTTAATTAAAACTAACCAGAGGTTATAAATTTTTTCTATTAAGGCGTAGGCAATTCTAATAGAAAAAGAAAATTAATTTCTTGATCTTGTCAACTTCATTGATTTTGTGGTATTGTCAGTAAGTACTTCTAGGTCTACCGAAATTAACAAAAAAAGCCACTCTGTTGAGTCAAGAATAGAAATATTTTGAAGGTGCAAATTTGATAAACAATTATCATTTATTGTGTGTTTTGATAAAATACTATTGAACCACTGAAAAGCAACTAATTTTTTTTGATAGACCCTGTTACACAGGGTTTAACTCATCTCAAAATCACTAGATTGGGTAATACCGCAGTGGCTTTTGTTTGTTAAAAAACGGTGTTTCAATTGGCTTTTTATTTGTTTTCAAAATAAAATAAAATAAAATAAATATCGTATGACGTTCAAGAAATAATACGATTAGATCAGCGCTATTATTCCAGTTGATACCACTACATACATTACTATTATAATTTAAAGAAACGACAAATTTAAACAAAATAAAAAAGAAGAAAAGAAAAAAAAAAAAAAAATCACACCCTGAATAATAAAAAAAAAAAGAGATCTGAAGAAAAGAGCAAAAACAGAAGAAAAGAGCAAAACAGAAGAAAAGGGTTTTTTTTTTTGGAGATAGAGGAAAAACTGAAACCTGAAAAAAAGTCCGACAGGGTTCGGATTTATTAGAATTTGTTCCTTTTTTTGGATAAGATTTGGAAATCTAAAATGACTACTAATATGATAGCCATTCAATACTGTAGTGTGGACCAAAGCTTATCTTATTTCTTCTACAAGCCTATATCATGAAAAAAAACCCTGAAAAAAAATAAAAGCACTCATAGTTAAAAACCGTGCCAATATGTAAATACTCAGAATGTGATGTTTGAGCCATCGTCCATTAATTTACCTTTTGTTAAAAAGATACGCGCCAAGTATTTTTTTTTATCATTTTTTTTTTTTTAATATAAATTTTACTGCAGCACTTTAGGAACACAAAAATTCAATCCCAAGAGTTTAATTGACGAAACATGACCAACTAAATTGTTTATCTATTGCAAATTTAAGAATCACCTTATTTCTTTTTTCTATTCTCTTCAGTCTTTATCATCGTTCTTTTAAAAACATATCTTTGCTGAACTGATTTATAAGCCCCTGAAGTTTGTCTTTTTTTACATTGATCGAGTACACTACGATGGTATTCGAAGAAAAAAATAAAATTATTTGCTGTTAAAGTTAAATCTTTATACATACACCTAAAAATTGTTTCTATTTGTCCTGTTGCTTGAACTAATTCAAAAAATTCAAAAGAAATTACCATACTTGTAATTCATCGACCAGTTCTATGGTTTTGTTTTTGATTTTGAAAACGTTGGTAAGAACAGAAAGTCTAGCTTCATCACAAAATTGAGGATGTCCACACGTCATCACTGTGATGTGAGAGTTATCCAAGCACTCTTCAATATCAGCAGTGATTGTTTTATGAACTGGCATTCTTCCTTCTTTGAATAAAATGTTTGGAAATAGTTGTTGTATATGTTCAAACTTTGATGATTCAGAAGAAGTGAAAGATTCCACTTTTTCATCGCTTTCATTTTTAATCACTTCAATACTGCTGTCATCATTTTTAATTGATTTTGAATTTTGTACACCACCAGTACCAAACCTGAAATCGTTAAATTTGCTGATATAAACAATAATTTGCAAATTATCATGTTTCAAAAAATATTGTAATTCCTTGCTCAATATATCTAATGTCTCCCAGTGTCTAATAGACCAGTAAAATTTAATATTTTTACTTTGAATAAGATCTCTATCAGCCAATTGTTTCAAATATGTATGTGGTCCAGAGACAGCTGTATTTGTTGAATACATTAGAATATTTTCACTTTTGCTTATAATTGAAGATTTAGAAACACCGTATGGACCTTCTAAACATACACGCAAATCAAGGCTTTTGGTTTCGGAAGCACTGATAATGTCGTAGATTGTCTTTGTACAGCCCTTCTTTGCTTTAATGAAAATTTTCACAACATTTCTATCAGCAGAGAGAATGGTGAATGGGTGTGATTGCCAAAATGTGTTTTTCAAACCAAAGTAAACAAACACAAAATTACCTGGTTGAGGTTTAAATAAACTCCTGTTAAAATTTTCAACCGTTAAAATCATATTTTCTTCATCCAATATGGCAATAGTATTTTTTTTAAACCCACCAAAAACAGCCATTCTAAAAATTCTTATCAATCTATCAAAGCACCAAAGTGCAATGACAGGGAACGTGAAATATTCAAGCTCTGTGTTACCTATATGAAACCAAGTACCGATAATGAAAATAATTGCCAAGATTATGTGGAGGTAAAGAAAAACCTCATAACTGTATTTTCTTAATCGGTAAGAAGCTTGGATTACAATAGCTGAGGCGGCAACTGTGGCAACACATCCCCATCTATACCAGCCAGTAGCTGATCTAGTTGTGAAACGGTTCATGTAAATTGTGTTGATCAAGTATGAAATACTGTGAATAACAATATTTAAAATAGTGGTTCTAGCAATCCATTTATGGTAAGTCAAGAATGATTGGAAATTCCAGCCGGTACACCACAAAAAGATATTATTTCTTCCAGCAAACAAAAATGTTAAGATCATGGTAAACAAAGATATCCATCCGGTTCTATCAGCGTATAACCTTCCTAGTTGAGTAGATCTTAATGGCCAAATAGTGTTTTTGTCATAAAATTTAACATTCCAAAAGCATCCAACAAGATCAATAACAACAAATCCAGCTATGATTATTGCATCCATAGTTATTGGAACCATTCCAAAAAACGTATTTGCTTTATAGCTTTTTCCAAACAAGGGTCTGAAAAAAACTTTTGCTTGTAAGATTTTTACAACTCTATTTTTTTGCAAAGATCTTGACAAATTCATCAAACATAAACATCTGTAGACAGCAAAAACAGTGAAAATGGCAAGCCAATATGCTAGTAAACCAATACCAAAGTATTTAGCAATGTCCAAGTTTGTGTATCTTTGATGAATGGAAAATCTGGTAACTTCAAATAATGTACGGTTGTATTTTATTGGGGTTCTACTAACTACAGATTTGTTGAAATTTGGTACGTGTGCAGCGGTAGTAATGTAATTTGTTACATTTTCATAAGCAGCAGCAATAACGGTATGGTTCAGATTTGGACACATCATCATAAAGTATTTTTCAAAAGTTTTTCTTTCATTTGCATCATTCGCTGTCTCTGTGTATCCGCAGTAAACGTAAGCACCCAAAGCAACAACATCTTTACATTGGCACGCATAACTAGCCTTTGTATCTTTTGCACAATAAATTGCGTTTTTAACTACAACTTCTTTACAAGCATTTGCTGTAGAAAAAAGTGACGCCTTTTTCCATTTCAAATCATATTTTGAAGCATTGGTAATTTCCAACAAAGAAAACACTGTCGTTATTGTTAATAAAATGTTAAAAAATTTCATCATACCACGATTTTTGTACCAGCACAAGGTCTTGATCTGTAGTTAATCTTATGATTGGGAAAGCTTTTTTTCAAATATTTTAGTAGATCCATCTGAACAGTTGAACTTAATATCAAAATTTATAGCATATTATATATGATCATGTTGGAATCAAAGAGTGTCCAATTATGCATGCCGATACATATCAAAAATAGCTTTCTCCACTTTTTTTCCAATTTTTGACAGATTATCAATTTGATCAAATACAGGACCAAAGCATTGGTAGCAGCATTGAGAAATAACAAGTCATGTTTATTGTTGTTGTTTTTTTCTTGGTTTCTCAATTTCAGCTGCTCATTGTTTTGAGAAAAAGATGCACAATACCTTGTTGATTACATAAGATTGTTATTTAAACTCCTTAAAAACAGATTTGTTTTTTTTATAAAATGTCTTTGCGTTGAATTAATATGTATTTTAGCATAGATCTAGGCCCAATATTTTTATTTATTTTTCACTCCACGGAATGTTTGGGCTAGTAAAGTTCCGTCATCATTTTATGTACAGTGTATAGTTCGAATCGCAAATAACGTTATTCTCATTCAGAGCACTTATTTTGCTGTTGTTTTTGATCTAAATATCAATTAGTGCAAACTCAAATGCCGGAGTATTTATTTTTGCTATTATTTTCTACTCCTTCAAATCACTTGGCCGTGTGTTTCATCTTCACAAATTCATGCTCTAAATATCAAGCGTGTCACCAAAACGCAATGACACTCATATCTACAAAAAAAGATAGAGAAGAAAACAAAAAAACAGAGGCAGAATATACTAGCTTACCTATTTAATAATTTTGCACCTGATTTTAGATTCATGTTTTTTTTTGTAAATTTTAAAATCGGGCATTGCATACTTTTGTGTCCAATCAGGCTCGCAGAATTATTCTGGATATCAAAACTTTACCATCTCATGAAGTGGAAAACAAAAACATTGATTAATTAATTGCACCCTTTTTTACACTATTATCTATTTTATGCAAGTAGTGTTGTTTTTTTTTTAGCTGTGTGTAAACTGCCCACGTTACTGAATTTATAATTGTTTACACCTCATTATGTACTATTTTGTACTTCGCACCTTTAAAATGTATTATTTTTGTTTTTTTTACACCCCCAAAATAATAGTTTATATCAAGTTGAATGATTTTTTCCATAGAAGATCAATTTTTGTATTCTGAGATAAAATGTGAAAAATTAAGGTTAATATTATATTAAGAATTAAATATCTTATCTTCACTCTGACGTTCAGGGTTAAAGATGGAGAACCATCCGAATGAGGTAAGAGACCAGGTCAAAAAAAAAAACCAACGAGCGTATCAGTGTACACCCACGTGAGTACAGTACTCTCTTGGACCCAGTGTATAGATTTAGTGTGTAGATGCCGTGGATGACGTTGTTTATTATGAAAATTTTGATGTCTACTATGGCGAGTAAAATGTTTACTAAGCAAATGAGTTCTGTTCACCATGTAATTATGTATATAAAAATAGAAAAAAGAGCTTTAAAAAAGAGTAATAAGCATTCAACGGGCACCAATAGCCTATCATTATAAATCAAGTACCCTCAATTATTCACAATCCATTAATTTCACTTTGTTTTTTATTGAAATCTTATAACAAAACAATGCTAAAGAAGACAATTTACTAACAAAATACTGTTTAACAGAAAAAAGATGCTGCTTTAAAACCGGGCACCCATCAATGTGATGGTTAATAAAACATTTATTCACAGAACAATCATCAAGACGCCACAGATTTTCTTGCTTCTACAAGAAACCATAGCACCATTACATTATTGAACCGATAGGATATTGTCATTTTGTTTAAGCCATTATTCTACTAAACTGCTGAGCTGCTTTATTTTTAGCTTTTCAACTTATCGATTTATTACGCTGTGCTTTCTGCTACACTCACACGTCGCTAATCAAAGCTGAGAGATCCAATGAACAATCCGATTTTTTTCTATGGTCCTCCTAAATCAACACCAAAACCAACTGAACAAACAAAGACTCCATCACAAATGGAAGACAAACGAGCAAAATATTATCCAAAACAACAGTCAAAACAAACACAAATAATAAGTTATCCAAAACAACAGTCAAAACAAACACAAATAATAAGTTATCCATAACACCGTCCAGTTTCAACAATTTTCCAAAGCCAACACCAAAACGAATAATTAAACGGACCCAACCACTCAAGCAATATACCTACTAACCATTCATCAAACAAGCCCTCTTGCAATTTATTGAACAATGCAAATAATCCTCTGAGAATTAAGTTTGTACTTGAACCTAAAAACAAACAAAAAACAAAATTTACAATTATTTCAGAATTTGAAACAGGGGATGCCAATGTGACCAAAATCACCACAAATTCAAAAGTAAAATCATTAACGAACAAAACAGTCAAAAAAAAAAAAGCAAACGAAAATCAAAACTCAGAACTACTGCCACTGACATCACATTAACTTCTAAGCCGTGTTCTACTCCCTATGCTAAAATTTTATCAGCTCACAACATAACACCAATACAAGAAACCTTACTAACACTAGTTGGGGACAAGGATCGATTACTAACAGCCACGCTTGCTAAATCCAACCACGTGAGGGAAGATGAAATCATTCATGAAATTGACAGATTGGTTAGATTTGGAATCATGCCTACCAAACACAAAGCTCCATCGACTGAATGCATCGATTCATGTGAAAGAACTACTCGTTTCTGTCATACTCATTGCCCGTGTGTATCGTTTGGTTGTCATCAGCATTGTCCAATTGAGATGTCCTCATTGTGCCATTTGCACTGTCTTGATATTGTTTGTGAACGCTGTCATCCACACTGCCCAAGTGAGAAGTCCACAACGTGTCACAATCATTGCAGATCCTTCAAAGCTGGTGAATGTCATGAGCATTGTGTCACTGAAAAAACAATCTCATGCCACCCTCACTGCGAACAATTAAAAACTGATGAGTGCCATATGCATTGTAAAGGATTGCTTGGTGATAAATGTCATTCTCATTGTCCTGATGAAAAATCGTTGACCTGTCATGACCATTGCAACAGTCTAGGTAGTGACGATTGTCATGGGCATTGTGACCTTGGACTTCCGATTGAACAACACGAACATTTTTTGAGAATGCAAGGTTTACTCAAAAGCAACAAACTCGTAGTCACTCCCTTCAATTATATCAGAAACTTGATGAAGCAGAATGTTGTTAAGGGGGTCCAGGTTATGAAACCGCATCTGTCTACCCAGGAGCGTTTCGAAGCAGGCTTACCACTACCACTTGAAACTCTGAGATTGGTCAGAAATACCGAGGAGTTTATATGCAAACAACTGATTGATTTGAAAGACGTTCAGCTACCTGCCAAAAGAAATGAATTCAATACGATTGATAATTTGATGGGTGAGTTTCAAATTAAGTTTAACGTGGCTTTAAAATCGTTGAGTAATAAACCTTGTCGGAAAACGTATGGTTGCGTTTGTGGAAGGGACAGTATTGCGGAAACAAGAAGCTCATATATCAATGGCTGCTCTTATGTTATTTCGTTGAGCATTCAGGAAGAAAAATGGGTATATGATGAAACGCGTCCCTATTTGGTTCATAAAGACAATTGCACTTCCTCGTTTTTGCACAATGGGGCTCTTCTAAATACTGTTGCCCAATATAGACACATTATACTTCCATTTGTCACTGAGGATAAGAGTCCAAAAGTTGTATGTGATGAACTTATGGAGGCATTAAGAAAAGACTTGGGAATTGATTTTAATCATGATATCATGCTTATTGAGTGCAAGCTTTACAAAACTGCAACCAGGGTGGGTTCAAGAGCTTATGATGTTCTTGCTTTGAATGCTACCAACATGCTTATTCCATTGATAACTGGTTTCATGGTTGACGAAACACAGGGCACATATAAGGAGCTCTTGCAAGCTTTGTTTTATGGTTTGAAAAATAGAAATTCAAGCGTCGAGTCTTTAGCAGATATTGACATGGCTTACACTGTTGAGGATCTATGCTGTTATTCCGATTTCACCGTAAAGGTGTTAAATATGAATCACTGTGCAGGGTTGTTAGCTGCAATGAAGTCTTTTTCTGTATTTCACACCAGCGAGACGCCTACTCTGAAAAGCATTTTTAAAATGCATTTGAAGGAGCCTTTGAAAAAAGATGATGAAATGAATCTTAAATGTGTGAGTTTTGATGATAATGGTTTATATTTAGAGGTTAATCCTTATGTTTTGGTTAAAAATTTGTTCTTGGCATGGTGGTGTAAATCAAATGTCAAATATTTCAAGGTATTTTGTAAAAGATAAAAAGTTGAATAAGATGATGCGTGCAGTCACCTTTAAATCTAAGATCTTTGAGCAAGCACCCTACGTGGACCCTGACGATATCAGTAATAGCGTTGCAGAAGGACGAACGACTGATTGAGTGGATGGAGATAGTTTTATTAGGAAGACAACAATAAATGATGAAGACATTGATAAAGGGTAGGGGGTGAATGATTCCAAAACTATATTTGTAGCGCATAAGATTGAGGAACATGTGTCGGAAGCTAATTTGGATAGTGGGAGCTTTGGATTTGATGGCCCTGTTAATGAAAATATCATATCCATGGCTCTGTTTAACATTGAAAAGCTCTGCGACTTGCAAGGTCCTCTAGAGGATTTATCACCAATGACTAGTGATACTCATGACGATGCTATCCTCCACAGTAATGATACTCAAGTTGGTAATGATAGTCACAATGATAATGCTACTCACCATGGTAATGGTAGTTACAATGATAATGATGCTGGGAATCACAATGACAATATTTTTGACCATAGGTATTTACTTGACAATTTTAATGCGTCTGAAGATGCCACGAAATTACTGCGGGAGGTATCTGCAAGACGTAAGCCACTTGAAGAAATACTGTTTCCCACCAAGTCTTTTATGCTCACTGGAGATCACTGGTTTATGCAAACACATTTTTCGTATTTATCCAAGTATGAAAACAAGCTGAAAGCTGCTTTTTACAGCAATTTCAGTCGGTCTGACATAACTTTTGGTTACTTTTATCGTAAGTTGGCAAAACTGATGAATACTTCTAATTTGGAGCTTGATTTAGATTTAATATTAGCAATACTTTGGTGTTTAATTCTCATAAAAATGATAAAAAAATCTTCAAATATCTATTCAAGAACATTTTCCATCCTAGAGAAATGTTCATCTTTTGCTTTTTTTCTTGGGAACTTTAAGAAGCAGTGGGTTCTGAATAAAAAAGGAGGCGCAGAAACACGTTTTAAAGTTGAGTACAGACAATCTCTCGGACTCTACCAGACTTTTACCTTTTACCGTAATACATTTGTCTCTTCTTTTATAGAAAGTTGTCATGCTGCTTTCAAATTTTGGAATTGTTAGACGGGACATGCTTTTCATTGTCAAACATTTTAATGGAAAGGCCTTGCGTTTCTTAACCAGAGCCGTTGCTGAAAAGCATTCAAGTTTTGAGCAAAGGTATGAAAAGTCTGATCCAATGATTACAAAACTCCTAATCAATTTGTTTGATAGAAGCCGGCAGTGCATATTAGAACGGAACGCAATGACAAAACTCAAAGACAATATTGATTCAGCACAACAAGAGTGTAGATATATTTGGCGCCATTTGAGAAGTTATCCACAAACGTTCAAAGATGTTTCAAGTTGTATTCAAAAGGATGGTAAGAAACAGCATAATTCACTTCACGAATTACTCAAACATATTGCAAAACAAAGGTGTACCGTAGATTGTCAATTTTCTGGTCTGCCTTGTCTTCATTTGATAAATCTCAACAACATTGGAATTAAAGAGTTTATAAGAAGGAATAATGAATTGGACATTAGATTTACAATAGTGCAATCTTTTAGCATCAACAAATTTGAAGAATCGCACCATCTCAATACAAGTAAAGCAGGTTTCACAGAAGCTCATGGGCAACAGTATCTTACTCACCTTAGTTCGAGGGAGGATAATATTGCAATGAAATTAAAGCCAGTGGCAAGGGTTGGATTGGTTGATCAAAATAAAAAAGATTGGTAGAGAAAGTGCAAAGTTCAAAAAGCAACAGGAAGAACAGTTTTTGGTTAAGATGACAACGAAAAAGCATCACAATGATGTGGCAAGAATCATTAGAGAAACAGCATATGCAACAAAACAATATTCCAAGTATTTAGAAGAAGGAGATGACTAATCAGACAATTTAGTAGAGCACAGAATTAAAACTATTAATCATAATAGCATTAAAAAGCAAAGAACAAGGTAATACAAAGGCAGTAGGATCACGCACATTGATGGAACGATATTGGTATGTCTTTATTTATATAACGTAGATTTGTATATATACATAGACAATATTAATTAAGTATTTAGGATGTTTCAAATACTTAAACAATCATAGTTAATTAAACATATTTTGGAGCTGTGTAATAAGTGCCATATTATGTTTACTTAAAAGCCCAACCTTTGGTTTTTCAACTATGATAACCCATCGAGCTAAAATAAACAATTTAGCCTGCAAAATTCTTGTTTTAAGATACAAACTAATTAGGAAACGCATAACCTAATTAGGCGAGAAATCAAAAAAGTCAAAAATAAAATTTCTGAGGGTAAAAATAAAAAGGTACATTGCCATTCGGACTTTGCATGTATTCGGGGTCTGTACGTTTTCGGAAATAACGATTTTGAAATAGATGGCTTTACTCCGAAAATGCTATCAGGGCACGTGGCTTTCGCGTGACTTTTGCATTTTCTTTCTTTTTTTTGGAAAAAAAAAATATTTCTCGGTTTTATTTCCCGAACTCTATAATTTTACTTATTTCGAATGGAAACAATGATTTAACTCGCTTATTGAACCGGAGTCAACGGAAATCTAAATCTTGTACGTAATTTTATGGAATTCGATGTTGATATTTATTTTAGATTTTTTCAAGTTCAATGATTTCTAATCTTTATCATTGTGCAGGAACATTGATGTCAATAAATCGATGATATAATATTTTTATTAGAACGATATGATGTAATTAACAAGCTATATCATCATTGTCATACTCAAAGATTAATAAACTTGCTCAATATATATATATATATATATATATACGTGTACATGTGTTCGGAGAAAAGTATGATTAATCACTTTATAACTAAAATATCCACTTCTAAAATGAATTAACCTATTGAATTTTTTAAATTAAACCAAAAGAGCTGAAAAACAAACCAAATATTAATACACACAATGACTGTTGCAAACTCATCCACTACCAAGAGTAGCACTCCTATCAATCCGATTTACGGGATTAGAAAACCAACCACATCTGCTTTCAATTTTGACACTTATAAACCAGACCTGATCAAAGACATCAAAACCGTTTTAGTTATTGGTTCAGGTGGTTTAGCCATTGGTCAGGCTGGTGAGTTTGATTACAGTGGTTCTCAAGCTATCAAGGCTTTGAAAGAATCCAATATTAGAACTATTTTGATCAATCCAAATATTGCTACTAACCAAACTTCTTTGGATTTAGCCGATGTAGTTTATTATTTACCAGTCACTCCAGAGTATATCACTTATATTATTGAAAAGGATAGACCAGATGGTATATTGTTGACTTTTGGTGGTCAGACTGCATTGAATTGTGGTGTTGAATTAGATCAAACAGGTGTTTTGGTGAAATATAATGTCAAAGTTTTGGGGACTCCAATTAAAACTTTGATTACCAGTGAGGATAGAGAAATGTTTGCTACTGCTTTGAAAGAAATCAATATACCTATTGCTGAATCTGTTGCATGTTCCACTATTGATGATGCCATTGATAGTGCTAAGAAAATTGGGTTCCCAGTTATTGTTAGATCTGCATTTGCATTAGGTGGTCTAGGTTCTGGTTTTGCTAACAATGAAGATGAAATGATCAAATTAAGTTCTCAGGCATTATCTTTATCTCCACAAATTTTGGTTGAAAAATCTTTAAAAGGTTGGAAGGAGATCGAATACGAAGTTGTTAGAGATAGTGCAGATAACTGTATTACCGTTTGTAATATGGAAAATTTTGATCCATTAGGTGTTCACACTGGTGATTCAATTGTCGTTGCTCCATCTCAAACCCTGAGTAATGAAGAATATCACATGTTGAGATCAGCCGCTATTAAAATCATTAGACATCTTGGTGTTGTTGGTGAATGTAATGTTCAATATTCTTTACAACCTGATGGTTTAGATTACAGAGTCATTGAAGTGAATGCCAGATTGTCTAGATCTTCGGCTTTAGCTTCGAAAGCTACAGGGTATCCATTGGCTTATACTGCTGCTAAGATCGCATTAGGTTATACGTTACCTGAATTACCAAATCCAATTACTAAAACTACTGTGGCTAATTTTGAACCAAGTTTAGATTATATTGTTGTTAAAATACCTAAATGGGATCTTTCTAAATTTCAATATGTCAATACCCAGATTGGATCTTCAATGAAATCTGTTGGTGAAGTTATGAGTATTGGTAGAACTTTTGAAGAAGGTTTCCAAAAAGCTATTAGACAAATTGATCCAAGTTTCCTGGGATTCCAAGGTTCTCCAGAATTCAAAGATCACAAATTATTGGACGAAGTCTTGGAAAACCCAACTGATAGAAGATGGTTAGCTGTAGGACAAGCTTTAATTCATGAAAACTACACTGTTGATAGAGTACACGAACTTTCCAAAATTGATAAATGGTTTTTGTACAAATGTATGAACATTGTGGAGATGTACAAGATTTTAACAAATTTGAATGGAGATCTAAATAAATTGACATTTGAAATTTTACAAAAAGCTAAAAAATTAGGTTTTAGTGATAAACAAATTTCTTTACATTTCCCAACATCTTGTGGGAATGAACTGATTATTAGAGAAATAAGAACAAAATTAGGAATCACTCCATTTGTTAAAAGAATCGATACTTTAGCTGCTGAAGTTCCAGCACAAACTAATTATTTGTACACCACTTATAATGCAACAAAAAACGATATTGAGTTTGATGCCAATCCATATTTGGTGTTAGGGTCAGGTGTTTATAGAATTGGTTCTTCAGTGGAATTTGATTGGTGTGCAGTGAATACAGCCAAGACTTTGAGAAGCATGGGTGAAAAAATTGCTATGATTAATTACAACCCAGAAACTGTTTCCACTGATTTTGACGAAGTGGACAGATTGTATTTTGAAGAGTTGTCTCTTGAAAGAGTTTTAGATATTATTGCCTTGGAGAGTCCAAAGGGAACAATCATTTCTGTTGGTGGGCAACTACCGCAAAACATTGCATTGAAATTAGACGAGTATGGTGTCAAAATTTGTGGTACATCACCAAAAGACATTGACAATGCTGAAAACAGACACAAATTTTCATCAATTTTGGATTCTATTCAAGTGGATCAACCATTATGGAAAGAATTATCTACATATGAAGAAGCACAAAACTTTGCTACAAATGTTGCAGGTTATCCAGTTTTAATTAGACCTTCTTATGTTTTGAGTGGTGCTGCAATGTGTGTTGTTCACAATGAGCATGAATTAGAGGAAAAATTGAAAAATGCTGCTGATGTTTCGCCAGATCATCCAGTTGTTATTAGTAAATTTATTGAAAATTCTAAAGAGATTGACGTTGATTCTGTTGCGTACAAGGGTGAATTGATTACATATGCCATCAGTGAACATATTGAAGACGCAGGTGTTCATTCTGGTGATGCTTCTTTGATTCTACCACCACAATCAATTAGTACTGAAAACAAACAAAGATTAAAGTTGATTGCTCAAAAAGTTGCTAAGGCCTGGAATATTACTGGTCCATTCAATATGCAAATTATTAATGATGATGAAAACAACTTAAAAGTTATTGAATGTAATATTAGAGCTTCTAGATCTTTCCCATTTGTTTCCAAAGTTTTAGGTGTAAATTTTATTGATTTGGTTGTCAGAACTTTTATGGATGATGTCGATACTTTGAATCTTTACAAAAATAAGGATTTGATGTTTGATGTCGATTATGATTATGTTGCTATCAAATCTCCACAATTTTCATTTACAAGACTAGCAGGTGCTGATCCATTTTTAGGTGTTGAAATGGCTTCTACCGGTGAAGTTGCATCATTTGGTAAAGATATTTATGAAGCATATTGGACTAGTATTCAAAGTACAATGAACTTTAAAATTCCTTTACCTTCTTCCGGTATACTATTTGGTGGTGATTTAAACAATGATGATTTGAAAAAAGTTTTCGAAATTTATGAATCTATTGGTAAATATGAATTATATGCAGTCACTCAAGAAACTATTGATTATTTACAAAATGATAATGTTAAATTATTGGAATTCCCACATGATATCGGTAAGAGAGAATTAAGAAACATTTACAATCAATACAAGATCCAAGGAGTTGTTAATTTAGCCAACAAAAGAGCCGATAGCACAGATGATGTAAATTATCAAATGAGAAGAAATGCTATTGATTTTGGTCTTCCTTTGTTCAATGAAAAGAGAACTGCAAAATTATTTGCAGAATGTTTGAAATTTAAGATTGATGGCAAATTACAAGCTTTAGAAAAAATCAATTCAGAAAACGTTTTTGTTCCTAATGAAGTTCTTTCCTGGTGTGATTTTGTTAAATCTGATTAGTAAAAAAAAAATTTTTTGTGTTTAATCATTATATGTATATTAAAATTATTTCTAGTAATTATTTTTTGCGAGCTTTCATTCATTGCACGTTTCACGTGCCCTAATTGATTTGAAAAAATAAATCATTTCTTTTTTTTTTGTCATTTTGTTTTGTCATTTTTTTTACCGCTTTTGTTCAATGACTCTTTTGGTGATGATTCATTAAATAGCATAGAAAATTGTTATTATTGTGAAATGAGATTGAATAGAGATAACGATAAGAAAAGTGAAATATGGACTACGATGATGATGATGACGATTACTACGCAGAGTATCTAAATAACAATAACAATGCCAATGTCAATGACAATGCCAATGGCACAATATTAGTAAGTGAACAATTAACCAATTATATTCTAACAAATAAACATTTACTCAGTGCCCCACAGCTCACTGAACTGATTGAACTACGAGATTTGAAATTGAAACAGGAGCATACAGATTCACAAGAGTATAATGATCAGGTCTATGAAAGAAATGTCAGTGAAACGCTCTCTCAAGAAATTTTGGGAAAAATGAATAAACCTATACCTAGTGCACACATAAACAGAAAGAGACAGCCTCTATCTTCTTCTTCTTCTTCTTCTTCCTCCTGTTCTTCTTCTTCTTCCTCTTCTTTTTCTTCTCATAATAGCATTAACGACACCAGAATATATAGCAAGAAACGCAAGACGTAAAAACAACACTAGTGATGGTATGTATTGCGACCTTTTTGTAGTATGTAACAATGACATTAAAAAATTTAAAAAACATAACTTGGATAAACAAATAAGCAATTTTAAATGTAATAACTTACAAGAATATTTAAACAATGACATCATCATTCAATTTGTCTTGAAATAATCATCAATGAAACAATTGAAAAAAAAAAATCATAAATAATCATAAAAAATCATAAAAAAATTTTGTACACACCACTATTAAATATAAATAACAAGTCTAAAACAATTAAAATCTCATGTTGTTGGTTTCTTAAAACTTAACTTAATTCATCTCAACTTAACTAAAAAATATGTTATGTTAAAATATATCATTGTTTTCCTGTAAATTACCGAACGGGAAAAACTATTTTCATTTGAAAAAAAAATTTTCGCCGAAGACAGAAAAAAAGAAGGGGGGGGGGGGAAGAAGAGGTTTTTCTTGAAGTATATATAATTAGTACAACAACAAGAACCCTGAAGACATAAATAAATATAAATATATCTAATACGAGTTGACATATTTGTTTGTTTGTTTATCTGGGCATTACAGTTAGAAATAGCAAAAAAAGACTGTGATCACTATATACTATAGAATACACGCCTAATGGGAATATGTTCGTCTAGAGAGAGTACTACGAGTAGTACCACAAATGAATATACCACTACTACAACAAATACTTCTAATCTACTGAGTTCTAAGGTTAACAACAGTGACAACAGCAACAACAATACAGATGAGAAAACAAATGGGTTGAGAAAAAATGAAAGAAAAGATACTGCAGCAGGTGTATGTATTGTGGCAGAAAATAACAAAAAAGAAGAAACTCTAGAACAGGGGGAAAAAGTTGGATTGGAATCAGCTCTAAACAATGTTCCACAACAATCTCAAATAGGACAAGGTGGTAAACAAAAGGCAGCACTTGGTGCAGTTACTACCAAAGACACTACCACTACTACTAGTAATAATAATGGACAAATTCGTAGTGGGAATTCATCACAAGTTCAAACTCAACTTCCATTAAAAATGTTATTGTTAGGTGCAGGAGAAAGTGGGAAATCCACTATACTAAAACAACTTAAAATTTTACATCAAGGTGGTTTTAGTAAAAAAGAATTATTAAATTATAAAATATCGATATATGATAATATAATAGATATATCTACTGATTTAATAAATGCCAGAAAATCTTTTAATGTTTTAATGACTGAAGAAGAAAGTAATGAATATAACTTGTTACAAAGTGATATAGATGAAAATATGAATTTAAATAAAAAAGAAATATTGCAAAGAATGGGCATCGTTACTCAAGAACATGAAAGAGAATCTAATGACAATCAAAACCTGGATAACAAAGAACAAAAAGAGATAACCAATTCAACTTCGGAAAATATCTTGACGTTTAGTTTACCACCTAAATTTTTTATCACCCTAAGCAAAATATGGGATCTGCCCTCAACACAAAAATTATTAAATGGGTCCAAAAGATCTAAATTTTATTTGATGGATAATGCAAAATATTTTATAAACAGTTTACCAAGAATATCAAGCAAAGATTATATTCCTAATGAAGAAGATGTATTAAAATGTAGAATCAAAACTTCTGGTTTACATGACACAATGGTGCAAATGGCCCAAGATTTGACGCTTAACATTTTTGATGTTGGTGGTCAAAGAAGTGAAAGAAAGAAGTGGATTTACTGTTTTAACAATGTTTCTATCATATTATTTTGTGTTTCTTTGAACGAATATGATCAATGTTTAATGGAAGATTCTTCACAAAATAGATTATTAGAATCATTAGCTTTATTTGATTCTGTTATGAATAGTCGTTGGTTTGCTAGATCCTCTGTTGTACTTTTTTTAAACAAAATCGATTTATTTGCAGAAAAAATTAAAAAAGTACCATTACAAAAATATTTCCCAGATTATACAGGTGGTAAAGATGTTAACAAAGCTGCAAAATACATTTTATGGAGATTTGTTCAAATGAATAAAAGTAATTTGAATCTTTATCCTCATATAACTCAAGCTACAGATACAACAAATGTTGAATTGGTGTTTGCTACCATAAAGGAAACAATAATGGAAAATAATTTGAAAGAATCAGGTGTTATTTAAAGGGACAGAAAAATAATAAGGAAATGAGATAGGTTTTGGCGTATAACGTAGTAATAACAATAATATAAATAGTTTTTTTTTATAGAGCTTAAAGAATAATGATAAATAATTTATTTTTATTTCAGATTAAAGTATTATACATTTTTAATTACATATTCAATAAAAGAGTGACTATATACCTTCTAAGATGGCATTAGATTTTGGTGAATTTAACAAAGAGTTTTTGTAATGCGTGATTTGTTCATCTTCAACATCTTCTACTGTGAAAGAGCTTGTTCTTGATGATTTTGAGGAATGACTTGAAGTGGATTCAGAATCGCTTACGCATGTATCATCATCGTGCATATCGTATTTTGCTTTCAGTTCAGCTTGTTTAGCTTGCAGTTTTTCTTGTTCAACTTGAATTTTTTTCTGTTCAGCTTGTAGCTTCTCTTGTTCTTTTTCATATTGGCGTCTTTTCTGTTCTAATTTTTTAGCTTCTAGTTTTTGTTGTTTAGCAAGTTTAGCTTGTAACAATTTAGCAATTTCTTCTTCTCTAGCTTTTTGTCTTTGTTGTTCTTGTTGATGTGCTAATTTGGCTTGTCTTTCTTGTTCTTTTTCATATGCCAATTTGGCTTGTCTTTCTTGTTCTTTTTCATATGCCAATTTGGCTTGTCTTTCTTGTTCGCGTTTATAAGCCAAAATAGTTTGTTTTTCTTGTTCTTGTTCAAAAGCCAAAACAGCTTGTCTTTCTAACTCGGCTTGAGCTGCGTGCTTAGATTGCTCAAGTTTTTTAACTGCTTTTTGTTTTGGTTGCAATTTGGTATGTTCTTTTGACTTGACAGCTCTTAGATCAATAACCTCTGGTTTCACAACGATCTGTATGGTTCTCACAGGCTTTACCAAATTCAAAGCAAGAACAAGCTCGCCTTCAACCAAATCACAGCCCTGGATTGTCACTTGAGCGTATTGTTCGCCTAATTCAAAAATTTTAAGCAATTCGCCAGAAGCGTTGAAAGCAGCAAGTTCGTCACCGGCAGTGTTCAACTGGAAGGAATACCCACGGAAATAGTCACTGCTCAATTTTTTACCAAATTTTTCTAAATCAACGTCATCATGGTTTTCTTCCAAGTAAAATCTGTTAAAAAAGGGAACGTATCTTCTAGTCAAGTTGTGTTGATGTTGAGCGATGTATCTTTCTAAATGTTCACATAGTTCATTTCTTGGAACACCTTTAGAAAAGATTAAACGATCGAGATTATTGTCAACCTCTTGAAACTCCCATTGAATTGGAGATTCTTGTTGTTGTTTGTATCTAAAAGTAGGATCAGCAGCCTGGTAGATAAAGTTGTTTGGGATAGCTGGAATAGTATTAGCAAAGGAAAACATTTTTATTTATTTTTGTTTTATGTATATTGTTTTTTGTAGGAAACTATAATAGTTGTCTTGGTTGGTTTTTTATTATTATTACTGTTATTGTATAAACACTAATGAATTCAAGGAAACTTACGAAATGTTAGTTCACAAGAAGTCCTTTTTATATACACATTGTTTTAAAAGCATTTGATGTGTTTAATCAATTGATGCTTTGTAATCACTAAAATAAAATGGAATACGCCAGAAGGTTCCGGTGTACTCCCTGTATTTTGCCGCACCACCTGCTCGGCCTGCCTTCTTTTTTTTTCTTTTTTCCCGATTTTTCGCCACCCGAGCGTGCCAGAACTTTCTAGAAAATTCCCTTCGCCTCTGGGAGCCTCTTGGAGGCGCCGAAATCTATTAATATAATTACATGAGGGTTTCAATCAAAACGTTTAGCACCGTTGTGGCCACCCACAACGCTATTAGGGCCAGCCCTATCTTGTCTAGGTATCTTGCGCACATTTGTTTTGGTGATATTTGTAATTTCTGGGAAAGAAGAAAAAGCGCTAAACCGATCAAGGCAGAAAGAGTACCTATAATGACCACCGATGAAATGCACAAGTGCCACATGGTTTTTTTCCCCAATTGAGAAAGTCTCCATGTCCATCTTGAACTTATGATATCTAGTTTTCCCTGTTTGTTCATTGTAATTGCAGCCAAACAGTTGAATCCAACACCGATCATCGTATTAATCAAACATCCTCCTACACATGATCCGATGGATATGGTTGAAAACTTAATCAATGAACTGAATTTGTTGTTTGTCTTTCCGTAAAGTTTCAAAATCGCTAAGTTTGATAAAATATCTGCGACAGAATTCCCCCATGCAAAAAAAGTTAATCCCAAGATTGATTCGGAAATGTGTGTAATCTTTTGATAGTACTGGATTATTCCAATCAAATTATTTGCAAGTACCACAATCCATATGATACTGTTGATTATCCCAAGTAACGAAAAAATCTTAAGATAACTTTTAAACTCTTGAGCCCAGTCAAGTGTGCCTGTGGCATTGCCACGGGCCAGTTCACCATCTTCATTGGTCGGAAGTGATGGAGTATGAAAAGAAAGCTTGTTGTACTCTTTTATTTGCAAAGACATCACCAACTGAATTGAAGATAGTACTATGAATATTGGAATGCACACACATAAAGCCACCCAGTAATTGAACTTGCTTGCCAAAATAGCAATGGAACAAACTGTAAAAGCCGGTGCCATAAAGCATTGTGTCATTAAAAAGACTAATTTTATATTATTTGAAGGTAAACTTTTTTCCAATCTGGGACAAGTCAAAGCAATGAAAATTAGAAATGGTGTGTTTACCACATAGATGATTTTTTTGTACAACTTCTTTTGTTGAAATCTTTCCCAATAAGACGCAATCATTGATTTAATCAATTTTATATTTTTTTGTTGTTGAAAGTGAGGTGAGTTTGGCCTATTAAAAACAATGGGTTGTGCATTGAGCAGCTCGTCATTTTCTGTTTCTGGTTCGTCATCAGAGTAAGGTTTGAAATGTGCAGGCTCAGAAAGCGCACCGATACTTGCTACTTCAACACTCTCAAAGGAGGTTTCGTGAGTTGGTGCAGATTGAATTCTTCTACTTTCGTTGTTCCCATTTATTTTTGATGTTTCTTTTGGTAATTGTTGAGGATTAGAAGACGAGTTTTCGAGAACTTGTAAAAAAAAAGAGTAGTCGATGTTTTCTAAAAAATTTGGATGAGTGTAATTAAATCTTACAAGCTCTTCTTCCTTGTTTATGTCTTGTGTATCTCTGAATGTATAGTCGTCTAATTGTATCTCTACTGGTGAAGTATTTTTCAAATGTTGAGGATCAGTCTTCTTTTGCATTGATTTATGTTCTCTGTAATTTGTATACAAGTATGAAACATAAACTAGGAGCATAAATATACATGTTATGATTGATATCTGTTTAAGCAAAACACACAAGATCATCAAAAACATGGCAACCCAAAAGAAAATCAAATCGATCAAAATTTTTTGAAGCAAATTGTGGAATTCATAGTTGTATTCTTCAATCTCAGCTGCCTCTTCACTTTCGTCTTCCTCACCTTCACTTTCTTCTGGCGTTTCTCTCTTCGCCAATCTTCCAACAGTAATGAAGACCAAACCTAGAGCCACACAAATAATGGTCCCACATGCTCCCAAGACCTCGCTCAATGCTAAAGAATCTGTGTTTCCGGACTCCTTATCATATGATGTCCAAGCCACAAAATTTGAAACAATATCCGGAGACGAGTTGCAGAGAGACAAAAGAATGGTGATCAATATACCTGAAGAGTTGCATAGCGAGTTGATATTGTTTGCTAAAAAATCAGAGGACAAGACTCCCATCAATAAGAAACACACCACAAGGTGCAATATTGAGACCGGTATGAGTATTGCGTTTGCCGTGTATTCTGACAGCACAGTGTACACTGCTCCGCTGTATATGTTGCTGATTGTGTCTGACATTGTTTAAATGAGAGACAGCTTGTTGTTTTGTTGATTATCTCTTACTCTTGAATGTTCCCTTTATCGGTACATCCCCTTTAAAGTCTACTTTGTTAAAAATAAATCCCAGTTGTCAAGAGCTCTCGTCGCAGTAGCGACTATTATTTGTTACTAAATTTAATGTTTATTTTTATTATATAGCTTTTACATTTACACTCAAGCAACTTATCCAAATTCAAATTATATTATACCAATACAACAAAAAATAAACAAATTTATTAAAAATTTAGTTGTTAAGTATTATTTATAGAAAAAAAAATATTGTGAATATGAGATTAATTTAAAAATATTTAAAACTATTTAGTTATTTATTGGTAGATCAATTTTTCAGATGGGTAAGCGGCACCGACTTCTTGAATAGATAATTTAGCTAACCATTGACCTCTATCGATACATTTTTCTAAAGAGTCACCCAGGATGATCCCGGCCATGAATCCACCAGCAAAGGCATCCCCAGCACCGTTGGTGTCTTTGATTTTGGAAACGTCTAATGGATGAACTGGAATTTCAGTGATTGAACCGGCAGTGGTGGCAACAACGGTTGGTTCCAAACCATGAGTGAAGATGACGGTAGTTTTGTAAGATTCCAAGATTTTAGTAGCGATTTCTTTCAAGTTTTGTGTAGAGGAGACATCCAATTTGAAGGATTCAGCAAATGATTCAGCTTCGGATTCGTTAGCAATGATATGAGTTGCATATGGTAAGACAGATTCCAAGGCAGCTTTGAAAAATTGTGGAATGAATGGAGCAGAGAAATTCAAAACAAATGGTTTCCCGGTAGATTGAGCGTGTTTACCCAATTTGATGATAGCTTCTGGAGAAACAGTTAAATGGAATCCACCAATGTAGAAAGCTTTAGCGTTTTCTACAACATCCCAATGTTTATCTAAATGTTCTGGTTTGAAATGATTAGCAGCACCTAAGTCAGTAACCATGGATCTATCCAATCCAGTGATCATAGCAGCACATTTACCAGTTCCATGTTCGGTATCAATTTGATATAAAGATAAAACACCAGCGGATTCATTTTCTTTTAATAGTTGTTTACTGAATGCATCATTACCAACACAACCAAAATAACCAACTTTCCCCTGACCTAAAACATAAGCAGAACCTCTTGAGGTGTTTTGAGCAGCACCACCAGCAATGTATAAAGTTTTAGGATTTTCTAATAATTCGTCAAAGATAGCCATTCTTGGATCTTTGGTAGAATCTTCAATCAAAATAGCATCATTAGATTTCAATTGATATTTTGCTAAAAATTCAGCGGTACTATCAACTTGACAATCTAATAGTGGATTACCTAAACAAACCAATTCTGGGTATACTTGTGACATTTCTTTTTTAATGTGCATGGTTTCCCTTACTTTTGAGTTTGATGAAGAAGAAGAGGAAGAGGAAGAAGGAGAAGAAGAAGAGGAAGAGAGTGAAGATTTACAAAGAAGTGAACTTTTTAAACGTAATTTTTCAAATATTATATTTTGAACCTGTAGAGTAGTAGTGGAATCATGTGAAATATTATTACGTTTACACATTGAAAAATGAGATTTTGAAATTAATGATGATAATAATGAATTTCTCTCCATTGAAACAACTACCGAATTGAAAGATTTAGAAACTGAAACTGAAAATGAAAATGAAAGCATTCTTTTTTTTTTTTTTTTCGAATTTGAATTTTTTTTTTTTTCGGTTTTTTTCAGATTTTTCTTGATTCGTTTCTTCGTTTAGCCAGATTGCTATTATATATTTATTCATATTTATATATCTTTATATATAAGAAAAAATGATAATTGAATATCTATCGTTTAAGATTGGTTTTGTTTTTTTAAATTTAGAAAAAAGGACGGGTATATCATATCGGATGTTGAAGTCTTAATTAAATTTATGATTATATCCTTTCTCCCCGCATTGTACAATGCGATTCAACAATTGTATCTCCTACCTCTTGCGAATATGTATGTGTTCAACAAAAAAAAAAAATAATCAAAATCTTTAATATGATCACGCTACTTCTAGAATTATTATTATTTCTATATCGAAGATCTTTTATGATTATAATGGTTTAATATATATATATATATATATATAGGAGTGTAATACCTCATCTCATCGATTTTTTTTAAACCTCTTCTTTGCATACTACAATGAAAGAACACAAAAACTCAACCAAACACCAATTTCTCAAATGCAGGACCCCTTTTTAAAATTCTCATTATTTCCTAATAGTGATTCACTTTATTATAGAAATTTACATGAAATATTAGGATCTTTATTTATGTATATTATATTATATCAGTATGTTAGTGATTATATCATTAAGTTTCTATTTTACAGCAAACCACAACATTTAGAAACAATCTATTCTAAAAAGAATTTTAAAGAGTATCTTAATTTTAAAATCCATATTGTAGCAATGTTTCAATGTATTATATCGATTGTGATGGTATTCAAAAATTTATTCAAAGAATCATTGAGTTTGAACATTGCCACATATCAAGATGATTATTCAACAATGGTTTCATCCATAACAATCGGTTACTTTCTTTGGGATCTTTATATCTGTTTGAGATGGGTCAAATTATTTCATATGGAATTCTTGATCCATGCATCTGCATCACTTTTCGTTTTTGTTGTTTCTTTGAAACCATTCTGTCAAAATTGGGTTTCAAAATTTTTGTTATTTGAATTGTCATCTCCCTTTGTCAATATAAATTGGTTTATTTCCAATATTTTAATTAAAATGTTGAATATTAACAGTATTCCAAATTTCTTAAATATAGCTAATGGGTTATGTTTAATTATAACGTTTGCGTCAGTTAGAATCGGTTGGGGTTATAGTGCAGTTGTTATAATGGCATTTCAAATTTGGTATAGGGGAATGTATAAAGATCCGGATTTCTCATTTTCATTAATTATTGGAATATTTTTGATTAATATTGCATTGAATTGTTTGAATATTATATGGTTAGGTAAAATGATTAAAATTGCGAAAAAAATGTTTTCATCAGGTAACGGTAATAGCGCAGGTACTAAGAAAAGTTATTAAAAGTTTGTAATATATAGTAATTGTATTGAAACGTATAGTTCTTTTTAAAAATTATTTTAGCTAAAACTGTCAAAGACCGAATACCGAACTATGTTAGAAATTTTAAGTACCGATCAATTTTTTCGGAACAACTTTCTTTAAAAAAAATATATTTCAAAAAAAAAAATTAGCTTCCGAAGATGTATGGGTTATGCGTAAGAATAAACAATAAAAAATGTTTTGTAAATTGCTAAAATGAAAAAAAAAAAGAAATTTCCAATCTTAATCCTTAATTTAAAATAATCACTTCGGTGTATGTTTCGGAACGGACAACGTTTTTTTTTTTTTTTGGGGGGGGGGTTTTTGTTTTTTTTTTTTTTCTTTCGATAATCCGTTTAAATAAATAATTTGTTTTTATTTGTTTTGTTTATTATACACGAACAATTTTTGTTTATAATATATATTATTAATATTGGAATTAATATATATATATATATATATACATGAAGACCGAAAGTATATATTTATTATTGTTATTACTTCCGTTTTCCAGATTAATAATAATTCGGATAACGTCAAAGATAATAGTTGAAACGAAAAAAAAAAAAGGATCCAAAAGCCAAAAGCCAAAAAAAAAAAAACCAATTGGTAAATATAATGAGTGACATTAAGGATACTTCATCTTTAGATAATAATATTTCTAATACTGAAAAAATTGATAGCCCAGTTGCTACAACAACTAATAATAACAATACCACCACTACTTCGGCTACTAGTGATAAAGAAAACAACCAAGCAGATAAAGCTAATGTTGATATTGCCCTATTTGAACAAGATAATGCAAACAATGATGCTGAAATTGTAAAAGGTAAAAAATCTGTTGAGTCTGGTGAGTCTGGTGAGTCTGTTGAGTCTGTTGAGTCTGTTGAGTCTGTTGAGTCTGTTGAGTCTGGTGCTCAAACTACCCCAATTACAACAACTACCACTGCAACAACAACAACAACTACCACAACACCACCACCATCAACAACAACCAATGTAAGTTCTTCCGCACTGCAAAACTCTCTAGAAGCATTTCAATCAAGTTCAAATCAAATAAAATATTCTATAATCAGTTGTGTTAGATGTAGAGAAAGAAAGGTCAAATGTACTAGAGAATTACCCAATTGTGCTGTTTGTGTAGCAAGAGGTGAACAATGTATTTATCCAGCTACTAAAAGAACAAAATCTACAATGAAAAAATCAGGAACGGGAGGAGAAAATAAACTATTTCGTAAAATTCCACTGAGTACATCTGCTAAAAATGCATCGCAATTATCAGACACATCTCGAAATGTTAGCTTGATCAATAATCCAAATAAAAATTTTCTTTTAGAACCTGTTGTTCAAGAATCGGATAATACAGCTTCATTAGCTGCAGCTGCTATTGCTGCATCGACTCAGGGAAATAAAGTTGCTAAAAAACAAACAAAAAGATTAAAATATTTAAATTCCAAAAATAAGAAATCACTTGAAAATTCGTTGGTTTATTTAGTTAATTTAGATTTAGAAAATCATGATGATGATGATGACAATGATAGAAATCCAAACTTTATCGTTATTGATTCTTTTAAAACGTTAGAAAATTTAACAAATACAAATTCAGATTTTTCATTACCTGGAAAATTCACAAGTCCGTTTACTCTATTAACAAATAATAAAACTCATGACGTTGATGTTTTCCAACAATTATCAGAATCATTGATTAATAAATCCGGTGTTTTAGATTTCCCAGATATCACACATATGGATCAATTAAAATTTTTCAAAGATTTCATAACAAAGAAAACTTTTAGAAATTATTTTTTAATTTATGGTTTTGAAAAAGATTGCAATATTGTTTTGTTCAAATACTGTTTGAACACTTTGGATTTTGCATTGTTTGATGAATTTATGCTTGAATTGCAAAATTATGATTTATTACATTGGAATATTTTCAAAATATTGGGTAAATATTCATACATTCTTCATCTAATTTCACAAAATGTTTTAAAAAATTGTGATATTTTGAAAAGTCAAACTTTATTGCAATCTGTTTACAATGAATTATTACTTATTGAAAAACAAAATAATACTACATCAGATTATTTAGAATTCCAAATAGAAATTAAAAAAATTTGGGATTTTTTCGCATTATTAGATTTCATTATTTCTAAAATGTTATTGAATAAAAATATGATTTCAAACGATTCTGAAAATTCTTTAGACTACATAACGAGTTTTGATTATTTACATTTTTTGAAAAAAATTCCATCTCCGTTGAAAGAACTGGATGGTTCAGATGATTTTGGGAAAATTATTTCATTAGATAATTCAGTTGATAACATGCTGAATAACGCTACAACACCAAATTTAAATAAATTAACTTTATTGATTGGTAAAATTTATTTGATTTTACCATCTTCTTTCAGCAACATTTATTGTAATATCAGTTTGCAGAAAACTATTCAAATTTTTTTCCAATTTTTGCTAGACAATCCAACTATCTTATCAAATGAATCAAATCATAGTTCGAAATCGGCAAACTCATATGCTTTTATGTTACCAGCTGTGGCCCAAGTGTTTCAAGCAATCACTCTATTTTTTTCATACCAGCTTTTAGCAGTCACTAATGCTAAAGATGTGGTTAAATTTAAGACCTCACTAATTAATGATTTGGATCTACTGTCAAATGTGCTAGAAAATATACCAGACATCAGTGCTCTTCCTGCATACCTGCACAAACCATTGAAATTCTTGGCCGATAATTTCCTTCCGCTTTTGGATTTTACTGTTGATTTTGGAGATGAAGAAGGTACAGGAGCGGAACAAGCTGCAATCATACTGACTGAAACCGAAGAAGGAGTAGATGAAACGAAAGAAGTAGAGGATCAAGAATTAGATGCTGGAATTGATACGGAATTGAGTGACAAAAAAATTACAAAATCTCAAAAATATTTATCCATCATTGACATGATACAAAAAGATGAGAATTTCAAAAATCTTGTGATTCACTACTCTCAAAGACCTTTGGATTTCTGGAAAGCAGTGTCGTTTTAAACGTATCTACTACATAATTCATATTTATATCTTTATAGTGAACTTTTTAATTTTTTATGCAATATAAATATCTAGTCTTGAAAGGAAATGCTTTTGTTTATTCATACATTTGAAAAGATTGTCACGCATCGATTTTTTTTTCTTTGTCCCTCTTCGTCTCTCTCGCTTTCCTCGGCTCTTCGGACACGGTGTTTGTTTTTGAAATGTTTCTGACACCTTATATTTTTATCAGAGTGGCAATATGTATGAAGATGGAACAGTATTCTCTCAGGAGAAACAATAAACAATAAACACACACACACACACACAATGAACACTTTGAATTCTGTTTTTGGAGGAATGCTATCTACAGCCACGTTTCCTTACAAGAATGTGATGATCGCTTTCACAGTTTTGGAATTTGCATTTGAATCGTACATTGCCTTTAGACAGTACAAAGTCTTACAAAAAAAGAACAAAAAATTGCCAACAGTTTTGAAGGGGAAGATTGACGAACAAAAATTCAAAGAGTCAGACGAGTACGGACTTGCCAAGTCCAAGTTCAGTTTCCTATCCTCGACCTACGATTTATTAATTAGTTTGTATTCTTTGAGAACCAATTTACAAGTGAAACTATGGAACTACTCTATATTTGCTGGTACCGTTGTTCATTCAATGCTATTTAAAAACAGTAAGATTGGAATGTTTAGTATTCCTTCTGCTGGATTTTCTCTCTTGACCAAAAACATTTTGTTTTTCAACTTTACTGTTGTTTTAATGAATTTGGTTTCATTACCAACATCTTTTCTACAACATTTTGTTCTTGAAGAAAAATTTGGTTTCAATAAAACTACATTGAAAACTTGGATCATGGACGCCATCAAGGGAAATGTTCTAGGTGTTGTTATTGGTACACCAATCATGTATTTGTTAGGTTTCATTTTGGAAAAATTCTCTAGTAACAGAAATTTTGTTTTGTACATCTGGGGGTTCTGCATTTTCTTACAAATTTTCATGTTTGTTATTGCCACCACTATTATTCAACCATTGTTCAACAAGTTCACTCCATTGGAAGATGGAGAATTGAAAACCAAAATTGAAGAGTTGGCCAAAGAGGTTGGATTCCCATTGTCTGAAATTTTTGTTATTGATGGTTCCAAAAGATCATCTCATTCAAATGCTTATTTCACCGGTTTACCGTTTTTTAAAAAAAGAATTGTTCTTTTCGATACATTGATCAAGGACTCTTCTACCGAAGAAGTTGTTGCTGTATTGGCTCATGAAATTGGTCATTGGAAAATGGGCCACATCACTAAAATGATGGGTATCTCTCAAGTTCATGCTGCTTTGATTTTCAAGTTGTTTGCCTCCACTTACAAAAACTATTTCTTATTTAAAAATTTGGGATTTGTTGTTGATCCTGTTTTGGCCGGTACCATTGATTCCGCTAAACAAGTTGGTTCTAAAACTGCTATTGTTGAAAATTTCCCCTTCATTGTTGGTTTGATGGTTTTCGGAATTTTGATGAAACCTACTGATAGTGTTGCCAATTTCGTTTACAACTTGTACTCTAGACACAACGAATATGAAGCCGATGCATTTGCTGCTAAATTAGGTAAAGGAGAAAACTTGGCCAACTCTTTGATTGGATTACACGTTTCAAACTTGGGTACAATTAGTGTTGATCCATTGTATTCCATGTACCACTACACCCATCCTACTCTTCCAGAAAGATTAACCGCTTTAGAAAATAAATGCAACGAATTGAAAAAGAAAGAATAGATATTTTTTTAAGCTGTATATACTTGTATTTATAATACGTTGAAGTTTTTATTGGATATCTGGTCAATTGATTAAATAAGAATTTGTGTTTTGTGTTTCAGCTCTATCACTTCGTTACCCTCACGGAAGTTTTAGTTTTTTTGTAGTTTTTTCTTTCTTCTGTGTTTTGCCAGATTCCCTAGAATCCACATACAAGCTATTCTGTAGAATTTCAAAAGGGTGGCAAAAGTGATAAATCAAACCGAAACAGACGCACACCAGTATCAATAAAACAATAACAACAAGAAATCAATGAGCGATACTATGGAAATTGATACACCTATTGGAGGATCAGCCACTCTTGATGGCTCCTTTACTAAAGTTCCATCGAACGATGAAGTTGCCGACTCTTTGATTGAATTATGTAAAGAGATTATCAAATCCACAAGTACGATGGATCAACGTTACATTTGGAAAGCGTTGAAAAAACTACCTATTATAAAAAGCAAGCTGAACAAGGAGAATTTGACTCTCTTTGTGGATTTGTTGTATCCTGACAACTCTGAATTCAAAAAAGACCTACTTAGAGTTTTGGACAACCAAGTGAAAAGTCATGTAGAAAATGTCGATTCAATCAGAGATACGTATCCATTAGAGTTTTATCAGTTATCTTCTAACGACACCGTAGAAGTTGCCTCTGAATTGGTTACATTTACACACTTATTGGTTCAATCATACTTACTACAAAAAACCGAATTGACCAGATTATACGATTTCAACATCAACAAAATCATTCCAAAAGTTTTGAACTTGTTCAATTCTAGAATTTTGGATTTATTGAATGCAAAAATTTGGTTCAATATCTCAAGATGCAACGAACTATTATCATCATCACCATCATCATCAGCAGCCAACAAAGACCATTTTATAAGGTTTGAAATGATTAAATTTTTGAAAATTACTTCTTTAAAACATGATGTGGAAACTCAAGCAATGTTGATTTGTTGCATTTTAAGAGATTTCATTCAATCTGGTGAAATATCAAGTGCCAGTGATTTTGTTTCCAAAATTGATTTCCCAACTAATTCGGATATTTCCTCATCACTAGAAGCGAGATATTTTTACTACTTATCTAAGATTTATTCCATTCAATTAGATTACAGTACTGCCAACGAATACGTCATCGGTGCTATTAGAAAAGCACCAAATTCAAAATCTTCTCTAGGTTTTCTACAAAGTGCAAACAAATTGAAATGTTGTATTGAATTATTGATGGGAGATATTCCTGAATTGAGTTTTTTCAATCAAGAAAATATGGAAAAATCTTTATATCCATATTATTTACTATCTAAAGCTGTGAAAACCGGTGATTTGACAAAATTTCAAGAAACTGTTCACAAATATAAACAACAATTGACTAAAGATGATTTATATCAATTGTGTTTGAGACTAAGATCCAATGTTATCAAAACAGGTATCAGAATTGTATCTTTGACTTATAAAAAAATATCGTTGAAAGATATCTGTCTCAAGTTACGTTTAGATTCTGAACAATCAGCAGAATACATTGTTTCTAAAGCTATTAGAGATGGAGTAATTGAAGCCAAAATAAACTACGAAAAGGGCCAAGTGGAAACCAGCGAACTATTAAACATATACGATACAGAAGAACCTCAACTCGTTTTCAACGACAGAATCAAATTTGTTACAGAATTGCACGATGAGTGTGTTAAAGCAATGAGATTCCCAGAAAAGCCTAAACTAACCAAAGACGGTAAAGATGACGCAGACAAAAGCGTCTCCGTAGAGGCTTTGCAAACAATGTTGAATGATCTTTCCGATTTCGAGGACGATGATGATGAAGATTTTGACTTTTGATGAGAATTCAAACAATCCATTTATCAAAAAGTTGTAGCACACCTGTGAAGATATATAGATATACTATACATATTTACGTACGTTCCTTTAAGCCATGTAGATCTATTCTGTATTTTTGTAGTCAGGTGACCGCCGTTGAAGATCTCTTAAGTTGAAAGTTTCTCTTCAAGAGTATCATATTGTACTTGCCTAACCCCAACAACTCAAATTTATTGCACTGCTTCAAGTAAGCAAATCAAAAGCTTCCAAAAAACGTACACAATTACTACTCAGATTTACCAGTAATGTCAGAAAATACCAGTGCGAGCGATGTTTTTTTATCTCTAGATCCTAATTTGATATTTGTCACCAATGATTTCCCAACTCCAAAAAGCATTTCCAACACAAACCACAATCCCACTGGGGAAATATTAGATGATGTGGATATGTTGAAAAACGAAGGTGAGGTGAGCTCAGCAGAAAGTAGTAGTGACAATATTAGTAGTTTTCAGAATTTAAAACATTTAAAAAAATCTCTAGTGAACAATCCATATGAAACTTACGGATCTCTGCCCTTGAATGAGTTTATTCCACTGATTTTACGCCAAAGAGGGATCCAGTTTTCAGAATTGACAAATGAATATTTAGAGAGTGAATTACTAAAGGTGAGTAAAAAGAGCGATGCAGATGCAGTGACTGCACAACCAGACTCTGATAGCATGGTGATATCAAATGACGAAGGTGTCTCCCTAGTAGATACAGAAACTAAAGTTGAAATGTCTGGAAATCTTGCTGGTACTCCGCAATTAAGCTTGAAAGAGTTCAACAAAACGAAGAAAGAAATTTACGATTCCATAAACATGGCATTGAACGAGTCCTCGTTGTCGTTGGAACTGGTTTCTTTATTGTTGTCCAGTGTGAGAACTAGACAAGGAATTGCCACCATGTCTCCGTTTTTGAAAAACTCTGTGGCACCAGGGTCATTAAGCACAGATAAAATTCCCTTAAACAAACTTAGTCAAATAGAAGCAGGCGAAAAACACAAAGTATCTATTGGTTGGAAATTGAGATCTTTAAAAGAAGCACAACAACTGTTAAAGGATAACTTCAACAACTTGAGTCAAAGTGTCAAAAAGGAACAAAGCTTTTGGAAAGTTATTAGTGAAAATATATCAGATGAAGACACTGTTTTTAAAATAAGAGACCGTACTACAGGAGAAAAATCCCTAGGTGTTCAATATGGGTTCACCGACTCAGGGTCAACTTACAAAGGAGACAAAGGTGTAGCAATATTGAAACACGTTGTTGATGATTCGAAAACAATGGATCAGAACGTTTTAGAAGTTGTCTCAGTACATCAAGATACTTTAGACCGGAAAACAGGTGTAACCAAACCTATCGGATACTACATTAAAATAAGAATATACAAGCAACTTGAGGATGAAAGTGATTACATTTTAACAGGTGAATCTTCGCTAAGCAAAGATGCCATCTGTTTTTTTAAAGATGGAGAAATAGAAAACAATATTAAAGCGCAGATCAATCGGTTGAAGTTCACAATTTTTGAACAAGAACTGTTTTACCAAATGCGTAAGGAAACTAACGAATTGTTCAAATACGGTTGCACCATTGAAAACGAAAACAAAATTTCCCTGGAGATTACTCAGGAAAAATTTGAAATAGAATTACTACCAGTTGATTTAGATGTGCTAGACACTTTTGACCAAACTCCGCCAAAGACCGATGATAGAAAAGCTATTGTCTTTTTATCGCTACTCAGAATGTTGTTGGTAGTCATGTATAAAAAAAAACTATTGAATGACAGAACACAGCGACCTGTTTACGTTAAAGAGAAAAACAGTTCATACGTTCCACCTTTGCTTATTATTAAACCCCTGCTAGGAAAAATGAGACATAATCACTATTACATTTTACTGAAAAAAATAGTCACTGATTGTATCTTGAACACTGTGGAAAATTCAGAGCTTCATGAAATTGATGTCACATCACCCGCTTCTGACACAACAAACGAACAGTCTAATGATCCAAACATTCAAATATTGCAGTCTGATATCAGAGTTTTCCATTCAGTGTTAGATGTACCTGTCAGTACAATGAACATAAACTTTCCCAATAATATGAGCTATCAATTGACATTGAAGAGCCCAAACTATTGTAACATAATTATTCAATTAAAAATACAAGGGAAGGGTACGTTGGAATTCACCGAGTTCAAAGAGTTGGAAGATTATTTGAACTACTCGGTGACTAGTATAAAATAGAAGGGGTTTTACTGATAGCTCCTACATACATACATACATACATATATACAATCACAAATTGTTCATTGGTTATTTTCCGTTTTCTTCAGAAACTTTATCGTGCTTAATGTCTCCATTAGTATCTTCGTCACCGTCCACTTCACCATTGTAGTATTCGTCAATGGTTACTCTTGTTTTCTCTTCAAATCTCTTATTTCTTTCTTCTCTTAGGGAAGAAAACAACAAAAAGTTTACCCAAACTTCAATAAATCCATATGTGAAAACAACGTTATTGTGAACATATAAATTGTTGGTGTTATAGAAACTGTAGAAACAAAGCAGGAAAAAAATACTCAATCTTATTGGAACCAGACTCAAAAAATATGTGTGGTTATTTTCCAACAAAGGAACCAAATCTCCCAGTGCCTGCAACAGGAAAAGCAGCGAGAAAATACCCAATTGGGCAGAATTCTCATTGATGACTAGCTGTGGAAGTTCCATTGAGTGTGAAAAAGCCACTAAAGTTTTGTTTTTCAAAAGTAAATCAACGTCTTTTAAACAGAAAAATGATATTCCTAATAAAAATAAAACTCTGAAAAGAGTAATCCCAAACGATGAAAAAGCTGCCATTAATTGATTGTGTTTGGTGTATTGTGTTTTGTTGGTATTGATATGCAGTGAGTAGATGATGTGGGTGATCTAAGTAGCGATGGGTGGTGTTTTTTGAAACAAGCTATTGCAGGTACAAAAATATGCGGGTAAAAAGAAACAAAAAAAGATATTTGAAAATATGCAAACTAAAATTGATTAATTAAAAGCTTTGTGATAAAATACAGCTAAAATGAAACCAAAACTAGCTCTTCTGTATTAAACGTTCTGTATTTTTCAATATTTTTTCTATGCTGGAAAAAGTCTTTGTCAGGTATATAGTTGAAAAATGGCGATCATCTATTCTCCTAGTTTCTCTTTTTTTAACTTCTTGAACATCGAGTCTATCTAGATAATGTTCTGGACACAGTATTTCAAAATCACTGTTCTCTTTATCATCCAAAGAGCACTCGTGTAGAACCTGACCTATGGATTTAAATATTTTTTTTTTTTTTTGATGGTTTTTCTGTGTGATCACAAAAACAAAAAAACACACGGTTTTACAATGCGCACATATTGGCTCTTCATCAATATCGTCTTCATTCTCCGGTACAAAACCTTCCTCGATGTCTTTTTCAAAATCTTCTTCCTCGTCTTCCTCTATGGAATAATCTATATCTGAAGAGAAAGCCTTGTTTTCCAAGAGATACCCTGTGTCTTCCAAATAATCGTAAATCAATTCATAATCTCTTTTTAACTGGTTGAAATGTTTCAATAACTCGTAGTAGCAAGTTGTAATTAGATAGTTATCAATATTAAGTCTTGATTTCTCTTTAAGAGTTCCCTCGGTTGTAGAAATTTCTAAGATTTTCAAAATCAAGCTCCACATGTCAAAGACGCATTTTTTGCCAGATTTTTTGTAATCTTCTATAGCTTGTAAACCGTATGGAATCCATGAGTTAATTGTAAAATTAACAGCCTCGTTGAAATTGTAGCCGGTATTGAAACCAGCATGGTAACATTTTGGGTATGTTATTATAAATTCGCCCTTGTTTTGCACTGCTTTGTATATGTTGATGTTGTTTTTCATCAAAAGGTCATCATATGGAGAAATAAGTGTGATCAATTGATGCAAAAGATCTGGATGTTTCCACATGAGGTAGTCCGGAGTAGTTTTTTTAATCAGCTCAGTGAAACTGTCCGCATCACCTGGAGGTATGGAGTACCATATTTTTGGATCACCTTCAAACTGGTAGTTGCAACTCAAAGTGTATTGGTCTTCTAAATGCCAGCAAAAAGTAGAGAATTTGGAACCTATGTAGATCCAAGGAATGGTCATTCCCGATATAGTTTTTTGCAAATTGTTCAAAAGGGATCCTTCAGCTTGTGGCAAGTTTAGCAAGTTCATTGGGTGATCTCTGAGAAAGATTGATTCTTGATTTTCAAAACCAGAAACTGTTCCGGGGCACTCGTTGTGAATATCTGCACCGTATATTACTTTCAATGTTGATTCTATGTTGTTGACGTTTGACCAAAACAGTGACTCAAAATTGTCAATCTCTTTTGGAGTTGTTGGTCCAGAAACCAAAGTCTTGTCGTTGTTGTTGCATTTATCTTTGAATTCCTGTAAAGTCATAGTTTGCTCGCTTTCTTCAAAACCATAGCATCCATTTCCAAATAAACAGTTTTCGCACACAAAAAAGCCCTGCCGCTGCTCGTTTTCTTCTAGTGATAATGTACACTGCTTGTGGTAGTTCAATTTACAATAAAGACATTTTTCCACTTCACCAGCTTCTTTGTCCTCGTCTTCAAACTCTATATCACAAACACCACATGCATCATAGTGCCTGTACGTTTCTGGATCATGTTGCAAGATCGAGAGGTTGTTTGATTTGAAAGTCCCATTTTTTGTTTCTAAAAACCGTCTGTATTTGTACAAAAAAGTCAAGTATTTTTTTAACGACTTGTGGTAGATGGCAAATACTGCCATTCCAGCTGTTACTACTGTTTTTTTTTTAATATTTTTGTTACTATGCATACTAGATGTGAGCAAACCTTTAGATAGTTGAAACCAAAAAGCGCTGTTTTTGTCTTTTAAAAACGATTCATCAGGGTTTGGTATTCTCAAAGGTTCATTGTCCGAGCTTCCATTTGCCGTTGTTCTTGTCCTTTTCCGTGTTACAAACTTGCTACTGTTATAATACTTGATGATCTCAATCATAATGTCGTAGAGATAAACTTTGAAAGCCTCTTCAAAATCTTGATGATCAACTATTTCGTATGCTTTTGGAATACTACTTATACTATCCACGGCGGCATTATTATCATTCGAAAGCAACATGTTGAAACTTTCCAACTGTTTCACAAAAGAAAGCCTGCACCTGTTGACCAAGTTTAAATTTGACAACTCTTGTTCTCTGACTTTGAAAGCAAATCCATTGCTATCAGCAAGATTATTTTTCAAATTATCAGTGAAAACCTGAGGTGGTTTGATTTTTATCATTCCGTATTTCAAACCCTTTTTTAGCACTTTTGGGTCTGACAAATACTCAACTATATTTTCAAATTCCATTTCTGTTGGAGCAAAACAAGGGATCTCCTCTAAAGTGGCACTCATTCCCTTTGTTTTTGTTGTCTTCTATATGTTTTTATTCTTCTTCTTCTTGGGAAGAGGTTAGTATAGTACAATTGATTTAAACCGTCTATTGAAATCATCATTAATCACATGTTTTTAAGCAATTGTCATTTTAATTAATTAATTAATTGAATAAATAATTAAGAACGGGTAACAAAATGTGTGTTTTTTTTTTTTTTTTTTCAATCTCGTTTTCATCATCAACGTTATCATATCTATTTACTCAAGATATCAAATAACGTACAAGCTAACAAGAAGAGAAAGAGGAACAAGAAAAAGTAAGCTAAAAACATCAACAATTTTTTAGCAAAGAATAATGTCTACACAACCTGCATATAAGAAGTTTGGTATTATTGGATGTGGTGTCATGGGCCAAGCCGTGTTCACTTCCATGATTTCCAATGGTGAATCTTCCGAATACTATCCAGAAATTATTTATACCACGACATTTGGTGCTGAAAACGTTGCACAGGTTTCCAAGACTTTTGATCAATACAGTGCCAACAGCATCAAACATGTTTCTTTGGACAGTAATCAAAACGAGAAGACCATGGAAGAATGTGATGTCGTTTTGTTGAGTTGCAAACCGTTTATGGTTGAAGCTATTCTATCCAAGATTTCCTCTTGGAATATTAAGATTTTAATTTCTCTTGTTGCTGGTTGGGACATCGAAGGTTTACAGAAACATAGTGCACATATTAAAAATTCCGAAAACACTAAATTCATTAGATTAATGACAAATACTCCTGCTAAATTTGGTTATGGATGTTGTGTTTTCTCATTTGAAAATGAGGGTATTGAATTCAGTGATTTTGAAAAAAATACAGTCAAAGAATATTTCAAGAAAAGTGGGAACTATGTTGAATTACCTGAAAAAAATATGGATGCAGCTACATCATTAGTTGGGAGTGGACCAGCATTCATTTTATTGATGTTGGAAAGTATGATTGATTCTGGTATCAAAATGGGAATTCCATATCAACAATCTAGAGATTGTGCATTAAAAGTCATGGAAGGTACTTGTAAGATGATGGAATTGACTGGAGAACATCCAGGTGTATTGAAACATCAAGTCTGTACTCCAGGTGGTACTACAATTTCCGGATTGATCAAAATGGAAGATAAAGGTGTCAAATCTGGTATTATTAGTGGATTATTAGAAGCTAAAAAAGTTGCCTCAGAATTAGGTGCTAAAAAATAGATTTTTCCTTGATCTTTTTTTATCTTTAAGTATTTAAACATAATTTATATATGTATATTCATTTTTTTCATGATGCTGATATTATTAAACTATTTATTTTAATTAATTACCTAAGAGAAATATTTTTTTCGTGAATACTTCTAATAACATTAAATCTTCTATATCGATTGGGAGATAGCGGTTGATTTTTTTTTAAAGTAAAATCCGATTGTATAATAAAATCGGACTACACAAAATGGTAAAAAAAACAGTAATCCGAAACATCGAATTTATCTTTTGAAAGTTAAAGTCCGAAAAAATCGTAACATCACACAGCACACATCACGTGTTACCAAACTAAATCAAAATACAATCCGGGTATTGTAAAATCTATTTCTATTCTTTCCATAATACAAAACATTGAAATTTGATTGGCTTAACAAAATAACAATATTCAAGCTTGAAAAAAAAAAATATTCTCTTTTTTAATTCGGTTATTTATGGTAAAATATATATGTGTGTGTGTGTTATTAAAATAGTATTGTGCACCAATGATAATTTGTTATTTGTTCAATTCATTTTTTAATAATTTTCCTTTAAATGTTCGATATTATATATAAAACAATAATATTATATAGATATTTTTTGAATAAAATTATATAATATTGAATAATCTTTAAAATTAGATCTGGTTCATATTAGAAAATTGTAATAATCTATCCTTAAATTTAGGTAATTTATGACTTGCTGACCTTTTAATATTATCACTTGTTCCCTCAGATTAGATTTTTAAAAAAGAAACAGTAGTAAAAACCAAGACTACATTATTTGTTGTTTTTTTCATTTCATTTTAAATTTTATTTTTAATTGTCTTTTTTTTTTTGCAACTCAAGACATTTTATTAACACAAGTAGAAAGAAAAATACACAAGTAAGTATACACACACACACTCATACATAAAATATGATTATTCCAAGATTATATTCTAATACTTCCAAAGTTGCTTTACAAGCAGTTGGTAAAAATTTGAAATTACAAAAAACCAGTTTAAGAACTTTGGCTTCTGCCTCTATTCAAGGAGGTAAAGTCAGAGCTGTTATTGGTGCTATTGTCGATGTTCAATTTGAACAAGGTAGTCTACCAGCTATTTTAAATGCTTTAGAAATCAATACTCCAACTGGTAAATTGATTTTAGAAGTTGCTCAACATTTAGGTGAAAACACTGTTAGAACCATTGCTATGGATGGTACTGAAGGTTTAGTTAGAGGTACCAATGTTACTGATACTGGGTCTCCAATTTCTGTTCCAGTTGGTAGAGAAACCTTGGGTAGAATCATCAATGTCACTGGTGATCCAATTGATGAAAGAGGTCCAATCTTAACTAAAAAAAGAAATCCAATTCATGCTGATCCTCCTTCATTTGCTGAACAAAGTACTACTGCTGAAGTTTTAGAAACTGGTATCAAAGTTGTTGATTTATTAGCTCCATATGCAAGAGGTGGTAAAATTGGTTTATTTGGTGGTGCAGGTGTCGGTAAAACTGTTTTCATTCAAGAATTAATTAATAATATTGCAAAAGCTCATGGTGGGTTTTCTGTTTTCACTGGTGTTGGTGAAAGAACCAGAGAAGGTAATGATTTATATAGAGAAATGAAAGAAACTGGTGTTATCAATTTAGAAGGTGAATCTAAAGTTGCTTTAGTTTTCGGTCAAATGAACGAACCTCCTGGTGCTAGAGCAAGAGTTGCCCTAACTGGTTTAACAATTGCTGAATATTTCAGAGATGAAGAAGGTCAAGATGTCTTGTTGTTTATTGATAATATTTTCAGATTTACTCAAGCTGGTTCTGAAGTTTCTGCTTTACTAGGTAGAATTCCATCTGCTGTCGGTTATCAACCAACTTTAGCTACTGATATGGGTCTTTTACAAGAAAGAATTACTACCACCAAAAAGGGTTCTGTCACTTCTGTTCAAGCCGTTTATGTCCCAGCTGATGATTTAACTGATCCTGCTCCTGCTACTACTTTTGCTCATTTAGATGCTACTACCGTTTTATCTAGAGGTATCTCTGAATTGGGTATTTATCCAGCTGTGGATCCATTAGATTCTAAATCCAGATTATTGGACGCTGCTATTATTGGTCAAGAACATTACGATGTTGCATCTAATGTTCAACAAACTTTACAAGCTTACAGATCTTTACAAGATATTATTGCTATTTTAGGTATGGATGAATTATCTGAAAAAGATAAATTAACTGTTGAAAGAGCTAGAAAAATTCAAAGATTTTTATCACAACCTTTTGCTGTTGCTGAAGTGTTTACCGGTATTCCAGGTAAATTAGTCAGATTAAAAGATACTATTGAATCTTTCAAAGGTGTCTTGAACGGTAAATACGATCATATCCCAGAAAATGCCTTTTATATGGTTGGTGGTATTGAAGATGTCGTCGCTAAAGCTGAAAAATTATTAGCTGAATCCAATTAATCATTTTTATAAAAAAAAAAACAAAAAAAGTTGAGAAAACATATTACGAGAAAGGTGTATATATCTGTCTTTCTCTCTCTTCTTCTTTCTCTTTCTTTTATAAATTTCCTAAGTAACATAAATAAATTAAATATTAATGAAGTACATATATTCTATATTTTATAACATACATTAAAAAAAAACAAAAAAGAAAAACACGAAAAAAAAAAACACAAAGTCCGTTTAACAAGGCAATAGTAATAACGTAACAAGGCAAAGATAAAAGCAAAAAGGAAGATGACCATGTTCAAAAGAAGTCAGTTAGAACAAGTGGCAAAGAGACTTTGTAGTAATAAGAGAATACTCTACTGCAAGAACGTCACTCCATCCTATGAGTACATATCCGTGTATGGACCGGACACGGTCCCCTTTCTCAATGGATTGGTTACCTCTAAGCTTATTCCCGCATTCACAAAGAAGAACTTGACTACGATATCCGCAAGTGATGGCGCTGATGGTGTTGATGCGTCGAGGAAAGTAAAGCTTGACAAGGCAGTCGCTGACAAGTCACTTTTTGCAGAGGACCGCAACATGTACGGGAACGTTATGGGCCAAAGCACGTGTTTTTTGAACAGTTTGGGAAAGTTGATTGCCCACAGTGTGCTATACACGCCTTTGAACCCAACAAAAAGCAAGAAATACCCTGAAGTGACCATAGGTTTGGGAAGTGGTATGGCGGATGGACTCATGGAGTTGATGGACAGACACAAGATTATGAGTAAAGTCAGGATCACCAAGAAAATTGTTCCACAGACGTGGGAGTTGGCAATTGTTGGTTCAGAAATTGACACTGACAACGAAGTAGAGTATGTAACAGCGACAGAGTACCACACCGCATCGCTCAATGCACTGGGAAACCTGCTCAATGTACAGAACGTGTATGCGGTTCACATGGACCCACAGTTTCAAATGATGAACGATACATTTGATTTACAACCTCCCGTGACGCAACTTAGAGTACTAACTTTGGATTCTGAAATATCCGCAAACGATATCTTGAATGAGAAAGTAGGAACCGATGCACAGAACAACACACAAAATGATGAGATTTACGAACATTTTCAAGATATGCAAAGGAAAAGTGGAATATCCACTAATTACCAAAGTGAAAAATATCTTCCTCTTGACTTGGCTTACGATTTGATACCCAATGCAGTTAGTTTCAATAAAGGTTGTTATGTGGGACAAGAGTTAACAACGAGAATGCACACTACAAATAAGATAACGAAAAGAGTGATCCCAGTGGAGTTGCAATTAGAAGAGCCGCAAACACTAGATTTTTTTCAAAAAAGAGATAGAGACCTGGATATATATACAGATAATCCAATCTCGGAAAGACAGATAAATGGTGTTAATCCATTTGCCACTGCAGAAAGCACAGTACAAAAACAAAAAAAAAAAAGAAGAATCGGAAAGTTACTTCAGGAGAGTACAAAAAAAGATGGCCTAGCCATTATGAATGTTGAGTACATAGATGATTTGTTTGTGGAGGAGGATGAAGAAAACGAAGAACCGAAAAAGGAGAGATCGTTTTACACTGAAATACCAAGTGGTGCCACTAAAGTTAGAGTCAATCTTGAACCAAGACCACCGTACTGGCTATACAATTATTCATGAGTGTTATCGGATCAAACTTCATGTTTTTTTTCCCCCTCCCCCCCTCTTTTAGCCGCTGATATGGTAAGTAATTTGAAGTTGGTATCACGTGCGGTACATACAATATGTGTGACATAAATGGTACACCCGTACATGCCATGTTTCATGAAGATAGAAAAAAAAAATACAAAACACTAACAGAAAGAAAATATGTTTCATGAAGCTCGCGTTTTCAGGCCAGAGGGTGAAGCAGCCTGCGAAAAACAACACTACTATCTGCATGTACGATATTATACAAATGAGTTGAACACTTAACAAAAAAAAACAATGTGTGTATTAATTGCACGTGTAAGACGGCATGTAAATACATGATAAATGCTCTTTCATGGCGCGATTTAGATTCCCTCTTGTTACAAAGTCTTCTACGTTTGCAGTGTTTTTTTTTTGAATATTTTGGATTTTTTTGTAGGCAGTGTCTCAATTAGGCAATTGTATATCTGTTTTAGGAGTTGCTAGACTTAAAGCAAAGCTATACACGTGATGTTACTTGACAAATCAGTAAAGTTAATTACTGCAGAGTCTAGCACAGAGCACGTGACAACTTTTTTTTAAATATTTATTATTATTTTTTTTTTTCTTTTCAAAACAGGGTAACAAAATGCCATTATTCTTTCTTTTCAAATGTTCAACTTTTCTTTTTTGGTAGTTTAGCTTACATTATAGATTCTTTAATACTTTCTTCAGTAATGTATGTATCCAATAGGTTTAATTTCTTGAAATATTGGAGAGTGTATGAATTCACGATTTTAACGATTATGTTACTCTGCGTGAGTTCTAATGTTTATAGGATGTGGTTGTACATCTCTTTCCAGGAATTCTTGATATTAAATAAAACCAAGTCAGTATTAAAAACACATTTGAGTCTTCCTTCTCCCACCAAGAAAACACATAAACAACTCACCAAAGATGTCTGAAGAAGTTCCAGTTCAAGAAGTCCCAGAAATTCAAGAAGTTGAAATTGTTGAAACTGTTGCCCCAGTTCAATTAGCTACTGAAATTCCAGCCGATGTTGCTGCCGCTCAAAATGAAATCAAACTATTCAACAAATGGTCTTTCCAAGATGTTGAAGTTAAAGATCCATCTTTAGTCGATTACGTCCAAGTTAGCCAAGCCATCTTTGTTTCTCATACCGCTGGTAGATACGCCAACAAAAGCTTCAGAAAAGCTCAATGTCCAATTGTTGAAAGATTAACCAACTCTTTGATGATGAACGGTAGAAACAATGGTAAAAAATTAAAAGCTGTTAGAATTGTTAAACACACCATGGAAATCATTAACGTTTTAACCGATTTGAACCCATTACAAGTCATTGTTGATGCTATCGTCAACGCCGGGGCCAAAGAAGATACTACCAGAGTTGGTGGTGGTGGTGCTGCCAGAAGACAAGCTGTTGATGTCTCTCCATTAAGAAGAGTCAACACTGCTATCTCCTTGTTGACCATTGGTGCCAGAGAAGCTGCTTTCAGAAATGTTAAAACCATTGCTGAAACTTTAGCCGAAGAATTGATTAACGCCGCCAAAGGTTCTTCTACTTCTTATGCTATCAAAAAGAAGGATGAATTAGAAAGAGTTGCTAAATCTAACAGATAAACAGTTTATTTATTTTATAATTCTTCAACTTTAAAGCTTACAAAATTTATTAAACTCATCATTATGTTTGTTAATTAATATACATTATAAAAAAAATAGAATTTATCTATGTATAACTCTTACAATTAAAACCCTCAATTAAAAATTATCTACTATTTGCGATTCAATTTTCTTAAAATCTTCTTGTCAATGCCAATGAAAGATACACCTAGTATCACATCGGCTAAAATTGTTAATGCACCACTTAGTACAAAGCAAAACCATAAATAGTTCTTGTCTACTAGATATCCTGATAAAAATTGACCTAAAGATCTTGCTAGTGTTTTCCCCATATTAACTATCCCCATGATCTGTGTTAAATGTTGGAAATTAATAATATTAGTTAAAATGATTTGTCTAGGCGTAACGTCCATTGCCATTGTTGCAAAATATATGTTCAAAGAACCAATAGATAACGTTTCATGATGGTATAAAAATGGGATCATTATGAAAAAAATCGCAGAAGTTATTTGAACTAATAATGTGGCCTTCACAGGTCCAAACATTCTGGCGATCAAAGAAGATGGGATAGTGGAAAGTCCTGTAATCACTTTTGTGACACAGAATAGAATTCCCAAAGCAGTGAATGTCATTTGGAAAGTAGTTTCGTAATAATACAAAAGCCAATTGGCCGTTATACCATATCCAAAAGAGTCTAACATGAAAACCACTAACAACTTTTTCATAACACTAATGGTGCGAGGTGACATTTTAGTTGAGCTTACACTTGACGGCTCTTCCACTTGATTTTCAGTTTCTACCGCGGTTGTTGCGGTTGTTGCTGTGTAAGTCTCGCTTGTCGTATTACTAGCCGCATCTTGATTGCTTATTGCCAACAAAGGTTCGGTTTCCTCAACGCTTTCAATAATTTCATCATACTCGACATTCAGATTTGTTTGTTCAGATAAAAACAATATAATGACTAATTTCACTAAACCAGTTAATCCATATAGCAAAAAGACAAACTTATAAACTTTCAAATAGGTTCCAATCCATTGATGTCCAATCAAGTAATCAATCAAATATCCGCAAAATACAGAACCAATGGAACCACCAATAGTTCCGAACAAAGAGTGCATCGAGTAAACCTCTGGTCTATCGTGGTGAGGAGTCAAATGCGCAATCATACTTTCCTCGATTGATTTAAACGGACCCACCTCGTCACCCGACGAAATGATCCCAATAATGGCACCAAACAACAGTATGTAGTAGTTTTCAAAAATAGAGAAAATAACTCCACTTAAAAACATCATCACGGCCCCATATATCAAAACATTACGTCTTTTTAGGAAATCGGCATTCCATGTTAAGAAGTACGATATGAGAACATCCCCTAACAAAGTCAGACCAAGGAAAGTTCCTATTTGGTTGTCTGTAATGTGTAATTTTTTAAAGAAAAAAATGATGACCTGATTGCTCATACTGTAACTAAACATTCTGATAAAGACTAGTAAGTACAATAGTTTTACATCCCTGGATGAATTCGCAAATGCTTGATAGAATCTGCCCATCATTGTTCACTGTCTTCTACTGAGTGGCTATAGTTTACAAAGAGCTTTTCTTTTTCACCTTTCTTTCGTGAATCAATGATGAGTGAAGCTGCAAAAAATACTAAACTGGTAAAAAAAAAAACACGTAACGAATCTTGGAGCTGAAAGTCAATGTGGGCGCGCCATTGTCTCAATACACTCCACTAGAAAATAGGTACCTCAAAGGTGTGCATAAAAAAAAAGATAAGATATGGTCAATGACAGTCGAGAGCCACTTTTCAAATCGCTTGATTCTGAGAATGCTCCCGCTTCTGCTTCCAGTTTGGAAAAATCAGTCACTGCGTCGGAGAAAGAAAATGATGAATCGACAAGCAAAAGAAAGAAGAAACTAGCATGTATTGAGTGTAGGCAACAAAAGGCCAAATGTGATAGCCATGAAAAGTTTCCTCTACCATGCACCAGGTGTTCTAAGCGGAACATTCCCTGTATTGTTAATCAAGATTATAGAAGAACGTATAAGAGAGCCAAATCTGCGGCTATCGAGAAAAAATTCCAGGAATTGGCAGAGTCACTGACATTGAGTTCAGCGCCTGAAGATATTTTGCAAAAAATCACAGTTTTTGATGAAAATGCTTTCAAAAAGGGGAAAAGATCGTACAGGCTTAAAGAATCTCAAGAGTTTGCGAAAAATGAAAAAACTGATGGCTCTACTATTCAAGAGCAAAAACAATCTACATCATGGGAATCCCAAACCACACAAATCAACCTTATAGATGACGCTTTACTTGAAAAATTATCAAAGTGTGCAACGAAAACTTTGGGTGATGTCACGTTGGATAGTATGCAAATTTCAGAATTGTACAGTGAATTTGCTTCAAAATATCATAATTTTTTGCCAATTGTAGATATCGAAAAAGGTCCAGAAACCATATACGATTTATCACCGTGTTTGTTCTGGGTCATCATGCTTATTGGGTTGAGACGAAACGAAAATTTGCAACAAGTTTCCAAAACCTTATCCCCTCTGGTTAAGAGTGTCTTGGCAGAGATAACCATTTCACCGATCATCAGATATTTGCCTCAAGAATCAGATAATCCAATATTAAACGTGGCTTCTGTATATTCGGTACAAGCTTTTCTGCTGTACAGTTTTTGGCCATCTTTGACGTCTTCATTGAGTGCAGATACCTCTTGGAACACCATAGGATCTGCATGTTTTCAGGCCATTAGGTTAGGTCTAAACAGTGCCCAATACTCAGCAGAGTATAAAACTGCGAATTTGGAATTTATAGCTGAACAAATTAAGACTTGGGTTAGTTGCAATACAGTATCTCAAATCATTGCATCAACATTTGGGTTCCCCAGTTATGTGACTTTCGATCATTCTGTATTAAGCAATTGTAGATTGAACAATTCCTCCAACGGTACGACAAGGATATTGGATATATCTAGTAATAACAAAAATAAATTAGGATTCCATGTTCCTTCACCTATAAAACAAATGATGCAAATTGCACATTTTCAATATCAAATTACACAAACCATGAGTTCAAACAAGTTAGATCCTTTTGGAATAGTTGCAGAGCAGGAGAAATTACCTCTGTTGAGTGTATTAGAAACCCAATTACACGAATTGGATATTAGATTACAAAACGATAATTTAGACGATATAAGGAAATTTTTACTTTTAGTTTCAAAAGTTTATTTATTTGCATATTATTTTAACAATTCTAAAGGTTCAAATTCAACAGATAGTGCAAGCACTCTAAATAACACTAATTACAAAACTAAGATTGGGCTTGTTAAAGTTTACAATGCTGCTATAGAGTTATTGAATCATGCTGATTTTATTTGGAATTCGAACCCCCATACAATCAAATATTTTCCTGGTGTTTTTGTTTTAAATATTTGGCAAGCAGCATGCATTATTTGTAAACTAGTACATTCTTCATTGAGGTCGATGTTAGATATTGAATTGGGTAAAAAATATTATGAAATTGCAGTTTCACTAACTCTTCATGCATCTGTTATGAAATTTGATTTAGCTTATAGATCTTCAAGAATAATGAAAGGGATTTGGTTGATGTATAAACAATTATATCAAACATGGATGATTTCATTGAATAAAAAAAATAAAACAACCAATAAGACGGATCAAGATTATAATTTAAATTTGACTATTCAATCAAGATTGAGTGTATCTGTCTTTTTTGATTGTTTATATATGTTAAAGCAGCAAACCGGATTAGTAAAAGATATGAAAAAAAGGAAAGAAAAAATGGATAAAAAGACATCTTTGAGAAAAGAAGAAGTTTTTGCTGTCGATGGGAAAGAATCTGCTACAGAGATGATGTCTACTATACCTTTAGATCCCGAGCCTATAAATGCCCCAATAAGCAATAGTAATACGAATAGTAGCACAAATACAACACCTAATGATATAGTAAGATCTAATGACAGTTTAGGAAGAAGTGATGTTTTCTCTTTAAAAAATATTTTGAATAAATGTTCACCAAATGATGAAACTTCAAGAAAAATTGATAAACAAGGAAAAATCTTGCTCGAAGGTACTAATAGTTCAGAGTCAAAAAAAAAAGGACAAGAGCAAGCTGATCAAATTAAAAAGCATGAAAATGAACTTTTCTCTATAAATTTAACAGATACAGAGCTACAATCCACTTCTACGACTACTACGATTACCACCGCAAAAAAAGAAACAGACAAAGATATGTACAACAATAATAGTAACATCAATCACATATCATCATTTGCATCTAGTGAAGACTTATTTGATTACCTAGAAACAGATCCAGTATGGGAAGATGTTGAATTGCTAATGAATGAGTTTGCCTTTAACCCGACGGTGTAATTTACACACATATATATATATATATATTTATAGCTTTTCTTATTATAAAGGCATGGTTTAATCAATTGAAACTAAGCAATTCGGTTTATGCGTGTCATCAAAACCACACAAACATGAAACCCACACACCACACATTATAACTTTTCCGCTAAATATTTGCAGACTAATTGCCTTGAAGACAGAAACTTCATACACCACATACAAACCCGAAAGTTTCAACTTTTTTTCTTTTTTCTCTCTTTTGACCTGCTCATTTCTTATTTTTGAAAAATTTTTTTTTTTTTTCTAAGCTTAATGGCGATTTTTTCAAGCTCTGGAAATGTTAATACGATCATAGTTTTAATATTGATGAAAACAAAAAGAAAAAAGAACTATAACTATCTAGACTTTCAGAAATTCATTGTACACGCAAACATCAAAATGTCTGATAAATTGGGGAACACTATTGATGACGTTGTTGAACAAAACGACATTGAATACCAAGAAGAATCCAACCAAAACCAGTATACTACTTTAGACGGAGAAGAAAATGTTGAAGTTGGTGAAGAAGCAAACGGTGAGGAAAAACCTAAAAAAACTGTTGCCTTTGCTGGAGTTGAAGAAACTGAAGAAGATGAAGAAGAAGCCAGAAGAAGAGAATTTGAAGAAGGTGGTGGTTTACCAGAACAACCATTAAATCCAGATATCACTAAATTGAATCCATTATCTCCAGAAATTATTAATAGACAGGCTACTATCAATATTGGTACTATTGGGCATGTTGCTCACGGTAAGTCTACTGTTGTTAGAGCCATTTCTGGTGTGCAAACTGTTCGTTTTAAAGATGAATTGGAAAGAAATATTACTATCAAATTGGGTTATGCCAATGCTAAAATTTATAAACTAGATGATCCAAATTGTCCTGAACCAGATTGTTATAAATCATTCAAATCTGATAAAGAAATTCGTCCAAAATGTGATTTACCAGGCTATAATGGACGTTACAAATTAGTTCGTCATGTTTCATTTGTTGATTGTCCAGGTCATGATATTTTAATGAGTACTATGTTGTCAGGTGCGGCAGTTATGGATGCTGCTTTATTACTTATTGCAGGTAATGAACCATGTCCACAGCCTCAAACTTCTGAACATTTAGCAGCTATTGAAATTATGAAATTGAAACATGTTATTATTTTACAAAATAAAGTTGATTTGATGAGAGAAGAAAGTGCATTAGAACATCAAAAGTCTATTTTGAAATTTATTAGAGGTACTATTGCAGATGGTGCTCCAATTGTTCCAATTTCTGCTCAATTAAAATATAATATCGACGCTGTTAATGAATTCATTGTTAAGACTATTCCAATTCCAATAAGAGATTTTACTGCTTCTCCAAGATTAATTGTCATTCGTTCATTTGATGTTAATAAACCAGGTTCAGAAATTCAAGATTTGAAAGGGGGTGTTGCAGGTGGTTCTATCTTAAATGGTGTTTTCAAATTAGGTGATGAAATTGAAATCAGACCAGGTATTGTTACAAAAGATCAACAAGGTAAAATTCAATGTAAACCTATTTATTCAAGTATTGTTTCATTATTTGCTGAGCATAATGATTTAAAATTTGCCGTTCCAGGTGGTTTGATTGGTGTTGGTACAAAAGTTGATCCAACCTTATGTAGAGCAGATAGATTGGTTGGTCAAGTGGTTGGTGCTAAAGGTCATTTACCAAGTATTTATACTGATATCGAAATTAATTATTTCTTACTACGTAGATTGCTAGGTGTTAAAACTGATGGATCTAAACAAGCTAAAGTTAAGAAATTAGAGCCTGGTGAAGTTTTAATGGTTAACATTGGTTCTACTGCTACCGGTGCGAGAGTCGTTGCTGTTAAAGCAGATATGGCAAGATTACAACTAACCTCTCCAGCTTGTACTGAAGTTGATGAAAAAATCGCTTTATCTAGAAGAATTGAAAAACATTGGAGATTAATCGGTTGGGCTACCATCAAGAAAGGGACCACTCTAGAACCAATTGCCTAAATAAGAAGAACTGAAAAACAAAAACAAATGCAATCACTCCCCAGAGAAAGAAATTAAGAAAGATATAGACATTCACTCACTAGGCTGAGTTTTAGTATGTATTTTATATAAAAAAAATAACGTCTATCATCCTATTTGATTTGATATTTTTTCTTTCCCCTTTTTCTCTAATGTATACTTAGAAAAATATAATACTTTTTTTTTTTTACAATTTGACGCTTGGCACGTTATTTAGTCTTACATAGATGTGGTTTCAAGAAATTTGGGGAATGAATCTGTTTCCATTATTTTGAATAAACTTTTATTAATCTCTTCAAAAAGCGGATACAAAGATTTCAAAGTTTTCATGGTTTGTCCCACCATTTCGTCTGTCGGGGTTGAGACACTTTGGTCTTGAATGACTTCATTGCTTTCGAAACTATTCTCAATATTGGGTTGCAGTTTTTCATCTGCAACAAGATCCAACGCTTTGGGCCGCTCAACTCTATTTAAGGCATTATAATTTGTTTTGATGTTCAACGTGTCGTCTTTATCATCCTCTGTCAATGTTTTTAACGTAATTTTTAAAGCATCGCGCGTCACCCTTGGGCTCCCAAGGGTCCCTGAATTTAAATTGTTTTTGTAATTTTCTGTTATTGGCGAATCCGGATGCAGAACAATAGCAGTAACTTTTTCTCTTAGAATAAAATCAATGTTTAGTTGACGAGGTGCGCCAACTGTGATATAGGTTGAGTAAATGTGGTAAACAATAGATAATGATTCATCAGCTTCTTTTATCAATGCATTGTTAATGGTACTGTTTATTGTCAATGTAGAAGATTTTACATTTTTTTTCATCTTGGCAAAAGCAGCCGCTTCTGCCGTAGGACTTTTTAACCGTGTGTTCACCCTGCTCTCTACCAAAGTCTTTAAAAGTTTGCTTTTCTTTAAAAATTTCTTAATTTCAATGTAAGCATCCAAATTTTCAACACACAACTCTCGTTCTAGATGCGCCTTGAATAAAAATCTCATACCAGGATCATACAGTGTCTCTGTTAAAGTCATTTTTTTAACCACATTAATAAAATTGGAACCCGTTGAACTTACACCCATTGTTGTTGATTCCTCTTTCAAAGTTCTCGACTTATTATCTTCAGAATTAGATGACTCCGAGCTAGCATCATCTTTGATATAGGAACCATACAAAGAATAATAAAAATCATTTACTAAACTTCTATCCCAAGAAACGATTGTACATCCCATGGAAGACAATGTGTAATAATAGTTTTTGCCAATAGCAAACTTCAAAGTTGATGACTCTGAAGGCGTGTTAGTGACTGGCACTATAAGGCCGTTTTTAAACATTAGCGCTGCTATAGTAATAGCTTCTTTGGGATACATGATATCCGTGCAGTCCATAATCCATTGGAAAAAGGATTTGGATGTAAAGGTAAATGCAATTGTTTTGGGTGGTTTTTTACCAAACTGTTTGTTGGAAAAAACTCTTAATCCAGAATCTGATGTATAGTATTGTACATGAGAATCCGAATCTGGATTAGTGAAAAATTTATGAGCTAGCGGAGATACCCTAGTCTCGTTGTGCAACTTCTTGTCAGAAACGTTTTCAAGTAACAATTCATTATTTTGTTGTTCTTGTTGTCTTTTGTTATTTTTCATTAGGGCATCCGTGACCCCATTTGTAAAGTCCATGTATTCAAATGAAAAAGTGTTATCGTTGTACTCTAAAAGCTCACCTAAAGTCGGCAGCTTATCATTTTTGTCATCCGCCTCCCATGTATTTGGTTTGGCCCCCATCATTTTAACAAATAACAAGTTAATAAAATATTCGTTATAAATTATTCTATCAGTAACACTACTTCTTTCAAACTCAAACAACCGTGACGAGTTTAAATCAGAATATAGTATGATTGGTATGTCTTTAATACCCATTTCTTTAACATATTTTTGCAAAATAGATACACCTTTTGGAGTTGGTTGTAAACCAACTTTCCCTTTGAGATCATTTCTAGTCCTATCAGCTGGTGTATGCAAAAGTTTGGCTGTCATGAATATCCTTAACAGTTGAGTTGCCATTTCAGGTTTGATGGAGTAGGAGATAGACACTGAAGTGGACTTCATTTCAACATTGATGTTCAAACGACTCATAACTTCAATAGCTTCTTGCTTGCAAAAAGTGAAGTGACCATTGGTTAAAGCAGTGAAAGGATTGTTTATTTTTTTTTTTGATTTGTCTGACAAATCTAAACATATAAGCATCAAAGAGTAAACATCTCTCACATCTTTTGTAAAAATTAAACCCTTTGGTGTTCTGCTAAAGCTTTTAGAGGTGGTTTCATGCAGAGTCGATTTTTTACCTGCTATTATCGCAGATGAACTGATTTGAGTGGCAAACATGGTGTCTGGTTATTGAGTTAGTCAGAGGCTTTAGTACCTTTTTTCAGCTCAAAAACCAACTTTAAGTAGCTTCCTTTAAAAAAGACTTGATTCATTTTTAAACTTTTCTATCCGTCGTTGTGTCTAACTGTAATAGAAAAATTGGACATCACAGCAAATCTCTTATATACTAATGACTAAATTAGTAGTGTTATTTTTTTTCTTGAAAATTTGAATATCACTGAAAATTCTAAAATAGCAAAACATTTCTTAAACAATGCTTTAAGATCAGGTAGATGCTGTTTTGTTTGTGATTTAATTTTTCTCAGATATCAACAAGAACAATACGTTTGTAAAATGTCCTGGCTGCTAAACCACATACCGAGCAATCTATTTTAGCAAAAAGTAAACCTCAAAACTTTAATTATTTCTTGAGGATTGAGCATGATTCTAAAAGTTTTTGCGCTCTGCACCTTCTTCAAAGCGGCAAAAAAAACCCAAAAAACAAGCAAAATAAGACCTAAATGAAACGTACTTGCAAAGAAAACTCCAAAGCAATGCCCATTTGCGTGTACTAGTTGTGCATAGCGTGTCGTGTTTTAAAAAATTGAATCAACAACTTTTGCTACGGTTTTTCAATTGAGGTTCAAAAACATGTCTTTACTTCTTAATTTGTAAAATTGATTGCTTCTCGAATACAAAAAGACTGAAACGGTATATTGAGGTACATACTTGATGAGAAAGTCCAGACTCGTTAATACCAAGAAAAACAATTGGACTTGTTGTGACGTTTTTCTCACAACACATACTTTTATTGGAAAAAGGTACGCAGTTTCTTTTTTCAAACTACTGCTTTTGTTGCTTTCCCTTTCTTCTGATATGAGGATCGTCGCCATAATCAATCTCGTCATCATTTGCCGGAGGCCGCTTATTGGAAATATGGGAATAATTCTTTTCCTCATTGTTGTAATGATGACCTTGGAACTGTTCAAATGAGTTGTATTTTGCAAACGATGATTGAAACCCATATGGCTGTTCCTTATTTGGGGGTTTGGCGCCAATTCCCGATGCAGGACCTGTTGCAGGTTTGCTATCATTTTCAGTTTTGCGGTGCTCACGAGGTGCACTAGCTGTAGATGAGCCCACGTATGAAGATTTTTCAAAAAAAGTATTAGGCACGTATTGAGAAGGTACTCTATTTGAAAATCTGGAGTTTGGCTGGTGATGTTTTGGTTGTAATGGTAACTGTTGCCCAAAGTTTGGTTTAACATTAGTATGAATTTGGCTACCATTTGATGTAACACTAGGTTTTGAGTTGGTCTCAAATCTAGAGCGTGTTAAAGGAATTGACTGCGCTGTTTTAGCAGCTGGTTTGGTTGGAGGATTTTCCAACTTGCGTTTTGGAACTAAAGATGAGGGGGTTTTTTTAGAGTCTTTGACAACTGGAACATAAGAGTTTACAGATTTAGAAAAAGGTTGTTGCCTTTTTTCTGTCAGCTTTTCATTAGCCATTGTGAACTTTTTCTGTTCCAGTTCCATATTTCTTTTGACGGTTTTGAATTTTTCAATATCAGATTCATGACTTTCTTCTGCAGGCAACTCCAAACTAGCAATTGGTAAAGGCTGGGTTTTGAAAAAAGGATGCTGTTTTGCAGCTACAGACGTTATTCTTTGGTACGGATCCGAGCACAATAATTTTGAGAGCAAATCCAAACCATTTTCATCTAAATACTTGCTGTAAATATCACGAAGTTGAGATGGATATTTTGTGTGCTCAAAAGCAGATTTCCCAATTAAATATTTGAATGTAGGCCAAGTTTTTTCTGAAGGAGTCCCGATTAATTTGAAAATGACATGACCTTGATCAATATCTGTTTTACCTTGTAAAATGGGGCTTTTGATAAAAAACTCAGCAAAAACACACCCAATACCCCACATATCAACAGCAGTTGTGTAAAATTTGTCTCCCAACACCAATTCAGGAGCCCTGTACCATCTTGTTACCACCACCGATGTATACTTGGCTCTAACACCTGCTCCACCTGGAAATTTAACGTTTGGAGGTGCTCCATAGTAGTTTCTAGCCAATCCAAAATCGGCCAATTTCAGAACACCTTTGTGATCTACAAGAATATTTGCAGATTTAATGTCTCTGTGCATGTATTTCATTTTATGAAGATAGTCTATTCCTTCAATGATTTGGAAAAGCATGTTTTTGATTTGAGACATTTTCAAGTCAATGTGAGGGTTGTGTAAGATACCAGCCAAATCAGAAACCATATATGGCAAAACCATAAAAAAAGCCTTTGTTGGAGATTTTGTTCCATCAGATGTAACAGATGAGCCCTGTGTATTTGATGACATTGCATTTCCTCCCGAAAAGGGGGTGCCCGACTTGCTATTGTTATTGTGCGCTGTGATTTCGTCATATATAACTTCGATCAATTTAGCAATGTTCTTGTGTTGCAGTTTTTTCAATATGACAATTTCTCTTTGAGCTGTAATAGGAAAAACATCATCCGTTGTTTTTACCAACATTTTCTTAATGGCTACAGCTCTTTGGGTTTCATTATGAATACCTTTAAAAACCTCACCAAAAGTACCTTTTCCCAAAAGAGCTTCGCTACTGTAACAATCGTCAAATTTGGTAACCCCGTAAAGCTTCTTGTTTGGTCTCTTGTTGAGCTGAATAAAACTTAGTCCAGTTCTTGGGTCAATTGACACTGGAGCAGTCTGTCTAACTTTACCAATCTTGTATTTGAAGCCGCTCTTGGGGGTGACATTCAAAGAGACAGCAGAGCCATTATTGTCAGGGTGATCAGCCGTAAAACTCATTCTCTAGTAATTACAATGTAAAGGCTTTTGCCACGATCTTTGGGAGCTGAGTTTTTCTTGAGAGTTGACTGTTGTGGATTAGTGTTTTTAAATCATTCTATGACGTTTTGCCCCTCCAAACTATGTTCAATCTTTTTGCAATTTTCCAAAATTTTCTTTTTTCTTTATTAATTTCGGACCGAGCACAAAAGATTTAAATTTTGGAAACGTTTGAGTCCGAGAAGTTATTTAATTCGAAGTTAGAATCGATCTATATCAAGGTAGTCTTAAATATCTTTTAATTCAAGACAGGTTAAAATGTGAAATAGTCAAAAAAAAAAATACTCTAAAGCGTAAAAGTAGTTGTGGCTGTGTGATTGGTTTTGGAAATACAACGCCGATGAAACAATTGAAAGAAAATAGTGATGGAAACGAAGTTGAAGAAACGGAGACTTTGAGAGTTTTTGCGCAGCGAGAAGCATTAAGATTAAAATTACTTGGCAAAAGACATTGTGTTCCCAAATATTTAACTGGAGTTGCAGAAGAGGTAGACACTTTACTGAAGCAGACGGTCATTCAGAAAGAGAATCATTCTGTTGTGCTTATTGGGCCAAGAAATAGTTACAAAACTACATGTATTCAGCAGACACTTAGGTTTTTAAACAAAGAACATGCCAGTGAATTCATAGTTATTCATTTGAACGGTATGTTGCATTTTGAGCAGCATGCCATCAAAAGTATAGCCAGTCAGATGGAACAACAATTGAAAAAACTTGAGTCCTTGAGAAGAGAAAAAATGCAAACTAGCAATAGTGGGAGTGATGTAGAGATTCCAGCGCTAATGGAACCGGAAATCAACATGACACAGGGCTCCTTATCTGAAGTTTTTCAAAGGTTCATACAAGTTTTGGACCACTCTCACTCAAAGTATACAGATTCAGAGCCAATTTCATTTGAAGGCAAATCATTACAGGATGAAGACGATGAAGGGAATTCCAAAAGAGATAAAATTTCTATAATATTTATATTTGACGAAATTGATTTGTTTGCAGGTCCCGTAAGACAAACCATATTGTATAATTTGTTTGATATGGTGGAAAATTCTCCGATTTCATTTTGCATCATTGGTTTGACCACTAAACTCAATTTATTAGAGTATTTTGAAAAAAGAGTTAAATCAAGATTTTCCAACAGAACAATAAATTTTTTTAAGCCAAGCAGTTTTGATCAATTTCAACAAAGTTTTACGAAACTTTTAAAAGTTGATACTCCTGAAAATGAAGTTGAAGAAGAATGGAATGAAGAGTTGATGCAATGCTTCCAAAATCCGGATTCCCAATACAATGACATATTAAGGAAAAATTATGATACAGTAAAAGACATAACTCTTTTATGGAATGCTTTCATACATTTGTTTTCCAAGAAAAATTTTACAATGTTGTTGAAAGATGGTACTTTTTATTCAATGATATTTCATGGGTTTTCAATTGTTGAAAAATATGAAATTCAAAGATTTAAAAGTACGTGGTGTGGCCGTTTATCAAGTTTGTCTGATTTGGAAATAATTGTTCTTGTTGCTACTGCAAGAGTGTCGTTGAAAAACAATGATCTTGTGACGTTCAGTACTATATACAATGAGTACTCGTGTATCATATCAGATATGAACAAAAGCATTCCATCAATGTCTACGGGAGACACGTTTTCCATTGATAAAACTTATAAGCTGTGGGTCAAAAGTGATATAAAAAATGTTTGGGAATCTCTTATTAGGCTAGGGTTTTTGATTGAAAGAGGTGCGCTAGGGCTAAGAGACAGTGCATTTCAGGCTTTTGTTGTTTCCAATTATCAAACTTTCCAACACATGGTACCGTTTGATCTAAGAACTTTCAATTCGGTCATAACATTGCACGAACTTCGTCAATTTTTACCAACATCTTCGTCCTTGTATACATGGACGCAAATATAGGTTTAGTTTATTTTATTTTTAACATATAATAAAAATTAGATTTATATAATATACAAAGAGGACTACCTCATTGAGGAAACATTAGAAATAAGAAAAAAAATAGATCAACAAAAGATAGATGGCATTGATAAAACATAAATAAACAGTTCATATACCACCAAAATATGTGACATCATTTTCTCTCTTATTTACTGACTTCCCAACCATCTTCATCAACTTTTGAAGCTTTTGAAGATTCTTCATCGTCATCAACACTCAAAACTTCAAAAGAACTTGTCAGTTTGGAAGCTTTGTCTTGGGCTGGAGCTTCTTTAGCTGGAGACTCTTTTGAAGCAGCAGAAGTGGCATTGTTTCTAGCAGCACCCCAATTTAATTTAGGTTCTTCTTGTTTAGGTTCTCTTGGTTCTCTGTGTTCTCTTGGTTGTCTTTCTGGAATGGATCCAAAGTTGGCACCTCTGGCAGCACCCCAGTTAACATTTGGTTGTTCTCTTGTTTCTCTGTGCTCTCTGTGCTCTCTTGGCTCTCTATGTTCTCTTGGTTCCCTGTCTGGAATGGATCCAAAGTTGGCGCCTCTGGCAGCACCCCAGTTGACATTTGGTTGCTCTCTTGGTTCTCTTGGTTCTCTATGTTCTCTTGGTTCCCTGTCTGGAATGGAACCAAAATTGGCACCTCTGGCACCACCCCAGTTGACATTTGGTTGTTCTCTTGGTTCTCTTTGTTCTCTGAATTCTCTTTCTGGAACAGATCCAAAGTTGGCACCTCTGGCACCACCCCAGTTGACATTGACTTGTTCTCTTGGTTCTCTTTGTTCTCTGAATTCTCTTTCTGGAACAGATCCAAAGTTGGCACCTCTGGCACCACCCCAGTTGACATTGACTTGTTCTCTTGGTTCTCTTTGCTCTCTTTCTGGAACGGAACCAAAATTGGCACCTCTGGCAGATCCCCAATTAACATTAGCTTGTTCTCTTTCTCTGGTTCTTTGTGGTGGAGCAACTTCGACATAAACTGTTCTTGCGTTCAATTGGTTACCGTTGAAAGTCAAAGAAGTGACTAGATCTTCTCTTTCTCTTAAAGTAACGAAGGCAAATTTTTTAGGAGTACCATCCATGTTTGTTGGAATAAAAACTTCAGTAACAGCACCTTGTTTGGCCAAACCATCTTCAAACCACAATTTGATACCGTTTTCAGTAACGTCTAAAGGAAAGTTAACAATTCTAGCTCTGAATGGACCAAAATCTGGAACTTCATAAACAATTCTTTCCTTTCTTGGGAATCCAGAAGAGCTGCTCATAGCACCGGCACCAGCACCACCCATGGCTGGGTCCAATGAAGAACCTCCTCTACCTTGTAAGAAAGATTCCAAACTTGGACCTCCGTTAGATGCACCTGCACCAGAAGATGCAGATTCTGCAGATTTAGCTTTTGGAGAATCAGTAGATTCTAGTTGAATTTTAATTTTGTTTAAATCAACTTCCTGTTCGGTCCAGGCACTACCCCCAAGGGTTTCGTCCGACAAGAAAGCGGATAAATCCATTTTAATATTTTTCTTTGGTGGAGCCATCTTGATATCTATGTTATAGGGTATGTTTATCTGACTGGTGATTTGTCTATGGTTTTTTAACTTTTTTGAAAATAATAGATTAAAATCGATCCAAAGAAATAATCATTCAACAGGAAGTGCCATTATTGCAAATTAAATATAAGATGTATACCAATAATATGTCAACGAAAGACGTAGACTAAACTACAACCAAAAATACATCCTCCAACAATCTTCGAAATTCCATAATATATCTCAAAAAAAAAAAAAGTAAATCGCTAATCAAATAAAAGTTTTTCACTTTTATTTAATTTCGTTAAAAAGATGACCTCCAACATTCGATTTCTTTTCTGGTTCTTCTTGGTTTTCATATTCTTTTTCGGTACTCTCTCCCATAGCGAGGAGGAAGAAGAAAAAAAAAAAAAAAGAAAAAAGAAACGTTTTCTCTCGGACATTATTTTAAAACAGGCCGAAATAATTTTAATGTAAATAAGCGAAATAACTTGCAAATGTCCGAGACATTTAACGAGCTTCAACTTTTCTCCAGTTGATGTAAAAGGGTTTATTTTATTAAAAATTAAATGGTATTATAATGTATGTAATAATTTTACTTTTTCGAGTCTTGCCAGGAAATTCATTAAAGTCAAAAACCCACCAAGACATTCTATAAATTGGCAGATTTATTTTTGTAGAAAATTATGGGAGCTGTATTGCGTTTACAAAATGATAACAGTTTTTCAAGACCTCCAACCTTTATAGATAAAAAAACTGGTGTTTTTACTCATGAATATGTTGAAGATGATGCTTCATTAATTGAATCATTTGAGCCGGAAAAAGAAAAAAACCATTTTGACTGTACATCATTCCAAAGCTCAAATAATGAATATTTGCTTGGAGAACCTTTAATGGTTTTTGATTTGAATATTCTTCCCTCAGACATCAATGAGTTGGTTAGAAAAAGAGTTAAAACAGAGAAATGTAAACATTATAGAAATTATTTGAAATACAAGAAATACTATGATGAAAAGGAATTTTTTTTACAATTCTTTGACATTGTTGAAAATTTTGACAAGTACTTGCATGTGCATGCAAACTATGACAAGAAATCTGACAAGAAGAAGAGCAAAACAACTTTTGAATATGATGCAGATGGCAATGAAGATGTCAATGAAGAAGTCGAAAATACTGCTTCAAACAAACAAGAAACAATGGAATCTCTTGACGATTCTGACGTAGAAATGTTGTTAAAAACAAAGAATAAAGATACAGAAACGAAAATTCCCACAAAAGAAGAAGATCTTTCTGATCCAAATTTTTTTAAAATAACGATAAATGTTGTTCTAACAAAAAGATTCCTCTACATAAGTGATTCGACTCAAGTTTTAAAATTTGAGTCTGATTTAGTTGATTGTAAAAAAATATCAAACTACAATGGTGAAAAAAAGCTGTCTGATTTTTTAATACTGACATTTGCCAATTCAAAGGCGAAAGTTGTGTCAATTGAAAAATATGGAATTTATAATTATGATATTAAAATTCTACAAACACTTTCATTGGAAAATGATCCAAAAGTATTTACTGAGTACAAAATACCACACGGTTTGGAACCTAGATCGTGGAAAGTTTTGGCTCATCCTGTAAACAGTGGAATTTGTGTTTTCCATTCTTTGGTAACAAGTCAGTTGAAAATATACCAAATTGATCAAGCCACAAAAGAATTGAAAGGATTGTGTAATCTATGGTTGAAAGATCACTCTATAAAAATGATTTCGTTTTTCCAAAAGACTTTTTCTGAAAACAATGATAAAACAATGAATTCAGTGATTTTCAATTTATGCTTAGTGTCAATTTTTGAGAACAGAAACGTTTCTGTTATCGCTGAAATCCATACAAACATTACTGATCCCTCAGTGAATCCAATAAATTTCAAAACACTGGAACTGCTGGAAGAATCAGATATCTCTATTCCATTTGAAAGGATCGAACCTGTTTCATTAGATATGAACATTATTGCAATAAACCGAAAAAGAAACGGATTCTGTGTTTATAATTTAGCAGAATTAGTGTCAGCTAATTCTTCAAATATCAATTGTTTTAACGTCAATCAAGATGTGGCTGCCATTGCTGGTGAAGTTATTGATGATGGTCTTGGTGACTATATAAAGCGTAAATCTGCTAGTGACAAAGAAAACATATCAAGAATCAGTTTTATTAAAGCATGCGGTAGCAGTGTATTTGAGTATTGGAAAACCAAGTATCCAACGGAATTATCTCTTGCTCAAGAATGCTTCATACTTGTTACATTATCGGGACACATTTTTATTGTTTTTGTTGAAAAAACCAAAATTTTGAAATTTGGTATTTTAACTAAAGTGAAAGGAATTAACGATATTGATTTGAGTGTTGAATCTGAGTCAATAAAAATTACTGTATCGAGTAGATTTGGATTTGTTCATACAGGTTTTATTCATGAATTTATGTCTGGAAAAGAAGATCACGAAGAACACTTGTTTCTATCAAAATGGAACACTAAACTACAAATTAAAAATCTAAGTAACATTGATGGATTGGCTGCAGTTTTCAGTAATGTTCCAAAATGTGATAAGCTATTGAGCATACCAAAACCCAGTGGGTCTAGTAATTCTATTGGCAGTTTAAATGGACATGAACTTTGGAGTATCGATAAACAAAACGGTATGACCCAGTTTTTTTATAACAGAAATTGTATTGAATTTGAACCTATCGCACAAAATAAAGATTTCCTAAGTTTCAACAAATTTTTCCGTATAAGAATGGTAGAGTTTAAAAACCATGTAATTGATTTACATTTTAAACAATACATTAAAGATTTTGATAGATTAGAAGATCATGTGTTGATGGTTTTTTCAGACTCTATTGCCAGAACTGTTTTTTATGTTCTTGATACCAGTGATTGGGAGTTCAAACGTGTTGAGCATTTTGACTCTTTGATGAACAATATGCAATGCACCAAAGATTTACAAGTATATGAAGGTGAATATTTGGTTAGCATTGTTGGGAATTTTGATACAAAATTGAAAATACATTATTTTAAGCAAGATGGGAGTATTGAAGATTTGAAATTGACTAGTTGTGATTTTTACAGAGAAGAGCCAGCTTGTGATTTTGGAGATGGTGTTGAAAAAATCAAAGTGTGTGTTAACAATATTGCATGTGTTGCTCCATACAAAGACAGCAACTGTGTTTTTTTCGGTAGTCGTGGTCCCGGGGGAATTTCTTTTAGTAGAAGTATTTCAAATGTGAATTCTTCATTGCCTATTGAGCATCTTGAAATTACTGATGATTTCAGTGGATCTTTCAGTATTGCAACTTTGCAAGTCGTTTCCAGTATCGATCCTGAATCATTTCAAAATGAGGTGAAAATCTGTGACTCATGGTATGGACGTCCTGAGGGTTTTACTAAAAAATTTAGTTTACATGATCAAATTGTTTGTAAAGATTCACGATCTCGCTGGGGTGGTGGAAAGGAAGAGTACAATAAGAATTTCTATTCATTAGAAGAGTTGATGAATGAAAATCTGTCTAATGATTGTTCTGGTAGAGTTACATACAACTCTAATAAGATTCATTACTTATCGAAAGACTCTATGGAATTATTTGACATTAAATTAAATTTGCAATGGAATCCTAAAAACCATATGATATTATCATGTAATATGATTGATCAATATCATCTTGGTGTCTTGTTTGATGACGGTTTCCATATTTTTGAATATCCAAAAGAAAATATTTACAAAAGACGTGGTGTTTCATTACAAAGAGTTATGCTAAAAAAGTTTGTTGACAATCAAGCAAAGAAAGGAGCTGGTTGGGAAATATTTGAATATTGTGATAAAATCAACAGAGTAATTTTTTTTCAAATAAACCCACACAATGGTTTAAGTTTATGTGGCATTAAATTACATCAAAATATGAACAAAATGTGTACTATTGATGATAATAAGATATTTAGTAAGAATTATTTACCAAATGGTTCCAAAAAAAGACATTCACCACCTTTTATGTTGAAGGTGTATCCATCTATTGAATCTGAACCATACAATATTTTAGTAGGTATAAGTAAGAAATTAGTGGGGAACAGTGAAACAGATACAGCAGTTGTGTTACAATTAATCATGTTGAATCCCGGTACACATAAAATTAAATTAAGACTTCTATTAGATTTTACTTTTTCAGAATCTTTAGATGTGGATCCATTTGGGAATTACATTACTTTCATGGAAATTCCACAGGAAAGAAACATGTGTAATAACGATTATAAATTAATATGGTTGTACAATGCACAGACTGGAATGGTTAAAGTATTGAGATTAGAGAGAAAACCTATGAACAACGAGGGAGAAGATTTTTTTCTGGAGAATTTCAAATTTCAAATTGTTAGTAATTATAATTGGAAATTACCATTTGGCAAACAAATTAAAAAAATGACAACTCTTTCCAAAGATAGATTATTGATTTGTTTTGAAGATAATTGTTTGAGTATGTTGGAACACAGACCTAAGATTCAAGTTGCTCTTACTGACAAAGAACAGAATATCTATGACAAATTTATCTATGTATATGAAAGTGAAAATGAAGAACAAAGAGCTTATCCGAAATTGTTATCTGCAGATAACTATAATTATGAATATAACGATGTTGATATTGATAGTCTGGCTTTGATGCCAGTGGCATTGAGAAATACAGTTGTTAGACAAAATAACGTTAACAATAATTCAAACACCACAAACAAAAATCAAACTAATTATAAAATTATTGAATTATTTACAGAGAGAGAAAGTTCTGCTACCGGGACCATTGAATATGTCCTACCATTACATAGCAAATATCATTTCAACACAGATAGTTTGTTTTGTACTATTGGGCTTGTTGCTCATGACGCAGGCCATAATCAAATTCAATATGATATTTTACTGAGAGTATTACAATTTACAAGCAGTCAAATTCACAGTTGCGAAACTTCTTCTAGTGGCCCTCATTTTTTCAAAACAATATTGGAAAAACATCCATCTTTGAATAATGGGAAAGGTATAGATGGTGAACCAGAATTCTCACCATTGTCCAGTAATAAAAACGTTGATGAGCGGATCACCATTTCAGCTTCATCGGGTGAATCTGTCACGATTACAGATGTCAAATATGTGGAAATGCCAAACTTAACAATATTGCACGTTTTGTTGAGCACGGGACAAATAAAAACGTTACAACTTGTTGATCAAGAACTCCCAATAGATAAAGAATCAACTCTTTTCTAAACAATTCTTACGTATTGAAACTAATTACTAAATAATTCTGTGCTTAATTAATTCAATGAACAATTGATAAATATTTCACATGTTTGTTTCAGCGTATAGTCACCTGACTTTGTTTGTTTTCAGTTTTCACCCTTTTCGTCTAAAGTAGAAAAGCAAATTTTTGATTATTTTTTTTTGATTTTTTTATCTTTTTTTTTTTCAAGTTTTATTTATGGTAATGTAAATGATGGTTGTGAGTTGGCAAACAATATATTTGAAATTGACATTATAAAAAAAATGTTCTAAATTTAGGAATCTTTTAAAAACTTATATTCGAAGGATTTTAATTTGATCTTGTAGTGATTACATCGTAATATCGCATTTTAGGAAGATCTCGCATTGTTGTTGATGTCTTGATCTGCTTTACACATATTAGTATATATATTTTAATTTGAGGAAGTATGATAAAATTATATTATTAATTTTTTTTTTATAAGTTTCGATACCTTGTTTCATATTTATATTAGAGAAGGAAACAATTCACCAACAACTTTGGATTAAAGAAAGAAAGAAAGAAAGAAATAATGTCGCAACCAGGAGTTAACGGAAGTATTAGAAGAAAATTAGTGATTGTTGGTGATGGTGCTTGTGGGAAAACCTCTCTATTGATTGTTTTTGCCAAGGGAAAGTTTCCAACTGTCTATGTTCCAACTGTTTTTGATAACTATGTTGCCGATGTGGAAGTTGATGGAAGAAGAGTGGAGTTGGCTTTGTGGGATACTGCTGGTCAAGAAGATTATGACAGATTGAGACCGTTATCGTATCCAGATTCTAATGTTGTTATAATTTGTTTTTCTGTGGATTTACCAGATTCATTAGAAAATGTTATGGAAAAATGGATAAGTGAAGTTTTGCATTTTTGTCAAGGGGTTCCAATCATTCTAGTTGGTTGTAAAGTTGATTTGAGAAATGACGGTGCTATTATCGAACATTTAAGATCTCAAGGTCAAGAACCTGTATCTCAACAACAAGGTCAAGATATTGCTGATCAAGTTGGTGCTACTGAATATATCGAATGTTCTGCTAAAACAGGATTTGGTGTTAGAGAAGTTTTCGAAGCAGCAACAAGAGCTTCATTAATGGGTAAACAAAATAAACCTAAAAAGGGTAAAAAGAATAAGAGTAATGGTTCCAAAGAAAAGAAAAAGAAATGTACAATTTTATAATCTTTTTGATGTTTTCCAGTTTTGAGCTTTTGAGCTTAGAAGTTTAAGTCTTTTTCTTTTCACATTCTTTCTATGTTAAAAAATTATTTCTACAGAGATTATATCTACAAAAGATAAATAAATAATAATAATAATAATAATAATAATAATAATAACAATAACAATAACAATAACAACAATAATAAAAAAAAAAAAAAAAAAACATACATACATACATATTTTATATATATAAAATAATTAACTCCTTTTGCAAGATTTGTTTTTTTTTCCCCCTCTCTCTTTGCATATATTTACAAGTAGGTGTATAAATATATAATTACCAAACACCTTTCTTTACACCAGGTAGATCACCAGCTAGTGCTTTTTGTCTGAAGACATATCTATTAAGACCGAACTTACTGATCACACCTCTTGCATGGCCACTTTCCACACATCTGTTTTTGATCTGTGTGAATTTGGTGTAGTTAGGCATAGATGCCAATTGTAATTGTGCTTGTAATCTGACTTTTGTAGGTAGTGTAGTGTTTCTAGCAATATGTTTCAATGCCATCTGCGTGACTTCTGTCTTGGCAAACGCATGTCTCACGTAATTGTCCTTGATAATAGCAGCTTTGACAAACAACGGAGGCAATCTTAAAAACCCAATTTTATCACTCATCTCTGGTTTACAGATGTTTTTTGCTTCTAATTTTGTAAACTAATATACTTTCGAACAAGTTTTTTTTCCTTGTAATCCATCTTTTTCCAAATGTTTTTTTTCGTTTTATTTTTTTCTCGCTGTGGAAATCAATGAAACTTTCTTTGTATGTTGAGGGGTGTTTGGGTTTTATTATTTAGTGAAGTGAAAATATTAAAATGGAAGGTTCCATTTTGGCATCAATTGACATAAGAAACCGATTTTTTCTTAGGTGAGTTAATGATAGTTTGATGAGATTGCAAATAAAAGATTTCTTACTATATTGTAATTTCTTTCTAGCACGTTAATAATAATAATTGGGGTTTTTTATGATCGATAAAATACAAAGAAAGGGGTGAAATGCACATTAATATAATGGGAACTATTCACTAATACAATAACACCATATAAACTTGTGAATTGTTTGAAATAAAATGTATCTACTTAATTAATAAAAATTAATTCTAATCAATTGATTAAAAAAATGAATCTACAAGATAGATAAATATAAATAAATACAGATGAGCAAAAAACATCATTTTTGTTCAGTAGTAGTGATTGTAGTGGTGGTCAGAGTAGCAGTAGTGTACTTTAAAAATCTTTTCGGATCATGAATACCACACTCTGTCTTGACTTGTCCATTCCATCTCCCACTTCTTTCGTCATCGGATGTTGTTGGAACTGTTGAGTGATAATCACCAACAGATTTATATCCAAGATCCAACAATTCATTGTAAGGAACGCTGTTGTCATCAATGTACTCTTTGACATCTTTGAAAGACCAAGAGTGAAGTGGATTGATTTTCACTACTTTGTTTATTTCATCGATTTCTACAACAGGCAATTCTGTTCTAGCACCACCTTGACTTTTTCTTCTTCCTGTGAAAACACAATCTATCTGTAAATCTTTATAAGCTCTTAGCAACGGTTCAACTTTTACCAAGAAATCGTATTTGGTTTCATCTTTTTCCCACAAAAAATCACCGTTCTGTTCAATAAATTCGTTTTCATCCTTGCAATTCAGTGGTTTGTAAACCAAGATACCAGTTTCACCATCTTGTTTATTATAATATTTTTCTTCCACTTTAGCTAACAACTCATATGTTTGAGGGAAGTGATGCAAGGTATCTGCAAAAATCAACGGAATTTTTTTATTTGTTTGATTACTATTATTATTTTGTGATAAAAGATCAATAATCACTAATCCACTTAGACCAAATGCAGTAATTTGAGATAAATTTGGAAATGTCAATTTGGCCCAATTCAAGATTTCCAATGCAGAGGAAGATTGCAATGATTTGTTCCAATGGTCAATCTGTTTTTGTGTAACAACAGTTCCATTGTTTAAAGTATATTGTTGTTGAATAGTATTATCTGCCATTTTTTCGTCGTGTTTCTAATTCTTTACCCTCTTATCTTGTAATTGGACATATCGAATCGAAGCATTGTATAAATAGGAATGCATCAATTTTCTAATTACTAAGCAATTCTATGAAACAAATAACTTTTCATCATCATCATAATCGTGTTCTTTGTCATCGTCATCATCATCACCGTTATTGTCATGCGATTCCAATTTTTTCTTTTAATTAAAATGGAAAGTAAAATGAAATGAATTATTTTACTCCACCACCACAATTTCCTAGATACAGTCACGTGGTATGAGTATATTGAAAATTACGACAGAAAATTTAGAAAAAATTCTATTTCTTCCCTCCTTTGTTGTTCCATAATAGTCAAGAGCCAAAAATCAAGAGTGAGAACACAGACAAATTACCAAGTATGCAAGAGAACCAAGAAGAGCTAGACCAGATACAGAAACAGCTGAATGATTCTGAAGTCACATTGCGTGAGATTGTGGAAGGTTTTATAGAGTTGGGGGTCTCTGTGTATGACTATCCCGGTTCTGAAGAAGCGCAAGTTGGAATGATATCTAATTTACAAAGAAATGTGGAAAAAATTAAAAATTTAAATCTCAGTGTTGATAAACCCTCACAGGAAAATTTTTTGCAAAAAATACAAATCCCACTGGATGTCCTACAGTACATAGAAGAAGGAAGAAATCCAGATGTATACACTAGAGAGTTTGTTGAAGCTATACAACTAGCTAACAAGTACCAAATTGAAAAACAAAAATCAATGAAATTTTTAAGAAACTCATTGGCAAATCAAATAACAAAAGAGTTCCCCGATTTGAAAGATCAAGTTAATAGCATTGTACATAGAACTGGAGGTTTATAACTACTGATTGTGAATGAAAGAAAAAAGCAATAGTCACGTGATTGTCCCTTATAGTAACGAAAAAAAAAAAAAAAAACTGAAAAAAAAAAACACTAAAAAAAAAGAACATATTAATGATCAACGTTTCTTTTCTTTTATTGTCGTTCTTTCATTATTTAAGAGCTAAAAACATACTAATTTATGTTATTCGATGAAATACTTTAAAGAGAGAAAAATAAATAATTAAATAAATAAATTAAAAAGAGGAAGAAGTAAAACAATAAAACAATGGCTAAAAAAGGTAAGAGTAAAACTCATACTATTCAAGATTTGGAAAGTGATAAATACCCTATACTAGAAATTAAAACATCTGATGAGAATTTTTTTTTCAATTTTGTCCCACATCCAAGTAAACCTATTTTCACTATTGGTTTGGCCACTGGTCATATGATTACAGTAGAATATGATGCTGTTAAATTGACACAGTTTGTTGAAGACTCTAAAAAGCAAAATCATATTGATGATTCCTCTGTTTCTAAATCTTCTACAGAAGAACAACCAAAAAGGAAAGTTTTTTGGAAAATTTTCCAACTTGAAGATTTAGAAACTAGTAATGAATATTTGAAAATTTTGTGGAAAACTAAAAGGCACAAAGGTTCATGTAGATGTATTTGTTTTGACAACAAAGATGATGGAGAAACAATGTATTCGATTGGAACAGACAACGTTTTGAAAAAAGCCAATTCTTTAACGGGGAAAGTTATTAGTAAACATGATTTATCGAAACAACTTGTTGAAGAAATGGAAAATACTGGGAAATGTACCAAGATGGTCAAATCCAATACGCATGATTTTCTTGTCTTGGGTTTTGAAAATGGGGATATATTAGTATTAGATAGTAAAACATTGAAAATCAATACTAATAATAAAGCATTACTGAAAATTCATAATGGTGATTCAATTAATGATATTTTCCAATTTATTAAAAAATCAGTTTACAAATATATCTCTTTGGGACAAACAACATTAGCATATTGGGATACAAGATGTGAAAATGATAATCAGAAAAAAATTACAATCAGTGATGATCAAGAAGATGAAATATTGTGTGGAACTTTTTTGAATCCAGATGAAGGTGACACTATCTGTTGTGGAATGGGAGAAGGAATATTAACTATTTGGAAACCGAATAAAAATGATTTACAAGATCAATTGTCAAGAGTGAAAATTTGCAAAAATGAAAGTATAGACTGTATAGTTCCGACGTTACAAGATGATAACTGTGTATGGTGTGGTTGCTCTAATGGTACAATTTATAAGATTAATGCTAAAATGGGTAAAATCATTGAAATAAGGAAACACAGCAAAGAAGATGAAGTTGCATTTGTTGATTTGGATTGTGAATATAGACTTGTTTCTGGTGGTATGGATACTTTGAAAATTTGGGAATCTTCCATTTCTAATGAGAATGGAATGAATATAGATGAAGATGATAGTGGTGCAGAAAGTGAAAGTGAAAGTGAAAGTGATGATGATGACGAAAGTGATAGTGATAGTGATGGTGACAGTCAAATTGGCAGTGACAACGAATCCTTGAAATCAGATGACTCCAATATATGGAGTGAATTACAAGAAGGGGAACAAGATGAAGCAACTCTAAAGGCTAAAAATGAATTATTGGCCGAATTGGAATCCTCTGGAGACGAAGACCAATCTGAAACAGTAAATGAATCAGTTGACAACAATAAAAAAAGAAAAACCCCTCCATCCAAAAACATCAAGAACAATTCCACAACCAACAAAAAACAAATACTAAACTCAAAACAAGTTAAGAACATGCAAAGACATGAGCATGGAATTAGAAAATTTGAAGGATTATGAGAACCTCATTGATGAAACCCTTGTCTAACTTGGCCAAAATTTTTTTTTTGTAGTTTATATATACATAAGTAACTCATTGCTCAAGCAAATCGAATTTTAAAATGAACAAATTAAAAAAAACAAATAGACACACTTCAAAGACAAGACCAGAATTTTTGAGTGATTTCTCTACTGTGGGAACTGATTCGTGTTTCACTGGAAAAAAAATATGTCGTTCAACTATGCAGCAGACATAGCAATCCTGTATTCCAATAGAGAGGTCAATATAAACGGGTTTGACAGCGTGTTCAATTGTAATTTCATGCGGTTTTTCAACAGCGGTTATTAAGGTTAGCAACTCAAAAGTAACTTTTTCTTAGGGTGAGTACTAGGACGACAACATATATTTGCAGAATTTTAAATCAAAGCTAACTAAATTTGTAATACTGAATAATTGAGGTAAAACTCTTGACAGCAATATCTAAAGAATTCAATGAATTTCTGCAAGCAATTGTAAACACGTTTTTTCATAAAATAATTATTTGTTTTTAAATAAAGCGAGTTATGTTTGTTTTCAAGAATTAAATTTTAAAAGTAAACATTTTTTGTTTTGTTTCTTGTACATAAATATAATTAAAAGATAGTAAAAATGCATATATACTGGTTTAAATCTCATTTTTTTTAGATTTCTTAATCATTTTAGCCCTTTGACGTTTCTTTTCATTTGATTTTTCAATTCTTTCTTTCATTCTTCTTGTTGGTTCATTGTACTGTGCAGTTTGTTGTTTGTTTTTTCCAAATTTTGTACTTGTGACTGTCATTGTTCGTGTGTGTAGATAGAAATATTATAATGGGTAGGAAGTTTTTGTTTTTTTTCTTTTGTCTGATATTTATTATACAATTACAACTCTAATCATTAAATTTATGCATTTATTATATATACATTAAATCTGAGCAGGTTTCTCTCTTTTTCTTTTATTTCTTTTATATATCTTTTAATTGTTTATATTGATCAATATTCAAGGGATGGTTTCTGAACTTTTAATTAATAAAGCCAATTAAAAAAAAAAAAGAGGGACGGTTGGGGGTGATTTTCAATAAGCCGCTGATTTGATTATTAAAAGAAGCCAAAAATAAAGAAACAATGAAGAGAAGAAGGAAAAGAAAAGAAGAAAAAAGAAAAGGGGAGGCGGGGTAATGAAACAGCAATACCGAATATCGGAAAACTTAAATATATCGGACATTGTAAATATATAATAGTTCGGTTAAAAAAAACATAAATATATTTAAAATATAAAGACAAAACATTACCCTACCTTTAAAGACTAACTTTTTTGCTCTTTTGGTCTATTTTCTTTAAAACGATTATTATTATTTTTTCTTTATTTTGCAACCAAACTAAACCTTAACTATTAAAGATTAAATAATTGGTAAAATGTTATTATAAGACGCGTTTTTGGAAGAAAAATTACACATCTGTTTTTAATGGAAACTTAATGAAAATGTGAAAACACTCAAACGAATTAAGTTTATTAATACACCCACCCAAACCCACACATACACATACATATATACATAATGAGACCAGTAGTATCATCGGGTAAAGCATGGTTTTGTACAGTTCTATCGGCATTTGGTGTGATCATATTATCTGTTATTGGTCATTTGTTTAAAAGTGAACATGAAGAGTTTGTTGGATCTACAAGTGATCCAGAAGACGGGCCTGCAGTGGCAAGATCTGTGTTTATGGCAGCATTGGTATATTTAGGATTCTTTTTATTCTGTGGTTCTCAAATATACTTGGGTAAGAAAAAGTCAATTGAATTGCGTAATTGAGAAATTGCAGAGACACACAATATATACATATATATAGTATTTGTTTAATACATCTATAAATGTTTAAAAAAAAAAACAGTTTCCAAAATATTATTATCTTGATTCAATAGATAAATATCACAATGGTAGGTATTGAATATTTGGATAAGCTCTCAATCCTTTCTGACTATTTTATAGTAATGTGTGGTTATACTTTATTGATTGATACTTTCTAATCGATGCAACCTCAACACATTACCCTGTTTCAAATTTGAATGAAAAAAAAAAAAAAACAAAAATTCTTTTTTTTGTTTTTTTTCTTTCTCTCAAAAAATTCAATTCAAATATCCCATTCAAGAATGCTTTTTCATTTGGCCCAACTGCAACAATAATAAACAAAAAAAAAAACCAAGGCCAAGAAAGGACAAGACAAGAAAAAACAAGACGAAACAAGACAAGACAAGACAATATGAGTAGAGACTTCAAGACTGGTGATTTGGTGCTGTGTAAAGTTGGATCATATGAACCATGGCCCTCAGTGGTTTTCCCACAAAAATTACTGGCTCCCGATATATATTCAAAAAGAAAACAGGGGAAAATTGTGGTGAGGTTTTTCCAAGATCAAACTTATTCATGGTCCCTTTCGAAAAAACTGATTCCATTGAGTAAACAAACTATCAAGAAATACTTAAACTCACACAATAGTCAAAGTAAAAGCGATCTTTACGAAGCTTATAAAGAAGCACTAAATTACACTGATCTGCATACATACTTATTCAATTTGAATGAAAATAGCGTGGAGTTTGAAATTGTCAAACAATATTTACAGAAAACAGGTGTTGACGAAATTATAGGAGGTGAAGATCCATATTTGGGTAAACCTATATACACTTCTTCGACCAACACTTTTAATACTCCAAGTAAAGAAAATACTACCAAAAGAAAAAGAGTTAGTGCTAAAAGTACACCTTCTAATGAAGAACTATCGAATAAAAAAACAAAACAAAACAATATAAAAGAAAATGAATCGGATGATGAAGACGAACTTGGAGAAATGAAAGCGGTAAAAAAATTGAAGTTACAAAACGGAATAGCTTCAGATTCAGATTCAGATATAAGTGCAAGTAGAAGTTCTTCATCTTTGCCCGTTGACAAGAAAATCAATAATAACAAAGACAGTACAGCAGTTTCAAAAAAAAGAATAATACTACACTATGAAAGAAGATTAGAAACATGTCTTTTGTTCAGAAGGAAAATACAGATAACTCTTATACAGAGAGATGTACCTCCTTCAGATGACCAATTAACCACTATAGATGAATATTTTAAAACAATACTAGAACAATCAAAAAAAGACTCAATATTGAAAAATGAATTGAAGAAAGAAGAACAAGAAGAACGCAACGAAAAAATATTTTTTGATATCGATTCATTAAGAGCATCAAAATTACCAAAATTATTGAAAACTATAATAAATAATAAAAATTTAATGGATTATCATACAATTTGTAAGAAAATTTTACTGGAATGGCAAGACTATGTTATACTGTTGAAAAATGAAAAGAGTAACAATGCTAAGACTGCTTAGGTTGGCTTATATACATATTTTAATAATTACACTAGTTGTATAGCTTAATTAGTATTATTGATGATTAGTTACCCGTGTTTTTTCAGAAATAGGGACATGGAGCACGTGTGACTTCTTGCAGTGAAACAACAGGGGCAAAAAAGGGTACCTCGCAATTTGTTTTTAAGGTACTCTCGAGATTTTTCTCTTAGGTATATAAATGGACTAACTTTTCAAACATATATGATTACGATACAAGGAAGGAAGTAGATAATAAAACAAAGAAACACAAAAACAAAACAATAAAGGATGACTGAATTTCCTGAACATTTGATTGAGTTGCTTAAAACTTCAAAGTATTTACACTTGGCCACCACTTCCAAAGACCTTATTCCCTCGTGCTCGATGATGCACTACTTGTATGTGGGCAAGAGAAAGACTTTCAACGAGAGTGAAGAGAACGATGTGATCATCTTGGCTACACCAAAGACCACAGGGAAGTACAAGAACATGCTGGAGAACCCAAACGTCGCGTTGCTAGTGCACGACTGGGTCACTGCTAAGAAAATCTCGCTAAACAGAAAGAACTCTTCTTCTTCTCCTTCTACAGTGGCTGCCTCGTCTTCGGGTGTCAACTTGACAGAGTCAGTCACCCAGGAACCAACACACCACACGAACAGATTGCTGAACTTGCTTCACGAAATGAACCAGGCCGAACTATCGCAGATGAGTGCTACTTTAAACGGGAAGGTGGAGATCTTGGACTCAGCAGAGGGAGACCTGAATGAAGAGTACGAGTTTTACAAAAAAATGCTATTGAGAGACGACCCAGATGCCCACGCTTTTGTTGACAGGGGCGATGTTGCCATCATAAAAGTTAAAGTCAACAGTGTAAAGATTTCCGACAATGAAAACAACACAAAAACTATCTAAACGTGGTTTCTTTATATATATATATATATATATATATATACACATAAATATATTTACATCTGTAAGTGTGTAGTTTCAACATGATTTATTAATTCCCCTCTTGACCGAAATCATTGGTAAATTCGAGCTGTTTGACCAAATCGGCTTCATTAACCGTTGGTCTGGAAATTTTCACTGCTTTTATGAAATCTTTGATTGTCAAGTCAGGTTCTTGCAATTCATCACCTTCGATCTCCGTCCACGACATCTCAACGGCATCAGGGTCTCCCGGGGAGCAAGGTGTGTATTTTTGTTGTTCTTTCTCATTTTGAGCTTCTTCTATAGGAATATCGCCATCTCCATTCTGCAAAACAGGTTTGAAATGTGTGGCCATTTGAATCTTACGGATCGGTTCCATTAATGCGTCTTTCACAACAACACTTATATCACTTCCTGAGTAACCCTCAGTCAATTTCCCTAAAGTCCGGTAATCTTCTTTGGTCAACGTGCACGGTGTGTCGCCAACGTTCAACTCAAACATCTTGGTTCTACTTTGCGACTCAGGTAGTGGGATGTATATTCTCTTTTCAAATCTTCTTCTGATCGCAGAGTCCAACTGCCATGGAATGTTGGTGGCCCCCAACACAAGGACCCCTGAACTATCGTTCCCAACACCGTTCATCTGCACCAACAGCTCGGTTTTGATTCTTCTTGATGCTTCACTTTCACCGTCTCCTCTCGTCCCACACAATGCATCAATTTCGTCAATAAAGATAATCGAGGGCTTGTTTTCTCTGGCCATGTTGAACAAATTCTTCACCAATCTCTCAGACTCACCCATCCATTTCGATACCAAGTCAGATGAAGAGATACTGAAAAACGTGGAGTTAGCTTCGGTTGCCACAGCTTTGGCCAAGTAAGATTTACCTGTACCCGGTGGACCATACAACAATATACCACTCAACGGTTTTCTTTTCCCGGTAAACAATTGTGGGAATTTCACAGGCAATATAACTGCTTCTTTCAATGCATCTTTGGCACCTTCCAAACCAGCAACGTCGTCCCACTTGATGTTGGGTTTTTCTGTCAAGATTGCTCCGCTCAACGCACCTCTTAGTTTCTTGTCACCGTCATCATCGTTGTCATTATTACCGTTTGAAACAGAGTTTTTTCCCTTCTTTGAACTTTCATTTTTTTCCTTAGCAGCTTTCTCTTGTTCTTGCACTTTCTCCAAATGGTCTTTTAATTGCTCCGCTCTGTTCAGGTACTCGGTGAATTTTGCCCTGATTAACTCTTTGGATTTGGCATTCTTCTCATACTTCAATGCCAGCATCAAGTAGTCCAACCCGTTATAATACGCTTTGTAAGCTTCTTCGTACTGCTTTGACGTGTCCAGTCCTATAGCATTCTGAACCAATTCAATTCCCTTGGTCAAAAAATCACCACTGCCGCTTTCACTCATAGTTTGTTTCTTTGAATTTGGCTCTTTAGTGAGTCTCTAAAGTTGTTACTCTACTCTGCTAAAGCTGAAATTGATTTTTCTAAATTTTATTTATCGATGTAGATAACACTTTTAGTCTCCGTGTTGTTGTTGGAAAACTTTACTCCAAAGGTAATTTATATGCACTGCACGTGATACAACAACGTAATATTGAATTGAAAAACCTATATACTTAAAAGTAGTAATAATAATAATAATAATAATAACAAGATAGAGTTAAAGAGAATGCACATGACAAGACTTAGTGGTCCGGAGAAGAGTAGTGGTACTTCTTATGATCAAACCGCACAGGCGACAAACTGGTGGCGTTGGAGTGTTCTTTTGTGTCTGCCGCTCTGACATTGGATCTCGAAAACCGGACATCGCTCTCGTCTATATTCAGCTCATGGCTGACATCGAGCTCGTCGTCGTCGTCTTCGTCATCGTCTTCCAAATCAATCAGACTAAATGTTGGCAAATGTCCTGCACGCACTAAACCTGGAGCTGTGTGGGTTTTGTGAGGTTTCCGCGTGGGACTCGATGTAAAAAGGGGCTGCTTTTCAGGAGACATGCTCACAGGCAGTGGGTCCACAATTTTCAAATGTGCCTCTGGAAGATTGTTAATATTTCTTTTTGTGACAACAAGGTTCTCGTTCAAATTAGTCTTGACGTGTGGGAGTGGTGCTCGAGAGTTTCTATCTTGTTGCTGCTTTGCAATATTAATGGTATCATTTTTATTGAATTGAGGCGTTTCGTTTAGCTGGCTTTCAAGGTCCGCTTCTTTTACAATAGGCTCATTTTCTTGCAACTTCTGCAAAACTTTTTGCAATTTTTCAGTTTTCAATCTTTCCAAGCCCAATTGTGTTTCTACCGATTTTAAATTCAATTTCAAACTAACAATATCGTGTCTTAAAATATTGTTTTCTTTTTCAAGCTCCTCAATAATGTATGTAACTTTGTCATCTGAATTGTTTTTGTCAAGCTTCATATTGGTGATATCACTTGGAGAAAAACTGCTCTCTTTCAAATTATCATCTTTATGAAGAAAACTATTTTGCAACCGTTGTTTCATTAATCTATCATATTGCTGTTTATGTTTCAATTTTTGAAATGCCTCACTTTTCAAAAACCGCTGTTTCGCCTGTTGTTTCCTCAGACGTTTGGAATTTTCTATGTGCTTATTGTGCAAATTCAGATTCCCGACATCGATAACTTCATACGATTGTTTCATTTCTTCTAGTTCTTGATCATACGATACAAAAACTTTTTTCATAAAATTACTAGCTACCTGATAAGCAGAACGTGCCATGTTAGTACGTGGTGGAGAATTGGCTTCTTGTTCTTGTTGCTGTAACTTGTTATTGGGGAAACACGACCGTATTTGAGGTGTGTATGATTCAGGCACCATCGTTCCAGTGGTATCTTTACTAAAAGTAACGGTGTTTTTCGTAATTTTATTTGCAGTCTTGGGAAGAAATTCCCTGTTTGGCTTCATTGCATGCTGACTGTTTTTCTTTATTCCAGACCGGTACTCTTTATTTAGCAAACTTTCAAATTTAGATTTGTTTGAATTAGTACGATCGGTTTTATTAATAATTTTTTTACTTTCAGAACTGTCGTAGTCATCGTATTTTTTCAATTTCTCAGTTTTTCTGTGCGCTGCAGTGTCTTGTTCATTAACAGCATCATCATTTAACCAATCAATAAGATTGGACATTGGTTTCTTCAATTTGCTTATAAATGACATTTCCTCTGAATTCTGCTTTCTTTCTCTCACTGGTTTTATAATGTTCGGTAGAAAAAACTGTTCTTGGTTGGTCTCTTTATTTCTTCTTCTTCTTCTTTTTCTTCTTCTTTCTCTTGTCAGTTTCACAGTTTGAACCTCAAAAACATTTAAATTTCAAAATGAACAAACATCGAAATCAATGGCACGTGACAAATTATGACACAAAATGAAACACGAAAACACGAAAAGCATTCAGAGTTCTAATCAATCTCTTTTGACAACTCAATATCATCGGATAGAATGGTACTAAATGCTAAATAAACATAGCACACTAAGGATAGCAACTTATTAAGAAAACAAAAAAAATGGGAGGAACGGTTATGCCTGTAGAAATTCAGCCAGGATTGTTAAGGCCCTTGGCATACAGAACTCTGTCTAAGAAACATGGTTTAAACATTAAATCCGATGGATTAAAAGAATTGGCTTTGTATATTGGTACAAAATATGGGATTATGTGGAAGAAGAACAGTAGCAATACCATTAGCTTTTTAGAACGGTTTGCAGATTTGTGGAAGGAACAGGATAGAGGGTTGTTTGTTGATGGGGAAGGTGTAAAACAGATCATAAAAGAAATAAAAGAAAATGAAAATGTATCCAATGTTGAAAATGGTAATTTAACTGAATTTAGTCCTATTAGCACTTCCAGTCAGTTTGCCAATTTGGACAAAACTTCTGGAAAAAATGTTCATTCAACACCTTTGAAAAACGAACCAATGGATTTGGACAATTTAGATATACCAATGTCTCTCGACAACATTTCATCTGATTTTGTGGATCAGAATAGCAGACCGCAGAATGAAACATTAGAAAATTTTGTAAGAATGGAAGAAGAAGAAGAAGAAGAAGAAGAAGACGAAGAAAAAGAAGAAGTACAGGTGCGTAAAGCGATTGAACAAATGGAATGGTCTGATTATTTTAAAGTTATTGATGCATTTGATCAACAAAATTTTCAATTTGACTCAAACAAGAAAGCTTATACTTTGAAACCAAAAGTTAGCAATATAATTTCGAGACCTTCTTCTTCCGCATCAAAGTTGATTACCAGATACAATTTAATAAAAGAAAGAGTCTTGAGAAACGAAGATTTTAATAATGATCAAGAGATGTACAATCCTTTATCTTCTATAAAATATTTGGAACAAGATCTAGAGCTGAACGAACATTCTAGTAATGCAATGGCTACTCACATGCAAATCACTCCAATTAAAAATTTGATAGGGAGAAACTCTCAAAATTTCCTGTTATTAGGAACGATTAGAATCAACGAAAAAGGGGATTGGACTTTAGAAGATCCAAGCGGATCCATTACCATTGACATACAACAGACCATACCCACCCAGGGAACTTTTTATTTTCCAGGTTGCGCAGTGATAGCAGAGGGAATTTACTATACTGTTGGTAATAAATTTTACGTCACCTCAATGACATCTCCTCCAAGTGAAAGAAGAGAAGAATTTATGAAGGTCATAGGAGATCTAGATCTTCTTGGAGTTCACTCCATGTCTTCTAGTTCTTACTATTCCAGAATTAATGAAGACTTGAAATTAAAACTAAATTATCTGAACCTAGAACTGACTGAAAATAAGTTTGTTTTCTTGGGCGGTGATCTGTTCCTTGATGAGCTGAAAACATTTGAAGCTTTACCAAGTTTATTGGAGACTCTTGATAACGATCCACCAGTGGCAATAGTGTTCAATGGATCATTTTCTAGTGTTCCTATATACCCATCACTATCAAGTAAACACAACAGTTTATCAGCAGAATATAGAAATAACTTTGATATGTTTGCATCATTGCTTTCTCAGTACAAAAATTTGACAAACCATACACATTTGATATTTGTTCCCGGTGCGAATGATCCGTGGGGTACAATGGCTTCATTGGGATCTACAAATATGACATTCCCACAAATGGGCATTCCTAGTTTTTGCACGGAAAGATTAAAGAGAATATCTAAGAAATGTCATTTTGTTACAAATCCATCAAGAATTGCTTACTTGTCTCTTGAATTTTTACTTGTAACAGATGCTATTCACGAAAGAATGAAAAGACACAACATAACTTTCCCATCTTTGGAAGATATCGAGCCTGATCAAAGTACAATGAAACATCCTGCAGAAGTCGGAGCAGGAGAAGATTTAGAGGATTCAGACGTGGAAAACTTGATTGAACCATTGAGCAATACTTTAAAGATTGATGCATTAATCAAAAGCTCAGATCAAACTCCGATTAAAATCACTGAAGCCAGAAAAATTGTTAAAACCATTCTTGATCAAGGCCACATTTCACCTTTCCTACCATCAACGAGACCAATCAACTGGGATTTGGACCACACGATGAATCTGTCTCCTCTACCATCTTTCATTTCCCTATGCGATACATCAGCTAATATATTTGATGTCACATATAATGGGTGCAAAGTAGTCAACTGTGGACCATTTTTTGGGGAAAGAAGGAAAATAAATTACACAGAATATATACCTTCTTTAAGAAGAGCGTACCAAAAAGAGCTTAGCTATTGAAATACCTATATATATATATCATTTGTAATCAATACCAAATTTTTTAAACTGTTCGGTGACAGCATATGGCATGCAGTAAATAGGATCAATTGGTTCTAAGTCTTCATACCCCATTAAACTCAACCCAGCAACACCAAAAACAGTATGGAAAACATCAACCTCGTTTCCTGGTCTATCACTGATCCCTCCTTTTACTGGATCTTGTGCTTGCAAAATAAAATCACGTAGTTTTGCAAAATCAACAGAGTCCAGTCTGTCGATAATAGCCAAACTACTTAGAACCCACCAACTGTAACAGACATCGGGTAGTTTCCCCGGTCTCCCATTTAGTCCACCACAATCCAGTTGTCTTTCAGCTAGCCACCATTCCAGATCTCGTAGCTGCTTTTTACTCAAAGTTTTATGTAATCTATTCACTACTGCCAAGGAAGCTACACATGTAAAAACCTGTGCTGCGTGTGATTCTGCTCCAGGGCATAGTCCAAACCCACCATCAAAATTGAAGCATTGTGATATATAGTTTACAGCAGGGTCAACAATATCTTTGCTCAACTTACCCAATATAGATAATGTCGCCAATGCATTCAAGGAAAACCTTGTGTCAACCTCCCCAAATCGATCGCCTTGGAACGATCCATCTGGATTTTGATTTTGTTTGACAAACTCAACAATTCTGTTTGTTTTCTCTTCTCCTAATACGTCCAAACTGTCGTACACAGCCAATATCTGCACTCCTGATAATGTGCTCAATAAATGGGCATCGTGCTTAGGAAATGGAGCAAATGAACCACTTTCTTCATCCCAACAAGTCAGAACAAAATCAACTATGTCATTTTTTAAAAAAGTTTCCTTAGATTTCAAACAGCACAACGCAGTAAGCCCCCAATAAACACCATTTAATCTCAAATGCTCACTCAACCAGTATTCGTAGTCTTGGGTTTTAGTGTCTAAGCTCTTGACAAAATCAATATGTTTCTGTCTGTAAAAAGGTGTACTCATTTGGGGGTGTTTGTTTTTTGTTGTAAGTTTTTACTTGTCTGCTTTCTTATTAAAAAACTGATCTTTTTGACACAGAGAGAAAAATGAAAAACACACACGTTGATACACCAGCAATAATCGGCAAGTTGAAGATAAATAAACAAAAGAGCACGCACAAAAAGATCTACAACATGACTGATCCTTTAGATGTTGATACAACCTTAATGATAGAAAACTTTGAGTCTTCAAAAATAGCTCAGAAACTTATAGAAGATTTAAAATTTAGAATACCTACAAACGAGTTAGATCTTGACCTATTGTATGGCAAGTTAGGTATCGACATACCACAAACACTAGATCTTTTTTCAAAAAGAACATACATTGCCAAACTTATAGCGTTAAATGATGAGAAAAAAGCTCTCTTTGAGAAAGTGGAAGGCGCTTTGAGCCAGGGTGCCATGAACGAGCCTTCAACAAAAGAAAGTGATTTTTATACACCGGCATCCATACATTTGATCAACTTTAGAAAGTCCCTCATTAAGACCCAGTTTGAACTGAAAAATAACTATTTGAAAAAACTACAAAACTATGTCTCAGAATTTTCTGTTGCAGCCCAAATAAAACAGAGGAGGGCTTTGCTGAAAGCATTAAGTCTTCGTAGCATCCAAATGTCCGAAACTGGCTCCGAAAGACCTATTTCTGCAGTAAAGCTTTATCAGCATGACTCGATATACTTTGGAACGTGGAATGGTGAGATTAAAGTGTATAACCTTAGAGACGGAACAATAAAACCAGTATACGAGCATTCTGGAAAGGTTAGTGGCATCGATGTCACGAATAATATAATAGTTTCTGGTTCAACTGATTGCGCCATTAAATTATACAAAACAACAGAATCTGCTTGTATTCCTAATATTTTGAACGGTCATACAGGAAGAGTTTCTAAAACCAAATTTCTACCAAATTTTAATGGAGAGTATTTCGTTAGTGGCTCGTATGACACAACTTGGAGATTATGGAATGTTCCGTTCCAGCAAGAAATTATGCTTCAAGAGGGCCAAAATTCAGAGATCACCAGCATATCCAGTAACCGCTATGGTTCTTTGATATTTTCTGGTGCACTTAACGGCATCGGTTTAGTTTGGGATATCAGATCAGGAAGCAAAATTATGGATCTGCAGCATGCCAAAGCAATACATTGCAGCGACTGGACATGGAGTGATACGTTGGTAACTGGTGGTGCAGACGGATCTATTCAAGTCTGGGATTTAAGACAGCAAGAAAAAGCTCTACACGCTATTCCGGCGCATACAAACATCGTGACTGATATTAAAATTGACGAAAGCGATCAATACATGGTATCCACATCTTTCGATAAAAACGTGAATGTTTATAGCACGGGAAACTGGCTCAAAACATCTACCTTAGAAGGCAATTTAGACAAAATTTTGTGTTTAGACATGGATGGAGAAAAATTTGTTACTGGCGGATGGGATAGATCTCTTAAAATCTGGTCATAAATATATATATATATACACATTCATTTCAAGCTCTGTGTCTTCTTCTGCTTGTTTGGGATCTCACGCTTCTTTTTATTGGCAGCTCTTTTACTACTTTGTTTAAAGAAGTCAATTCTTCTTCTACTTGAATTTTGTATTTTTTATAGTTGTCAATTTCAGAATCTAATTGTTTGCATTCATCTCTCAATCTTTTAGACTCTTGTTGATCTTGATTCATGCTTTCATCGATTTTTACCGAAACTGTTTCAATTTCAGCTTTCATGACTTCAATCTGAGCTTCATTATCTTTCACAGTTTTTTTGGCCTTTTCAATTTCAGTTGCCATGTATTCACTTTCCGAAACCTTTGATTCAGTAGATTTCTTGAGTTTTTCCAATTCTTTTTTGAGCACAACAACCTTCGGAATATTTTCTTGTCCAACAGATCCAATTTTGGACCGTATGTCTGTCTGCACTTGCAGATATTCTGAAACTGTTTTTTCATCATTTTTTAATTTTTCTTCAGCACCACTGACTTTTTGATTTAGAGTATTGCACTCTTCTTTCAAAGTTGTCAATACCTTGTCAATCTTACTATCATAAAGCAGATATATTTCCAAGTCTCTTTTTTGAATCTCCAACGCTTTGTGTGCTGATGACAATGTGTAAATCAATTCATGTGTAGCAAAATCACCTTGCAAATGGTATTTCTCGTTTGTGTTGGAAATACCTGTTAAAGAGCTCATATTTTTTTTTAATTCAGGATTGGATCTATACTTGTTTTTGCATCTGATGGACTGATAAAACATGTCTTTTGAATTAAAATCAGATTCAGTATAAACTCCACTAGAAAGGGAGCCAACTTTTTTTTTGGTCAGCCTGGTATTATCATTTGTACAGACATTCCCAAGTACTTCATTATGGAATTCTGTCATTAAAGAGCGTTCTACGTCTAATCTGTTGAACTCCGAGAGAGAGTAGACTTCTGGAAGTGGCCACGATGAGTCTGGTGAAGAAATCCAATCACTCAAATACTCCAAATGTCCGTCGTAGACTGGTTTCAAAGCCGGTGTAAGTATTCCTACTTTATTTCTCAAAACAACACTTGCAGCCACTACATTTCTCAAAACTTTATTGTCTCTGATCAATGCACCTTCATGGTTGTAATTTGGCCATCTAGACTGGAAATACAAAGCTGCATGATCCATGGAGTAAATAGAAGAAATTCTAATGATAGGAGCAGGCGTGCTTCTATTGAGTGTCAAAATCTTCTTGATTCCTGGATATTTGTTAAGGTTTTGTGTTACATTTATAGGCAAACTTGAATCAACGGATATCAACAAGTCGAAGTAGATTGATTTTTCCAGTTCTTTGCAAGCCTGCTCCACGTTTGATTCTGCAAAAATGTGAACAGTGCATGGATATTTTGTGCCGTTCAGTTTCGATGAGCCATTTGCTCCCGACGTTTCCTCATTATCTTGATCAGTAACTGAACTCTCTTTGGAATCAGAATCTTTGTTATTTTTTTTTATAGATCTTTTACCATCATATCTTTTAATGTTGACGTTACAGCCAAGTAGCAAGGCTTCTATCAAATCACACACGCGACTTCCATTACCATTGCCGTTACCATTACTGTTTGTGGATGTGCTCTCATTGGGTTTCTCATTCAAAGAACCATTCAAATTAACTGCGTTAGTTTTTTTTGTTGAAACTTTGCTATTATAGTTGTACTGTCCAAAGCTCCAGTCTTCTATATTCGTATCGCCCTTGCATATTATGGCTGTGTTTGTTTCATACTTGTTGATCAAGCTGATCAAGTCTTTAAGTGCATTAAACTTACCACTCTGTCTGCATAAATTGTTTGGTGTATCTTTAGTTGTCAGAGATCTTGGAATATTGTGTGTTAAAAGTAAGTGTGGATGTAAAGAAACTGTTTCTAGATTAAATAACATTGTGTCCATTGAGTGGTGTATCACATCTTCCGGAAACCCCATATCCTGCAAACCATCATGCTGGGTCTCTGAAAAGTAGCGCAAGATGTCACTATAATGCAAAGAAACAACCTGATTGTAAACTTCTCTTTGCTCTGGCGACATTGTGGCCGGCAACCAGTAGTCTCCACTGGTGTTTTCCACATCAATGCTTTTAACCGCATCTTTCACAATGTTCAGTTGTGGCGGTGTATCTAAAATTTTTGATAAATCCATGGCAACGATATATTGTAGATTTGGTGTTTCTTTTAAGTTTTGTGTCGAAATGATGGATTTTATCAATTATTGAAGCTTTTCAGAGACATTTGCGTGATGCGTACCTTAACTGTTTAGCTTAAAAAATTAAAAAAAATGCTAAAAAATGGAAACACAAAACGGATTAATCCAAACAACTGTTTTAAACGGAGAGAATTCGGTTAAGCCGGAAGCACAGAAGAGACAGCCAAGATAAGCACCGGATGACTGAAACGCAAGGAAATGCTTTAGGATTGACCAAAGATGAAATTGAACTATATGACAGACAGATCAGATTATGGGGGATTTCTGCTCAGCAAAGAATGAGAAGTTCCAAAGTCCTATTGTATAATTTAGGCGGTTGTGGAACAGAAATTACGAAAAACTTGGTATTGAGTGGTATTGGGTCTTTGACGATATACGATAGTCACTTGTTAAGTGAAGATGATTTTTTCAATCAGTTTTTTATTTCGAAAGATGATCAATTGGGTGTTTCTAGGTTGGTTAGCGCCAAACCAAGAATTCAGGACATGAATCCAAGAGTGGAAATCAACTGTGTACATGAAAAAGATCTTTTGAACGATTTGGAAGTTTTGAAAGATTTTGATATGGTCATCGTGACAGAGTGTAATGACTTTCAAAAAATTATCAAGATAAATGACAAAAGTAGGGAGTTCAAGAAGCCCTTTTACCTTTGTGGCGGGAACGGTATGTCAGGATACTGTTTTATTGATCTAATAGAATTTATTTCTCTTGATGAGAAGTTGAAAAATGGCACTTTTAGTACAGAGCTCAAAAAAATCTCTTCGCATAGAGAAGTTATCGAGGTTGTTGAAAGAGTTGATGAAGAGGATGGTAACAAAATTTATGAGAAGATTAAAACGAAAAACACCTATTCCAAATTCAGCGAGTTTCTTGAGTTGAACTCAATGCTCCTTCCAAAACAAATGTCTAACAGACAGTTAAAAAAACTGACAAATGCTTTGCCCTTGACAATAGCCAATTTTCAGACTGCACCGGAATACAATATTTCTGAAAACAGTGCCAGGGATATTGCCACTAGGTTAGGTTTACCCTCTGAATCGTACATCATAACTGCAGAATCTGTAAAGATTTTCAACAGGCAAAAAAATGTCGAGTTTCCTGCTGTTAATGCGATTGTTGCGGGAGCTGTTGCGCAAGATGTCATCAATGTCTTGGGTAAACAAGAGTCACCTCTGAATAATTTCATAATATTCGATGGTAACACCCTTGAGATGCCAATTTTCGAGCTTTGAGTTGTTGCATAGTAATTTTTTCTTTGATCGTATATATTATATATATAAGCATATAGAAAATATTTATCGACGCTAATCAAGTTTGCCCATTAACAGTAACGTTTTGCAAATGTTGCATGAAACTTTGTAAAGAAACGTCATCGGTCAAAACAATAGTAGAACCTGCGTTTGCTTCTTGGTTGTTGTAGGAATCAGATGGATTCAATTTAGACAACAAAAATCTAGCTTGCGAACCACCAGCCTCGGTATCAATAAATCTTGGCAATGGGAATCTGTCAACCAATAATTCTGCTGCTTCCAATTTAGGTTCTTCTAGCAAGTTTTTGAAATCGGCATATTGTGGATCGTCTTGGAATCCAGCCTTTCTCCATTGAGCAATTTGTTCACCATGGTAAATTAAGATATAAAAGAAAGTATCCAGTAATAAAATGGTATTTGGTTTTACTGAGATAGAATCCAACAACACTGGTTGCGGATCTTCTTCCATAGAGTATGAGGTCAAAGTTGGTTGAATCATAATCAAAGACGCAGTACAATCTTCTCTCGTAAAAACGTGTCTGTAAAATGCAGTTTCATCTGGAGAGTTGTTGAAAACACTTAAAAATTGGGATCTTCTCAAGTAGTACATGAATTGAGGATATAGAGAGAAATTCTGAGTCAGTCTGAAAGAGGAAGGATCCCCCTTGTTGTAATCACTATAACTTTGACATAATTTGATCAATGTTCTATCGACCCATCTAATAACATCTGCATCGTCATCTGTTTCTGCCTTAAAAACAGCTATTCTTGCCATCAAAACGGCAGCAGTCTCTTGATCAAAAGAAGCAGCAGTCAATGGAGAACCAAATGGCAGTAATTGATTAGCCACCGTAGTAACTCTAACTCTATAAGTACCGGATGAATGCTGATACGAAGTGACAAATTGGGTGTAGGCCAATGGAGTATCGTTTGGGTTCATCATACCACCTACGTTACTAGGATTGGTATTAACAATTTCGAAAAAACAAGCATAAGTGTGTTGTGGAGATAAAGTTGACATTTTCCATGAAGAAGTACCACCTAAACCAATAGAACTTTCACTAATATTCAAGGCATCTGTTTTTTTATCGGCATACGCATGACCAATCAAACCTTGTAATTTCAAATCTCTAGAAGTTTTAACAGTCATAGTACCGTTGAAACCCATGGTCAAATAACCTTCTTGATCTTTACTGAACAATCTTAAAAAGGATTGTTTGAAAATTGCAGTAGAAAATGCATCTGTCATCAAGAGGACACCACCTGTTGTATCGGTTAATTGTTTCATTTCTGAAATACCAACTTGATCATAAGACCCGGCAAAAATATCAACAGTATGTCCATTTGCAGAAATCTTTTGAGCCAAAGCATTGTAAAATTTTGAAGCTTTTTTGTAATGTTTGACATTATCTGAATCAATATCATGGTGAGATCTTAAAGGATCTTTCAATTCCTCAGAAACAATCAAACCTGGATCCAAAGTAGCAGGTCCTGATGAGAAGATGATGATTCTCGAACTACAATTTTTGTAACAGCCTTCCAATAACAAAGAAGCAATGTTTAAAGCACTACCAGTAGATCTCAATGGTCTTTTCCCTGGAGCAACATTCCATGGATCAGGTTGCAAGTTTTCCAGGATTTGAGTCAATTTGAACTCAACTTGCTCCAATGGAAGGAAAAATCTGTTCAATGAGTATGGAGTGATTTTGTTCATACCAGCAGAAGACATCATAGAAGGTTGGCCATTTTTAGAATTCAATTTTTCACCAGTTAATAATTCAGTCAATTGATTCAAATCATATTCTCTATCACCTCTGAAAACGTTACATTTATCAATAGTTTGACAAGACAAATCGTGCAATTGAACAGTATTACCATATGTAATCAAACTAACTAAACAGTTTGGAGGTAATAAAGTCAATGAAGTGATAATACTTTCTTTCAAACTGTTCAAATTTTCCAATTCAGTGGTTAAATCAATGACAAAAAAGAAAATAGGTGGAACAGAAACTTGTTTATTATTAATGATGTATTCCATTGTTGTATTGACCAATTCACTTGGTAAATTTTCTTGAGTAATACCGGTGTAGTGACTTGGCAATTGGTTTCTGTTTTTACAGATTGGACAGATCCAAGTGTTTGTTCTCATGTCGACCTGCGAGTATGGATTCAATACAGCTTTACATTGAGGACCCATACATAGAACAGGGTTATAGTTGACAATGGCCAAATCTTCCTTTTCTTTCAATGGTGTGTATAAACACCCAATTGGAACAACATTTTTGTTGGCATCTGACTTGGTGGCTGGAAAACAGTTCCAGGAGAATCTAATCCCATTGACATCTTCATTCGTATCGAAATCCATCTTTTCTCGTTTGTCAATTCCTGGGTTGGTGGTGGTTGTAGGTGTAGGAACAAGAAATTTTAAGAAATAGAAGAAGTCCTACAGAAATAGAAGAAGTCTTACATAAATATTATTATCAATTTTTGATTAAAAGGTGGCACAATATTACAAGCGAAAACAATCCTAAAATATAAACGAAACTCTGCTTCATTAACTATAATAACCATTTTAAAAGAACAAACAACAACATCAGATAAGTTTCGAATTTTGGGGATCGAAAATTGTAACACTCCCCCATATAAAATTTTTTTTTTATTTTTATTTTTTTTATTTTTTTCCATTTTTGGGTTTTTGTGAAAGTGCTGTTCAAAAGTGTCACGTGTGCTGAGTTTGAAATCTTTGTCTCGTGCTTGGATTGTTTTCGTTTGTTTCAGACGACCTATACATACCTCCATTTTCCTACTTCTATTACAACTGCTAACAGCGGAATGGGTAGAACACCCCAAAAGAGACGTTTCTTACACCGCTAAAACATTTTTTTTTTAATATTTAATGCAGGTGTTTGCTAAAGCAGTGAGCGTGGCAGTATGTTTTTTGTCGAGGTATTTGATTTTCTATTTGTTCCCACAGTTGAGTTTGGTGCTAGATAACAGCATTGAGTTTTCCACACCAGTGAGCTCGTTCAAGACTTTGCAAGAAGGTTGGTACCTGATTGATCACGGATTGCCATTGTACTACAAGAAAAACGGTGGTATAATAAATCAGTCACCATTGTTGATCTACTTGTTGAAACCGGTTTCCCAACATATAAATCTAGTTTACTGTGTCATTGATGCTCTATCTCTTTTAATATTTTTAGAATTGGTTTCTAAATTATTTGTTTTGGAAAATCAAGGACAAAAGAAAGAGAAAGAGAGAGGTACTAGTGTAGACATATGTTTGAAAATGTGTGTTTTATACATTTTAAATCCATTATTATTATTAAATTGTATTAGTCAATCCACAACGGTTTTCCATCATTTTTTTATATTATTATCATTATTAGCAGCCTTTAATGGTTCATTTAATCTAAGTGGTGCATTTATTGCCATTAGTGGGTATATCAATTTTCATTCATTATATTTAATAATACCATTAATTCTTTTCACTCAAAAAACAACAAGAAACAATATCAATATTTTCAAGTTAATTGGATCTTTTATTATAAGTGTGATTAGTTTACTCTACATCAGTTATTTGATTTGTGATAAACAATGGTGGTTTTTATACAATGTTTATTATGTGAATTTGAAATTTGACAAAATTTTCCCAAATATAGGACTATGGTGGTATTTTTTCATTGAAATGTTTCAATTTTTCAGACCTTTTTTCATTTGTGTTTTCAATCTTTTCACATTCAGTTTTATTATTCCATTTACAATTAGATTCAAATCATTTCCGATGAATTGTTTTATAATATCAATGGGTTGGATAATTTTAACAAAATCATATCCAACATTTGGTGAAACTGGATTTTTCCTACAATTTTTAATTTTTTTCCAAAAATATCAAAAGTTCTTTAAATATAAGATTATTAGTACATTAGTTTTCCTTCATTCTATTATTTTGGCTCCAATTTTCTATTATTTATGGCAAACATTAGGTTCAGGAAATAGTAATTTTTTTTATGCAATCTCTCTAGTCCATGGTGTTGCAATGGTCAGTGTCGTGTTGGATATGGTATGGTCTACATTAAGAATGGAATATAGCAGTGATTCTGACTTGGAGTTGGTACAAATATAGGTATTTCTTATTACCTTGATGTGTTGTGATATTTAATCTTTGTATAGTGATAGCATTTTGTAACATTTTCATACCCGGGTCTTGTTTTTTTTTGTTAAAGTTTATCTTTTTTTGTTGAAGTTCTTCTTCACAATAAATAGTAGGAGAAATTTTGAACTAGAGGCACACTTTGAAATTAAGAAGTGTACGAATAATAAGAAAGATCAACGAGAACTACGACAACAGAACAGACAAAGAACTGAAATATAATGAGTGAAATACAACCTATTAATCCGAAACCTTTTCTCAAATCACTAATTAATACTTTTGTGGATGTGCGTTTGAAATTTAACAAAACAGTTTACAGAGGAGAATTGGTCTCTACAGACAACTACTTCAACATACGACTAGCAAAAACCGAGGAGTTTATCAACGGGAAGAGTAAGGGCCAGATTGGAGATATATTCATCAGATGCAACAACGTTCTTTGGGTTTCTAGCAGTCCAACCACAACAACGATTAGTACTTCCGCTACCCTACAGAAAGATCTTCCACTGGAGTCTACATCATAATTGAGTTTGTCATGAAAAAAAGAGTTTGTAACATATATATTTAAGTGTATTATTGCTTGATCTAATGCTCAAATACATATGTGTTGTGGATATAATTAATTGTGTAGTTTATCATAGCCGCTAGCTAAAATCACTGACTTTCCGACTTTCGCCTACCCGCTACAAAAAGACTTTTGAATAAAACCCGAAAAAAGAAACGTTGTTCAATTCAATCAAGACCGAACAAAGAAAGAAAGAAAGAAAGAAAGAAGAAAAAAAAATATTTTTTTATGAAAAAACTGCATTGTAATTAACGTTTTATAATTTAAACAACATTCACTTCTCATTAAATTATTTGTTTTTATTTATAGTATCTTTAAATTTTTTTAACATTCTAGAATTAGTTATTGAATACAAAAAAGATTTAAAAAAAAGTTGACCAGTATATTCGACAATCACAAACCCTCAATGTCCCAAATCATCAACTCTGTTATTGTCCCAGCATACCACGAAAAACTAAACATTCAACCATTAACAACAAGATTATTTGCTGCCTTGGGTAACGAAGACAGTAAAATCACTGAGTTAATTTTTGTTGATGACAATTCCCAAGATGGATCTGTGGAAGAAGTCGAAGCTCTACAAAAAAAAGGTTACAATGTTAAAATCATTGTCAGAACCGATGAAAGAGGATTATCTTCAGCTGTTTTGAAAGGTTTCCACGATGCCAAAGGTGAATACTTGGTGTGTATGGATGCTGATTTGCAACATCCTCCAGAAACAACCCCACAGTTGTTGAAAGCCTTGAGAACCCATCCATTCGTTCTAGGTACAAGATACGCTCCTGGTGTTGGTATTGATAAAGACTGGCCTTTATACAGAAGAGTCATTTCCAGTGGTGCTAGATCTCTAGCTAAACCATTGACCGTGGCCAGTGATCCAATGTCTGGATTCTTTGGTGTTCAAAAGAAAGAACTCTTAAGAGCTAAACAAGGTGCAGTGAACGCCAAAGGTTTCAAAATTGCTTTGGATCTTTTGGTTAAATTGCCATTTGACGATGCCCTGATTGGTGATATTCCATTCAGTTTTGGTGTTAGAACTGAAGGTGAAAGTAAATTAAGTGGGAAAGTCATCATTCAATACTTGCAACAATTGAAAGAATTATACGTCTACAAATACGGTGAAGGTAATTTGATTGCCTTTATCTTTATCTGGGCTATTCTATCTTTTTATTTTTTATACAAATTATTTAACTAAGTGTTAGTAAGTAATTTCCAATGTCGTTTACTTATTTCTGTTAGCATTATTATCTTTAATCAATTGATTATTTCTCCTTCTCCTTTTTATTTTTTTTTAATATCCGCGCAATTTTCTGAACCCCTCTTCTTTTTTCTTTTCTAAGGCTAGTCATTTTTTTTTTTTCTTCTTCTTAGAATCCCCTTTTTATTCCAGTTCTCCTGAATTTGATTCAAATATCGAGTAAATTTTAATATTGTTATTGAGATTATATAAAGAGTTGTGTTTTAAACAAAATATATTAATTCCAAAAAGAACAAGAAAAAAATTAAAGACAATAAAAATGAAATTGTTGCTAAGAATAGGCGAAAACGGTGAACCCGTTGTTAAAAATGCAATGCCTCATGCAAGAGGGGTTATTATGCTACCTTTTGATAACGAGATTCTTCCTGAAAACTCTCAAAATGAATCGCAATGTGCGTATGAATTGACATTGTTTATTCAAGCCGGTGCAAAGATTACAAACAAAGGGACTGTTGTCTTGCATACCAACTACGATAAAACAAGCATAGAGTATGATATTTCAAGCTCAAACTGTGATGAGATTACTGACCAATATGTTACCTTTACCTTGAATAAACCAGGTCCTTATTACTACTACATCAAGTATGCGACTTTAAACAATGATATGGAACAAACTGCTAATCACTACTTTATCGTTCCTCCAAAGCTTCCTTTTAATATTAAATTGGATTCTATCTCTCTACAAACTTTGGTTTCTAAATGGATTCCTGAAATTAGCAATAATGGCTCTCTTATCAATAGTGGTGATGTTGTTGCTAATTGGGATCCTATCTTGCACAAGATTTCCAGTAAGGGCTATAACATGATTCATTTCACACCTTTGCAACAAAGAGGTTCTTCCAACTCTCCTTACTCAATCTATGACCAATTGACTTTTGATCCGTTGCAATTTCCTGGGGGTGAAAAAGATGTTGCAAAATTATTACAACATTTGCGCTCAAAATATCACATTTTGTCACTAACTGATATCTTACTAAACCATACTGCCAATAACTCATACTGGTTGAAAGAACATCCTGAATCTGGTTATAACCAGTACACGGCACCTCATTTAAAACCAGCTATTGATTTAGAAATTGCTCTTTTACAATTTAGTAAAGATATTTCCCAAGGAAAAATTGATTCACTACCAAATAATCCTTCTTCAAATGATGATTTAACGAGAATTATGGATTACTTGGATGATAAAATATTTAAACAAAATTTGAAACTTTGGGAATATTACATATTAAATTCTAATGAAATCTTGTCAGAATTTAAAAAATGTTTTCCGCCAGATGGGACAGCCGCTGATTGTAAGATAATTATTGAGACTCCAATAAATTTTAAAGAGTTGGCCAAAAAATGTATTGATAAGTGCTCCAAAGATGGGATCCCAATCATTGATATTGCAAATGAAAGATTTGGTAACAAGTTGGATATTGCTAAATTTGTTGTTTTTGTGAAAGAAAACATAACAGGTGCCGCTAAAAAATGTGATCCTAATGATGGCAATGTAAACACCACAAGTGTTATTGATTTTGCACTGAGTATTATTGATGAAATAAATTCATTGCAATATCGCTATTACGACGATGATATTAATACTATCAAAAATCAATTGAAAAATAGAACTGCATACTTGAGATTAGATCCAAGCGGTCCTAACTTGGGTAAAATCACACAAGAATCTCCTCTTTTTGAAACCTATTTCACTCAAATTGAACACATTGATAAATCCAAGGGTGTTTTCTACTTGGCAAATAACGGGTGGATATGGGGTGGTAATCCGTTGCTCGATTACGCTTCAAGTGAATCCAAAGTTTATCTAAGAAGAGAGGTTATTGTTTGGGAAGACTGTGTCAAGTTGAGATACGGTGCGCAGCCATCTGACTCTCCTTATTTGTGGGAAAGAATGGATCAGTATATCACCAAAAGTGCAAAACTATTTGATGGTTTTAGAATTGACAACTGTCATTCCACTCCATTACACATTGGCGAACATTTTTTATCCGTGGCAAGATGTGCCAATCCAAATCTTTATGTATTGGCTGAGTTATTTAGTGGCAGTGAACAGCTAGACTGTGTATTCGTTGAAAGACTTGGGATCAATTCTTTGCTAAGAGAAGCCATGCAAGCACATTCAGTAAAAGAATTGTCTACGCTAATCCATAAGTATGCAGGTAATCCAATTGGGACTTTTAAAAATTTAAATTTTGAAGATTACAGTTTAAAGTACTATGATTATGAATTGTTAAGTTCTTCAATTCCACCTGCTTTGATAATGGACTGCACCCATGATAACCAGACTCCATACCAAAAAAGAACTGTTGAAGATACACTTTCCAATGCAGCATTAATTTCTTTGTCGTGTAGCGCCATTGGTTCTGTATACGGTTATGATGAAATGTATCCGTATTTGTTAAACGTTGTTTCCGAAAAGAGACATTATTCAGTCATTGAAAATGATGGTATTTCTCAGATTAAAAAATTGTTATATGAGATAAGAGCAAATATTTCTAAAGATATTAACGACTACGAAATGTTCATTCACCACGAAAACGAATACATTACGTTTCACAAAGTGAACATCAAAACTGGACAAGGCTGGTATTTAATTGCCAAGACCAAGTTTACAAACTCTGAACAGAATGGGTCGGCAGATGTGTTGTTTGATTTAAGTTCCACTTTTGATTGTAACTTGGAATTTGCGTACAGCTTAATCAAAACCGGTGACCCGATAGAAAACAAAGAAACCATAACAGGTGTGCCTACTAAGATTGTGGAAATCGACAAAAAGCAATTTAGGGTATCAGTGTCTGCAGAGCATGATTGTAAAATTTTGGTTTCAGGGGAAAGTTTTCCCGCAGGATCTATTGCCGTTTTTGAAACCTATCAACAACCAGCAGAAAGCTTGTTGACCAAAGAACTTGTAAACGAATGTTTGGACTCAATCAAAGATTTGGACTTGTCTGGTTTGAACGTTTTGTTGTACAGAAGTGAGCCGGAAGAAAAAGATTTTAGCAAGGGTAAACAAGGAACGTATAACATTCCAAATTATGGGAACTTGGTGTACGCTGGTTTTCAAGGGTGGGTTTCAGTTTTAAAGAACGTAACTTTCAACAACGAAGTAAACCACCCTTATGCAGACAATCTAAGACAGGGAACTTGGGCACTAGATTATGTAGAGTCTAGATTAGACTCTTACATTGATCAAATACCTGAACTTTTAAATTTTCAAAAATTGCTCAAAAAGTATTTTACTAATATTAAATTGTTGCCTGCAGGTCTGAGACCTGCTTATTTTTCAATTGCCGTCAGTCTGTGCTACAAATGCTGTGTTTACAAATGTATTGAGTTGATGAAGTTACACGACGTTAGTGTGCCCTTTTTTGAAAAACAGTTGGCTCTAACAAGCGTTCAAATGTGCTCGCTTATGAACAATGCTAGTTTGATACCAACTAAAGCAGTCACTTCAATGGCAGCTGGGTTACCACATTTTAGTTCTGGGTTTCTCAGATGTTGGGGAAGAGATATCTTTATATCTTTGAGAGGTCTATTGCTTGCCACAAGCAGATTTGATGACGCAAAGTTGCACATTTTGAGCTGTGCAAGAACGTTGAAACACGGATTGATTCCAAATTTGTTGGATTCAGGAAACAATCCTAGATATAATGCAAGAGACGCTGTTTGGCTTTTTCTACAAGCCATAAAAGATTATGTTGAAATTGTTCCAAATGGTGAAGAAATTTTACAAGAAAAAGTCAAAAGAAGATTTCCATTATCAGACGAGTATTTGCCCTTGGATGATCCTAGAGTCTACAATTATGAAACTTCCATTGAAGACATTATATTTGAGATTTTTTCCAGACATGCCAAGGGAATTGAATTTCGTGAAGCTAATGCAGGTCCAAATTTGGATAGAGTTATGACCTCTGAAGGTTTTAATATTAAAATTTTTGTTGATTGGAAAACTGGTTTAATTCACGGAGGTTCTCCATTCAATTGTGGTACATGGATGGATAAAATGGGAGAAAGTGAAAGAGCAAACTCTGTTGGTGTTCCAGGTACGCCAAGAGATGGAGCAGCCATTGAAATTACAGGGTTGCTAAAAAGTAGTTTAAATTTTGTTAATGATTTGTATACGCAAAAAAAATTCAAATACAATAAAGTTTTGAAAGCTGATGGTACAGATATAACTTTCCAAGAGTGGTCAGACTTGATATCTGCCAATTTTGAAAAGAAATTTTATATTCCTTTAGATTCCAATGATGACTATAAATATGATATTGATTCTAGTATTGTCAACAGAAGGGGTATATACAAAGATTTGTTCAAAAGTAGCAAACCGTACGAAGATTATCAATTAAGACCAAACCTTATGATTGCCATGTCTGTCGCTCCTGAGTTGTTTCCACTAGAACATGCACTTGGATGTATTGAAAAAGTAGCTTCAATTATACAAGGTCCTCTTGGGATGAAAACTTTGGATCCGAATGACTACAATTATAGACCGTACTATATCAATAGTGAAGATAGTGAAGATTTTGCCACATCCAAAGGTAGAAATTATCATCAAGGTCCTGAATGGGTTTGGTGTTTTGGCTACTATTTGAGAGCATATTACTACTTCAAAAAGCAAGCATTAAAAGTTGACACAAGTTTGTCCACCAATGTGTTATCATTAAAATTGGAGATTTGGAACAAGTTACAACCCCATAAAGACTGGATCAGCAGTAGTGAGTGGGCTGGACTAACTGAATTGACTAACAAAGACGGTGCTCTATGTAATGACTCTTCGCCTACTCAAGCTTGGAGTAGTGCTTGCTTACTCGATGTTCTACACAACATGTCATGCTAGCCTTTTCTATATATACATATATATATACATTAATCTATAATCTTTTTTATTTAACAAGTGATGGGTTTGATTAATTTATCGTTGTTATCGGTAAAACTGTGTTATCTTTAAATGCCACCTGACTCATTCTTGTTACCCGCGGGTGATATTTGTTTTTTTTTTTGGGGGGGTGGGCGGAGGAGTTCTTTTTTTCCCTTAGATTGATTGTATATACACACATAAACAGATCATTCTTATCCATAATATAGTTCACAGTTACATATTTGAGCTTACACAGTGATGGTTTTATTAAACCATTTTGGATACAGAAGAGCAAGCAAAAAGAAGAAATCATATCAATAAAAGATCACAATAAATATAATATTTGAAACATCTTCTAGAAAAGAACGTTGTTTTCTTTGGGTTTTTTTTTGTGCAATTGCCGCTCCATATCAGAAAAGACAAACCAAGAAAAGACAAACGGCATATATAGCACAGAATATAAAAAATGAATGATTCTCCTGAAAATTTAGCAGAGTCTATGATTGAATTATTTTTCAAAAAGACTGCGATTCTTATTGCAAACTCCAAGAAAGAGGGGCTTGTTTTATATGACGAGAAAGATGTGTTTTCTACCTCGCAAGACTTCTCATCCCTTGAAGAAAATAGCAGTTTGACACCATGGGTTAACATAAACAAAAATAATATACACACGTTGCCACCATTAGTCATGGAAACATATTTGGATCTAAGGAACCTTGATAGTAACCAGACTGTCTGCTTGAGAGATATGAAAGACAACAATAGTTGGACAGTGTGTAAGGGAGGAAAAAAAAATGAAATTGTTTTAGAGAGATGGTTGTTAGAATTAGATACACAAACAGTTTCCCAGCAAAGCCAGGATCCAATAAAGGATGACGGTGATGATGATTTGACAAGTTTTTACCATAATAAATTATTGTTACTTCTACGATATTTGCACACTTTGATTTCTCTTTTGCCCTCTAATGATCTATATTCAAGCCTTTTGAAAACTAAACTTTCCAGCCGTGATGGCACGCTGGATTCACTTTTAAATGTTTCAACAAGAATTATTGATGGTTCCAAACCTATTTTGTCAAAGGGCAGAATCGGTTTGAGTAAACCAATCATTCCAGCTGTTGATAGCACTATAACGCATCTAGAGCAGAAAAGAGTTCCACCTATTGCCACCTCTATGGGACTATTGCGGGTGAACGTTTCGTATAGAAAAAACACGGATTTTTATGTTGTTGATGACACCAGTCAGTACTCCAAGATGAGCACAACAAAGCCATTAAAGACTGATGGGTTTCCATCCTCTTATAATAATAATAATAATAATAACAATTATACCAACGTTATATCCATTCCGTCAATTTCTCCCCACAACTACAGCGGAAGTCCTATGTCTGCAAACTTTTTAAATCTCAACGACCAAAATTTAAGTAGTAGTGCAGTAAGCAGAAGATCTTCTTCGCATGCAAGATCCTCATTACAGCTTTTTAAAGTTGGTTCTGTGGGTAGTGGCTCATCAACAATTCCACCTGCACAAAATCCATCAAATTCTTCTGTGATCGCCACACTACGCGCGCAAAGATCAAGCAATGGCTCTATCAAGATACCTAATGGCTCTACAACAGGCACACAGCCGCTTTCCACGTCTACAAACATTAGCAGTACTCCGAATAATTACAGTGTTAGTGATGTTGCTAGTAAGAATAGTGTGGACACTAAATTTTCTTCTTCGTTTGGCAAAATCCGTAGAGATTCAAGTAACAAAAAATCAGACGAGAGTATAAAGGGTTTCCGTTCAAGAACAAGCTCCATAGACCCACATCAACAATCGCCTTTGTCTTTGCTTAATACCAACACTCCTATAATTGGGAAAAATACAAGTGTGGAAAGGTTTTCTCAGAGCTACAAGGATGAAGAACTTATGGATTTTATGAAGATGTTAGATGAGAAAAAAGAGTTGAATCTTGTGGATGGTAATTATTCACATGACTCTAATAATAATAATAATACTAATACTACCAATGATATTGATGATTCCAATTTCTCCAACAATGTTGATAACATTTCTGACTCTTTGATTAAATACAAAATGATGAAATTGGGTAATGATAATTTTACAGATAATTTATCAATGAGCATCTCTCTGACACATCCAAAAGAAGAATCTCTAGCCGATATGAGTGACAATCCTCCTTTTGGATTTTCTCCTCATCAAGGGTATGAGCTAAATAGTTTACGTGCTTCTTTTGATAAGAATAGGCGTTCCATCGGCTCATCTAAAAGAAGCGGGCATAGCACCAATGAAGATTTGCTTGGAAGAATGTACAGCCACAGTCCCTCTGATCGTAGAGGTTCTAATGGGTCGTTGCCACCGGGTTCGCATCATTTGCTCAATTCTGAAATGCTAAGATCTTCTTCACCCACTTACTCCATTAACAATTTTGGCAACTCATTGTCCAAGATCAGTGACCAGACGTCTACTGAAAAGTTCATGGAACCAAAAACAGCGTCTGCAGCTGCTTATGGTAATTTCCACAAACCTAAAGATAACGGTGTTTTCGCAAATTCAAACAAGTTCAAACAAAATTCATCAACAATAGATGATGACGACTTGTTATTTTTCATGAGCGATATGAATAAAAGTGAGTAAACCATATATCAATGTACATGTAACATTGTCTTTTAAGCACTAGTGTGTTTTTTTTTCTTTTTCACTTTTAAACGCTGTCTTTTTATCAATCTAGTTCTTTTTTCTCTTGTGATTTATCTTCTTCATCGATTTTTGATAATTCTAAAAGCCTTATTTCGTAGTCTTTATGTTTCTGTAAATGTTGTTCGAATTTCTCCTTTCTTTTGAACTTTCTATAACAACCAGTATATGTACAAGTGTATTTTTTACCTATAGTATTCAGCAATATTTCAGCCATAGAGTCAAGATTCTTAATCTTTTTCTGAACAGAAACCTCACTTTTCAAATAATCCATTTCTGACATCTTTGTAGAATTTTCCTGCTTCTTGCTGATTTGATTAGCGACGTGATTGCTATTTAAAGTTGGAATAGAAATTTTGGAGTCAGTTTCTTCATCAATTTCCAAGTTGTGCTGTTTTTCACAATGCTCGTATAATTCTGTCTTCTTGGCAAAAGAAGAATCACATAATGAACATTTCCAATTTTTGATCATCATAGAATCATCATGAACCATCATGTGCATCTGTAAACCTGTTTCACCTACACATAATTTATTACAAATTGGACATTTTAATTTGGGATGATCTTGTTTAATGTGATGTTGCAAAGCTGACCAAGTAGAAAAAGATTGAGTGCACGAAAGATTATCACACTGGTACTGTTTTACTTTACTTTGTGGTTCTTGTTCTGATTCCAAACCAGTCGTTTCAATTTGGTGATGTATCTCAACGTGAGCTTTTAGTCTGCTCGGTTTGGTAAATTCTGAATCACAAAATGCACATTTTAAAGCATTAATATTGTGAATTTTGTTTATATGTGATCTCAGCTGGCCGTGTTTGTAAAAGCTTTCACCACATTGATCACAAAGGAAAGATTTTGTATGTGTCTTTTCATGCCTGCTCAATTGCTGTCTCGTTATAAATCTTTTCTCACAAAATGAGCATGGGAATGGTTTTTCCAAGCCATGTGTATACAAGTGTCTTTCCAAATGTAATTTTTTGGTATACGAGTTTGAGCAATGCGGACATTGAAACTTCCGCAAACCTTGATGAGCAATTTGTTGATGCTCAGTCAGTTGAGATGGCCTACTGTAAGACTTATCACAACCTTCGTAATGACACTTGTAGACTTTCAGTCTTTTACTGGATGTAATTGTGTTTTTTGAAGACGTCGATTTATTATCATCACTTTTGCCATTGTTGTCTTCCGCATCAGACAAGACAGAAAAAAAATCGTCAACACTCAAGTCTCTGTGACTTTGTGCATCTTGGGTTTCATTTCTTCCAACAAGTTGAAAATCTGTTTCACTTTCCAACGACTTTAAATTTTGTTTAGACAGGACATTCTTTTTCTGAGAAACCCCAACTGTATCAAAAACTTCGAGTTCTTCATTGATTCTTTCCATAAGCCTTAAAAAAATGTTTTCGGCGATAATGTAGCTCTTAATTTATCTTTTTTACTGATTAATATCTTTTGTTTATATATAGTAGTCGATGATATTGTTATTATAACCGATGAGCTCAAGCATATTGCTCCAGCTACAAATATAAAAACAAAGTCCGAAATTCAGTTTTTTTTTTTATTTTAATTCTAGTCCGAAATCTCGGTATTAGAGATTTTACTTCTTTGTTTTTTTTTTCTTTCGTTTTCGTTTCTTTTTTCCGTTTTTTTTTTCCAATTTTTCCTTTTCAATTTTTTTGTTGTTTTCATGGTTTTCAGAGAGATTGGTTGTCGTTGCTATACTTACACCAGATATGGTTTTAATTAACAAGAAGACCAACTAACCAATCAACTACTCCCATCACACCTATAATGTCTGACGTTGAAGCTTATAACGAAGGTCCAGAAAACTACGAAGATTTTGACAATGAATACTTTTCAGATGAAGAAATGGCTGATGCACCAGAAGAAAAAGTTAACACTGACAACAATGTCGAAAAAGATAGTGAGGGTAGAGTGATTGTTACTGGTGGAACCGGCGCACCTGTTGCTGATTTTGATGAATCGAACCAAAGAAGAAAGACTTTAAAGGAAAAAGCCATTGCCAAAGAGGACAGAACCACCACTCCATACATGACCAAGTATGAAAGAGCTAGAATCTTAGGAACCAGAGCTTTACAAATTTCTATGAATGCTCCAGTATTTGTTGATTTAGAAGGTGAAACTGACCCTTTGAGAATTGCTATGAAAGAATTGGCCGAAAAAAAAATTCCATTGGTTATCAGAAGATACTTGCCAGATGGTTCTTTTGAAGATTGGACCGTTGAAGAACTGATTGTTGATTTGTGATTCAAGAAAAAGATGATGAATAAAAAGAAAATAAAAAAACGTCTTGAAATGAGATAAGATATGTACATTAGAAACAAAAAAGAAAACCTACGATAGAACAGGAAATGCATTGTGTTTTCCACCATTTTTGCTTTAATTTTTTTTTCTTTTTTTTTAATTTTTATTGTGGATTTGTGTTTTTGTTAATAAAATGAAACCTCTGTCATTGACTAAGAATGGATGCCTAATTATGTAATTGTGAAATGTATTAATAGCAATATATTTTCAATAATAGTATTTAAAAGACATTGAACCTTATTTACTCAGTAATGGTTTTCAAAAACTTTTCGCCCTTGAATATTTTTTCTCCTGTCACTGGATTGACCGTGGTAAAATTCTTGAATGCTTTGTGGATTTCTTCGTCACTTTGGAAACCTGCAATCTTCAAGTATTTAACTAGCTCGTCGTAGTCCAATGCATCTAAATCTGCTTCACCAGTTCCATGACAAAAAGCAGCCATTGCCTTTTCAGTGTCTGAACGATCAGGTAGATCTCCTAATAGCGACCCCATTAGTGATAGATACTGTGGGTACGTTATAGATTCAGCACCGTCAAATTCTTGTAACATTTCTTTGATAATCAAATCTACATCTTTGTCTGCACATTTTGATCCCAACCCTAAAAAAATGTTTTTCAAATCAGCACTGCTAATGTGGCCATCGCCATTGTCATCTATGAGTTCAAAAGCTTCTTTCAACTGTTTGATTTGAGAGGGATTGAAATCACTAAATGTTGTTGATTTGCTTGAGTTCATGGTTGATTGATTACTCCTTTGAGAGACTTGTTGTGTTTCACTTTTAGAAAAGTCCCTTCAGACATTGTGTTAGATCTTAAAAGGTCCGTGATCTGGGGTTGTTTTTTTTTTTCGCCTTTCAGTTTTTTTTGGACTTTCAATAACCTTGGGAGATTTCATATCAACATTGACACTCAATCCAAAAGTTGAAAAAATCAATACAAAAAACCAAGGAATAATGTCAGCGCAATTGAAGATATATCTTAAAAATGCCAAAGAGGCATTGCAAAAAAAAAACTACGAGCTGTCAATTGAATGGTGTCAGGACGTGTTAGAAGAAGATAAAGAAAATTACTACGCTCATATATTCTTGGGAAAGAACTATTCATGTTTGGGAAATACCCGCTCAGCACTAGAATCATACATACAAGCTCTTGGTATTGATGATCAGAATATTTTAGCTTGGAAGGGGATGTTTCAACTTTTCGCTGAAGGAATCTTTGATAAAAGTGTTCTATCGTACGACCAGTTTTTCCAACTATGTGCTAAATATTACCAACTACTTGTTTCGAAAGACGAACCTTGTGCTAATTTAGTAAATCTAGTGAGAAATTTCAAAGCTCAACACGACACCGATTGTGAAAGAGATTTTTTTGAAAACATGATTCCTGGGAAACTGTTTGCTGAAACTTTAGGGAGACATTTTATGCAGCCAAGAGAAGTTTTGCAAAAATTATTAAACATCAAACTAAAAGAAGAGACAAGTAAAGTTTCCACCGTCAGGGCCAAACATGCAATGGGGTTGAGTCCATCTGATCCATTGTACTCCATTAAGCTAAACGAGCTGGCCTGGGAAATATACAATAAATCAGATATAGATGAGCTTTATGGAAAATTGATTAATCTTGTTGATGAAGATGAAGAAAGGGCTTTGCTCGAGGAAGATTGGTTCCATTACAAACTTAAGCTTCTTAAAAGTATGCCAGCTGGTACAAAAAGACAAAAATCAAAACAATTAAAAGAAATGGTTGACGATATGATCATTGTTGGACACGATTCAAATGAGATTTGGAACTACTATTTTGACTGGACAGACTTGTCAACTTTAAAAGATTTAGACCTGGTTTTGGTTTCGCAATTTATTAAGAAATTTCCAGATGATCCACTTGCCAATATCATGTACGCGTACATTTGTTCCTCTGTTTCAGGATTTAATAGAGAAAAGTTTTTCAGAAATACTTGGGGAGATAAAGAAAATCAAAATCAAAATGAAATCACAGATGTTTTACAAGAGGATACTGATGATGTTCTTTTGTTGAAAACTGAGGAGGAATGTATGGCTACTATGATGGATTTTATAGAGCATGCACAAACCTCTATTCTAGCACACAGGATTTTTTCAAATTATTGTATTTTATTTGAAAATTACAACCAAGCATTAAAATATGTGTTGAAAGGTACCACTTTAATTATGAAACTTTGTAGAGAGCTGGATGTTGAAATGGAGAATACCAATAGTGATATGACACTAAATTTAGCATTGATTTATACACATGTGGATTCGCCTAAAAACCACGAAACTGCATTACAATTATATGATAAATATTTGCTACAGAATCCAGACAGCAATAGAGCAAAATTAGGACAGGCCTTGATTTATGTCGAGCAAGAAAGATGGGAGGAAGCTAATGTCTTATTAAAAGACGTGGTTGAAGTTGAAAATGAGTCGCCTGTTGCTCTTTCGCTGTACTCCTGGGTTAAAATGCATTTGGGTGAATTGGACGAATCAATTGTGAGTTTCAAGAAAACTTTAAGTCTATCCACTGGTATGGATATACCTTCTTTGAAAACAAGATCTGTCAACTTGTGGAGATTAGCTAGCTGTTATATTAAAAAATATAAAGAATCTGATAACAGTGAATTTATGAACTTTGCATTCAAGTTTCTGATCGACTCAATCAAATGCACTGAGAACTTTGCTCAAGGCTTTTCAACGTTGGGAGAACTATACGCAGATTACTATAAAGATCCAACAAGAGCTTTCAAATGTTTCCACATGGCCTTTTGTCTTAACCCTGGTGACATGAAAGCAGCTGAGTATATGGTTACCAAATTTACTAGTGATAATCAATGGGATGCTGCTGCTTTGATATGTGATGAACTGGTTCAAAGCCAATTGGTAAAAAGGGAATTACAACTTGTTAACTGGCCCTTCAGAGTTTTAGGTATATCGTTTTTAGAAGTTCAGAAAGCTGAAGAGTCCATTCAATGGTTTCAATCTGCTTTGAGAGTCCAACCTACAGACATTGAGTCTCTTGTTGGTTTGGGTCAAGCGTATCTACAATGCGGTAAAGTGGAAGCGTCTTTGAAAGTTTTTGTCAAGGCCTTAGAATTTGATCCTGATCACGCCTATGCTTTGTACTTTTATGCTTTAACTTTAAGTGAATTGAATGAGTTCAATGAGAGTTTAGATTTATTCAAAAAATTGATTTCAAAATATGAGAATAACGAGTGTTTCCGTATTGGATATGCAAGCGTGCTTATTTCATATGCGGAAACAATTTTTTCTGAAGGATTTTTGTCTAAAAGTGTTGATGTGGCTGCAGATACCGTCAAAGAGATTCAATACATTATATGCACTTTGCACTCGAAAAATCAATCTTTGTGGATTATTTTGTGCAGGGCTTTGAAGCAATTTTTATCTGTTAGATCAAAACTAGACTCATTACCAGTAGAAACATTGATTGATATTTTTGAAAGTGTTGATTTTACAAAAACTGAATTGCACGACGAGGTGAGCGTCAACAGTTTGTTTGAGGAAACTGACAATTTGAAAATTGTTGCCAACTGTTTGATTTTAACTTGCAAATGCTCTTTTGCGATTGTTGAATTTGATCAGCTTCCAAGAGCCTTGAAATCTTCATTATACTACAATTTAGGAACGGTTGAGTTATATGGTTACACTTTACTTCAAGAGGTCAAGTATAGAGACTCGGCAATGAAGAGTTTTAAGCAATGTATTCAATATCAATCTAATACGGTTGAGGCATGGCTTGGTTTGGGTATTGCATGCATGGATGTAAACTACAAAGTATCTCAGCATTGTTTTATCAGAGCTTTGACACTCTCTCCTAAAGATGTTGATATTTGGTACAATGTTGCCATATTGGCATTAAAACACAACGATTATCAAATGGCGCTTGACATCTTTACAAAATCTCAAAGTCTTGCACCTGAAAAGTCATCACCTCGTTTTGGTATGGCTTTGGCACTAGAGATGAGTGGTGACACGGAGGTTTCTTCAAAGATGTTTAAGCACTCGTATATTTTATCTAACGGTGACTCCAATGTTGCTGAGTTATTTTATGCAAAAACTGTTCTTTCTGAGAAATTGAAAAAGGGGAATAACGACGAAAGAAATATTGAAACCCAGCAAGAGTTTGTGGCTATTTTACATGGTTTGGAGAATTACTTGAAGAAAGTTCCAAATGATGTATTTGCTATCCAATGTTGTATTATTGTTTTAGAAAGAATTCACAATTTTGAGAAAGCTCAAACGTATGTGAATAATCTAATAGCAATTGTAGAGGAAAATTTTGCTACAAGCAATGACGAAAGAGAATTGATCCATTATGGTTTCATTAAAAGTCAGTTTGCCAGAATCCAGTTAGGAATGAAACAGTATGACGAAGCCATAGAGACTGCTAATTTATCTTTAGGTATCTTAGAAGAGCAAAAAACCAATCCTGTATACAAAAACGCCATTATCTCCAATTATTGTGTTTTGAGTATGGCTTATTATTTCCAAAATAACCACGAAAAAAGTATGGAGTTATTTTACAACGTGCTGGAAGAAAATGAAGAGCATAAACATGAAAGTTTGGTGATGCTTGTTTGCAAAGTTTTGTACAATATGCAAAGTGATGATTTCAAAGATTACACTATCAGCGATTTTATAACATTCATTGGTGGCTCAGGTATGACTTTGCACAGAGCTATATTTTTAGCAGCCACTGCTTTAGTAGAAAAGACAAATACAAAAGATTTGGAAGACGCCTTGAAAGAGGTTAACAATTACAATTTGGATGTTTCGGATAGATGTAAAGACATAACCTATTTGGGGAATTTGTTGAGCAAAAGACTTGGTACTGATGATTCAAAGAATACTCAAAGAAATGCATTTTTGTTTCCTGAAAATGTGAACATTTGGAAATTAATTAATGATAAGATCACATTTAAAGTTGGGACCAACAATTATAAACAAATTAGTGTATCAGAGAAATCTAGTGAACTTGCCAGACTGAAGAATTTGGTAAAGATCCAAAGAGGTGTTTATCTGTGCCCATGGAATACCGAAGCTATTCAAGCAATGAAACAATGCTTTTGAGGAGCATCACTTTGAAGAAAAAAGTTAAAAAAAAATTACGTAATTTCTATATATATAATAATAATAGTTTCTATAAGTTGTCTGTTTGTTTGTGTGTTTATTTACTTTCTTTCATTCAAAAGAACTTGAAAATTTCCCATAAGGATATGACTCTATTAATTCTTGTTAGTGAGTTAAGTTCTCTTTCATTAACCATTTTCAGTTGGTTTAGTTCACTTGGTAGCAATAAAGCTTCTTCATGACCTTTGACATCGTCTCTTTCTGCCTTTTCTAACAACATTTGATTTTCATTCTTTAAAATTTCAATTTTAAAAATTAAATTGGCAATGTTCCAACACAGATTTTTTTCAATGAAATGTAGAGCATGCTGCTGATTGTTTCTAAACAAGAACACTGATCTTGACGCAGCTCTGTCCATTGTTCTGGGCATCTCTTGAATTTCAATCGAATTACATTTTAGTAATTTTGAAAGAATGCTTCTAATGTTTTTCTCATTAAAAAGAACTAAATTGTTCAAGGCTTTTTCTGTGACTAATTTGTTACTTCTGACACATCTCAGTACCCTCAAAGCAGATAGTCCGTATGTGGATTCAATAAGGACGTCGTACGTGGATGTTTTTAACAGTGGCATTAATGTACTGTATGGAACGTAATAAAGCCCTGCTCTTGACTCTTGTAAAAATTGCACTTGTGAATTTGGATCAGATAGAAGTTTCAAGTGTGCGTTGATAATGGATATAGAGTGTTGACCAGAGGAAGACGATGAAGTTTCCAATTCTGCTTCAAAAATGTCGTCGTCGTCGTCGTCGGCTTCATTGTCATTTTCTTTTCCATCATTATCTTCTCCTTCGTCTTCTTGTCCCTCTGGAATGTCACTCAAAGAAATTCCATTTTCCAATTTAACTTTTTTATTACTTGCAGATGATGATGATGATGATTTTCTCTTTTTGCCATGTTTATCAACCAGTTTTGACAACAGTGATGAGTTCAAGTTAATTGTTGGATTTAACATTTTAGAAATATCAATGGCATTGAAAGTGACACCTGGATTTTTCTCTTCTTGTAAAGTCAGTTCATCTTTAATTGCTTCCAATTCGCTTATATCTTCTAATAAACCTGTTTTTGTTAGAGGATTTGAAACATCTGGTGAAGCTCTTTCAGTATATCTCAATGCACATTCAAGAATCTTACTTGGAATTTTCCCAATAGTAGAACTACAAAACTGGACCAAATGATTAGATCTTTTATGTTTTAAGTATCTTGGTAAATTAAAAGTTAAGTAAATATTGTCACTAATCTTTCTCAATAATGTTTTCTTATCTGTGGTTATTACATTCAATGACGGTGTATATGCTTTGTTTGTCAATTTATTAAAAGATTCTTTAGCCTTCCCCTTTGCTTGATCTCTTTTTTTCAAATCACTCAACACACTAGAATTTGGAATTGATTTATATTCTTTAGTATATAACAAGTTCCATAAATCTTGAATTGGACAGTAGTCAATTGGGTTAATTGGAACTAAAAAATTGTCTTCTACCAATTGAATGAAAAGAGATTGATATAAAGCATTCAAATTTCCATCCCCGCTACTATCAGAAACTAAATTTCCAATGAAATCTGTTACATTTAATGAACCATATTGTATGATATTTTGTAAAATTTCACCAATTTTTTTATAATTCCCGGTTTTTTTCCCCAATGAGTGATGATTTGAATATAATTTGGTGACATTTGCAATTATTTCTCCTGAGTAAAGTAACGTTAACAATCCATCTTCATTATGTGTATAACATACAGCAGATGAATTTGATGTGGCTTTATCCTTGTCGTCAACGTATGAAACACATTTCAATTGGATCAAACTGATCAATGTTTTTTTAACCATTTTCATGTTGATCTTTGTAGTCTTACTGATATCTCTGCAACTCAAACGACCTTTGTTAATCAAAAGATCAATTATCTCACATGCTCTTTCCCCCAGGTACGACTTGACAAGATTTGTGTAAAGAAACGACTCGGAGAACACAGTTCTCAACTCCAAACTCTGGCTGACATCCATTGTATATTATTGCAAGGGGTTTTTGTTTTTGTCTTTTTTTTTTCTATTTGCTAATAGTAATAGTGTACAATTGCTCAATTCCTAAATGACTTTTCGTTGTTTTAATCTCTATTTATTTATTTTCCATGTTAATTATCATATTTCGATCAATGTTTTTAATTCTTGAATCGATTGATGATTCTACAAAAAAAAAAAAAAAAAAAAAAACTGAACTGCTCTTTTTCCACCGCTGATGGTGAAGCGGGAAAAAACAAAAAAAAAAAGAAAAGTTGTTTTTTTCTTTCTTAAAAATTTTGTCATTATCATGTGACTATTTCGGACTTTAAAGTTTAAAAATACAAAAACAAAAAAAACACCGAGCACCCAGACATTACAATCCTCTACTTTTTTATTCGGACATTCTCTTTTTTTCCGAAAACATCTATTTTTTTTTTATAGCCAATTGGCCAATCATTTTGCAGTTTGAAAGTCCCACTTAGAAATGTTTGCAGAACCTTAAAGTTGTTTGTCTCTTCTATACTGTTTTTTGTTGTTTTTTTTTATATTTTTATTTTTTCCTGCCTAAGAACGAAAAAACCGAACCCAGGTTAAAATTTATGTAAACGCAAGGCTACTACTTTTTTAATACCCAAATGAAAAAACATATCCAGTAAAGAAAAACCCCCAAATTCAAAATATACTAAATACAAAACACTAAGAATGATTGCCTCAAGATTGCAGTTTGCCAGAGCATATGCCACCAAGATCACCAGCAAAGATGCTGCCACCAAAGTTTCTACTTTGTCTGTTAAAATCAATGCTGGTTCGAGATATGCCTCTAAAGACGGTGTTTCTCATTTGTTATCCAGATTTAATTTCTTAGATACAAGCAAAAAATCCGCTTTGAGATTGGTTAGAGAATCCGAACTATTGGGTGGTTCTTTCAGTTCTGCTGTTGATAGAGAAACCATTACTTTGAAAGCCGTTTTTTTGAAAGAAGATTTACCATATTTTGTTAATGCCATTGGTAATGTTTTATCCAATCCATCTTTCAAAAAATATCAGTTTGATGAAACTGTTGTACCAGCAGCACAAATCGATACTGCCTCTGCTTGTTCTGTGAAAAAAGCTGAAGAATTATTATACAACTTAACTTTTAGAAATGGATTAGGTGCTCCAGTTTATTACGATGGAGCTTCATCAGTAACTTTGGCTGATATTAAAAAATTTGCTGAAAAAGTTTACACAAAAGAAAACATCGAAATCATTGGTGAAGGTATTGATGAAAAAGATTTGAGCAGATTTGTAGAAGACTCTTCTATTTCCACTTTACCAATCGGTCAATCTTTGAAGAACGATACCACCCCTAAATTCTACACTGGTGAATCCATTAAGCAAAGATCTTCCACTGGGAAATCTGTTGCAGCCATTTCTGTTCCAGTGGCTCCAAAAGATTTTGCCTCTTTTGAAGTTTTAACTCAATTTTTGAAATCTCCACTATACCAAAACTCTGAGTTGATTCATAAAGTTAAATTCGATAGCTACTCTGGTGTTGGTTTGTTTTCATTATATGTTTCCAACTCAAATGCTGAAAAAGTTGGTGAAAATATTAAAACTGTTGTTGCATCTTTGAAAAAAACTCAAGATATTTCAGTTGCTAAAAATTTAACCACCACTGTTTTGCAACTAAGAGGATCTTCATTAAATTTAGAATCTGTTAAAAACTTCAAGTTAGAAAAATTCAACTACGTTGCCACTGGTGATGTTTCTGCTTTACCATACGCTGATGAACTTTAATTTACCATTGCACATCAACAATAGAAATAACAAGCACAATAAAAACATACTAATGATGGATTAAATATTCGAGTCAATACAAAACCTTTTTTTTATTAGAGTTTTAAAAAAATGAAAAAACCTCTCACGACAAAACTCACATTTACACACGTATAACCTATATAAAATACAAAAAAAACCCCAAATACATATGTATATATTAATTTATTTATTCTTCTGAAAAAAAAAAAACTAAAGAAAAGCTTGTACTATATCAAATGAACGACTCTCTAGGCTCATTTTCCAAAAGATACTTGATCAAAGTGTACAAAGTTTCTCTATCTTCTTCGTTATGCACCCATATTCCGAAAACCTGACCCAAAAGACTCTTTATGATAAGCAAACCATCGTTTTTCTCAATTTTCATATTGTCCAAATTAAGAGACGACTGGGTTTGCTTGTGTTTCTCCACAACGCTATTCGGAGCAATCCCCAATGAGAAATTTTCTGGATTTGCTCTGTTTAAAAGTATCAATCCGTAGTTGTAAATATCTTCGCCCTGCAAAATCTTGGCATCTTCGCTGTGATGGTGTTGATCTTCTTCTGTTTGTGCACTTTCTCCCGTGGATTCTACGTCAAAAAGAAGCTTTTCCGGCTCCACTGTGTTGACGTTTCTCAAGTATATTGCCAACACACCTTGGGTTTCCTGTTTTTCCCATGTTTCAGCATCAACATTATATCTGTACAACACGGCGTGAGGCGTGTGGTAGAGTAGTTGTTTAATCTTAGGATCGTATCTCCCTATGACGTTGTAGTTCAATGCTTTTCTGTATAAATCTAGAGTGGTTTTATCGTTCATTTTTGGTGGATTCTTGTTCTAGTTGGTTTTGTTGCAGATCTGTTCAATATATTTTGTGAACTTTGTGAACACACCAATCACTGAGCGTGAAAAGAAAACAGTGAAAAAAAAAAATAAAAGACCACGCTGGAAAAGTGAAAATACGTGCAGATATACATACAGTTACAAAATATACAAACATAAGAATAACAAAAATCATTCACTCTTCTTCTTGTTCACTAAGGTTATCTTATCCTCGTGCAATTGATCAAATACTTCAATCTTCTGTGTATCAATTTTAGATTTAACGCTTTTCACGACGTCATAGAGCAAGACACCAAAAAAATTTAGTGGGCCCAATAACAAAAACAAATAATGACCGATGGAATGATCGTATGCAAAGAAATAAGAAATCATGCACGTTTGAATAGCGTGGTAATTCAAATGATGAAGTTTGTAATCACGAATCAGCACAATGGCAATTTGAGTGAACAAAGCACTTGCAAAATATCTGAAGAACTTCTTTATGAAAAACCCATAGTACTTGTTCCACACCAATTGGAAACTTTCTTTAAAACTCAAATCTAGCCTAAACACCTTTAATATAACGGAAAAGCAGATATACGTGTTCCAAGCACCGCATGGAATCAAAAACAGAAAAATGTGGTTCAAGAAAAGATAAATCGGATACACAAAAAGGGACTGTCCAAGATTCCCATTTATGCTGCCATGCATGTACAATGTCTTGATCACAATTGTGAAAAGTGAAGTACTTGCATATGAAATCATTCCTGCACTAATAAAAGACACTACAATTGCTGGAAAAAATGTACCGTATGCAAAGATAGGAACTTTGAAAACTTCAAAGAAGTTTTTGAAAAGGTCGATAGATTCTGTTAAATTTTTTTGAAAAAGGGCATTGACTATTTGCAATTGAATAACCAACCCAAGGAACACACCCAAAAATGTGAATTCGTCTTTCTTCGTGGATACAATAGTTGTAACAATTTTCGTCTTTCCCAAAATATAAATACATGTACTCCCAATCTTATGTGATGATACCACGGCATACAGAAATGTAATCCAATGGATTAATCCAAAAATCAAATTGTATAAAACCAATCTTAAGAAAAAATATGGTGGGGTGTACACTACATCATATTGGACAAAATTCTGCTGTCTAAATGGTGCGTATTGGTTTTCGTTGTGTTTAACTTCTTCTCTCAGCGGCTCATCTCTTCTTGTAACAGGAACAAAATACTCACGAGTCACATCTTTTGGCAAAACTCCAGGCACTCTCTTGTAATTTCCGTCAGGAACAAAATAAGCGTGTACTTCCCCGTCTGAAGAAAAAAGCTCTTTGGCCGATTTCCCAGATTGTGGATTAGAGAAAAGATCTGCATTTGAAAGCTGAGCTTTTTCCTGATTGAAAAACTTGTAATATGAACTTCTGTATACTACACTTCCTCTTTCGCTTAGTTCTTTCTTATTAAAAAGAAACTCTGAAAGTCTTAACAATTTTGCAATTTTTAAAGCTATTGGTTTATAATAAAACTTGGAAAAATTGATCAGCATTGGGTAGGACAAACTAACAAAGTTATGAATATTTTGCACAAGGAGTTTTTGCAATTGTCCAATTTCCTCATCTGGCAAGCTAGACATTCCTAAATTCAATGGTAAAATTGAAGGTTTCGCATTCACCAAAACAACAAGACTCACACCGTATAGCCACAAACACGAACCTGTCAAGTAAAGTGACAGTTTTATTTTCATTAAAAAATTGTGTAACGTGGATTCTAAATAAAAAATATCACAAACTTTATTATGTGGTGATTCAAAATCGTATATTGCAGAAAATACACCACATCTGTAGAAATGAGTATTTGAGTATTGTAAACAATCTTTGACTGTACTTAAAAATGAAATATATGGATTAAAAGCCAAGCTAATAAATGACATATCAGTTATGTCAAATTTGTAATTATTCGAACCTAACAACTGTGAACCAAAAAAATAATCAACACACGGTTTAACAATCACAAATGGTAACAAAAGATCTAATAATATTAAAAACATTTTTTTGAAAGTGTATTTTACCAAAAATAATCTTGTAAAAGTTGATTCATTTTTAGTGGGGAACCATTCAATCGGAATATTGGAAAATATAAAAGAAATCACCAAATAAAAAAAAATAACAGATGAACCTTCACTCATTTCGAAATTCAAAATTTTGAAAACATAAATCGGGAAAGACTGCATAGTGAAAAACAGCAGTGGTATCAAAAATGATACCAAAAAATACACAATTCTAGGTTTTAATTCAAAATAAAATGGCCAAACTTCAAGTATCGGTGATTCTTCTTCCTTCTGTAAATGGTAATTAATAATGTTTTTTGTACTGTCATTTGATGTCACGTAATTCCCAGCAAAAAAAGAAATGAACAGTAACAATTCGATAAAAAGTTTTGAATCTTGTAAGAAAAAAAGTGAATTTTTATTGATAAAATAATTTTTTAAATCTCCAAACTGTGGCAAATCACCAGTGAGAACCCACCGTCTTATAGTGAAGATGAATAAAAATCCCATAAGAACGCTTCCAACAAAACACAGCCAAAAAAAATTTGACCCAGCAAAGGCTCCAGCGGATATCGATCTTGATTTTATCACATCAAACACCCCTATGCTAGATTTTTCATCATACATTCTAATAAAGTGTATCTCTCCTTTACAAATTTCGCACACTTGATTATCATAGTTGATCATGACATTTTCCGGACTCGAATTTTTGGATTTGACCCAGTCTAGCAAGCATTGTTGATGCACATACGAGTTACACTCACACGGTGAAAAAAGTGGTTCTTCGCTACCTCTGCAAATTCTGCACACATGGTCCTCATCTTGGTGGCTTACGTCTATTAATTCATTATCCAACATAATTTTTAAGGGAGGTTTTCTTTTTAAAATGTATCAATTAAATAACCTTAATAATATTCAAGAATCATTATACTTTAAACATATGTATAATTATTCTGTCTTGAAAATGACAGCGTTCATTATCTGCTAGAAGTAGATCTCAATTGAAAGATACGACTTGGCAAAAATAAAACCATGCAAAAGAAAAAGCCTTTATCACGTGTAAACTATTTGAAATGAACTTATTTGAGAAGGTACAAAAAAGAGGGGAGCGAGAGCCTTAAAGGTACGATGATTTTTCTTATTACTCTTAGTTCAGTAAATTTTTAAGAATAGATGAATATAAAAAGAAAGCCCAAATACAAAAAAATTATCGATAGGATGAACAACTTGTATTACCAAATTGAAAGCTCAATAGAACCAGCTATTGCCAGAGCTCAGGCAGAACAGAAACTACTTATTGTTTACACAGTTGGAACAGACAACTCTGATATATGGTTGAAAACTTGGATTGAAGAAGATCTTGTCGAGAATTTAAAAGCAGCTGCTGTTGTTTTGAAGTTAGTGGAAGGCACTTCTGAGTTTGATTTGTTTAAAGCCATGTTGCCCAGCGTTATTACACCTGCTTTACATTGTATGTTTAAAAACCAGTTTATTGGGACTATTGAGGGAGATTTTTGGGAAGGTGAAGTGGAATCTTTTCAGGAAGAGTTAAAACAATGGTTAGAATTGTACGTTGGTGGTGATGGTAATGGCTCAGTTGGTACTACTACAACTGCTCCAGATATTGTTTATCCAGTTGTGCAAAAACCTTCTCAAGTAAACAATCAAGAAAATACTAAACCATTAACCAAATCGTCAGAAAAGCAAGAGCATTTAAACAAATTACACGAATCAGAAAGAAAATATCATCAAGAACTTTTGAAACAAAAACAAAAGGAAAAGGAAGAAAGAATGAGAATTGAACGCCTTGTGCAGCAAGACAAGTTGGAAAGACAATCAAAGTTGAAACAATTAACAAATACTGCGAAGCCTACTGTCATAAAAGAAAATATTGCGCCCACTAAACTCTCTTCGGATGAATGTGCTTTAGCGATCAAATTGACTAATGGGGTTTCTCTTAAAAACACGTTTAGCTCAGAAGATACTTTGAATAGTGTTCGGAAGTGGGTCGATATGCATAGAAGTGATGGAGATTCACCTTACCTATTTCACAGAAACATTCCCAGAGTCACATTTGGTGATGGTGATGAACTCAAATCTTTAAAAGACTTGGAGCTACTGCCAAGATCGGTTTTAATTTTGAAAAGTTTAGAATTTAACTCATCAAGAAAAGTTGCCAATGCCACCAATGTGACCAGTCCAGGATTACTCAACAAATTATATAGTGGCGTGTCCAACTGGTGGGGTGGTGCGTATCAAGATGTAAACACCGAGTTGCCCACTTCTTCAAATTTTGGTACTAACGACTCTATTTCAAATATATCTGAAACTGTGCCTGAAAATGAGGTCAACAACAACAACAACAACAACAACAACAACAACAAACAACTTTTTAGAGAAACTAGTCCAGCTCTTTCCACTCGCTCCCATAGCGCCACTCCCAACGTACATCAACTTCTTTTTGAAGACGGAAACGAAAATGAACAAAGAGAAACTTATAATGGTAATGCAGTGAATTTAGAAGATGACAAGAAAAAGAAAGACTGATTTTATATATCTCGTTATTTTATATAGTAGTAGTAAGTTAAAATGCTGGTTCGGGAACTTGTTTTTTAGTTTTTTTATCTTTTTTAGCAGCAGTGTCATTAGCTTGCAAATCTTGCGCACTTAAAGATTTTCCAATTGACAACTTTTCCAATTTCTCAAGAACACTCGAATCGTCTGGTATCTCTGAAACTTTTTCTCCCACTTTGGCAGAAGTTATTTCTTCTTGCTTTTGCTGCTCTTTTTGCAAATCGTGTAACATGGTTTCCAACTCCTCATCAATTTCGTCTTCTTGCTCGTTCGATAAACTCATTGCTTTTGAAACCTCTTCCGTAATCTGTTTTTGCTCCTTTATGTTTAGTAGCAATTGATCAACAGCTTCTATGGAATCTATTTCTTTATTCAGAGACGTCAAAACTTTCGAGGAAACTCCCAAAACATCAAACATAATTTTATTTTGAAATGCCATTTCAATTTCGTTTTTAATGTCCTCAAGATTTTCACGTTGCAAAATAAATCTATCTCTGTTTATCTCCATTTTCTTCTTAGCTCTCAAGTAACTCTTCAGCAAGACTTTTTCGTTTGCCTTTGCAGAATCCCGTATTTTGGACTGGTAATCCGCAAGATATTGAAGAACTTTAGAAAGTTCAAGCTCTAACCTTGTCAATCCCCATTTGATCTCAGCCACACCTTGGTCAGTTTCAGATATTTGCTCTTTAGATTGGGAGATTCCCGTTTTATAAAATTTCACCACACTTGAATTCACAGTTAGGCATTTTTCATGCTTGGAAAGATATTTCAAGACCAAATCAAATTCTTTTTCAGATGCAACTTTATTGAAAACAAAATGATGCAAAGCCTCAACGGTGTATACTAAATCCAACTCTTTAGTGCTGTTTTTTAAACACTTATCTTTGAATACATCCATGCACTGCAAAGCACGCATTTTGAGATTTTCCATATGAACAAATTCAACATTTTTAAAATAATTGCTCTTGCTATTTCCAGCTCGACTCTTGTATCCTAGATCTATAATAGCCCTGGACATTGCCCACTTTAACGTGGATATCCATGCGTTGCCTGGATTTTCATACTGGCCTAACGTAACCAAAATACCTTTTTGCACAAGTCTATCTACTGGTAGGTCCAAACTTTTTGGTATCCCATACTTCTCAATACTTAAAGAGTTTAAAAATTCATTGGGTTTGAAAGTCAAAGATTTGACTTTTGACAAAATAAACAGTTCCCAAAAGATAACATTAGCTTCGTATCCCTCTGGATTTAAGTTTTCTAGTTTGCTGAAATCAGAGTACAAAGAAGGCACCCTGGTAGCTGGAATGGCTTCGCAGTGTTTCTGGGCCATTTGGTGATCATCAGCCTGGTTGTGGTATAACATTGGACATCACAGGAGCCATCAATAAAAGAATGAGTCTTGTTTTTTTCTTCAAAAGCGATGACTTTTTCTTCCCTCTTTTACACACGGTGGATGTAAAGTAAAGTTGAGTAAAATTCAGAGATGTCACCAAAGGAAAGCAAAATGAGCAACATAGACAGTATTATTAGAAATTTGAATGATAAGCTTTCTAATCCAAGCTCAACGAACAGCGAGGAATTAGACATTTTGTTTGACAAACTAACAATCAATGTACAAACAACAAATGCCTATAACCCCTTTGACGATGCATCAACACTTTCACTATTGACCCATATAAAAACTCTGATAATGAACGAGGGAAAACTTGGCATGTTTGTATTTGATGACCAAGTGACTTTCCAGCTACTAGCTGCTCTAATTAAAGTGTGCAATTTTGAAATTGTTGCCCAGGTGTTTTCTCAAAATGATGTTTTGGAAGCATTGCAAAGTGAGCTTCCCTCTTTGTTTTCCATCGCATGCAACGTCATTAATCAATCCGACGGTTCATATCTAAATGAAGAAGTTTTTTCGACTCTAGTTAATATTTACTTTGACTCCTTTGCTGACATCGCTATCATCACATCAGTCGAAACGGTCTTTCAACACTTAAGTAACCAACTCTCAGACAAAATGTTGAAAACAACTCTTTTCAATTTGAAACACACCAAAGACATAATTCAAGATAACATCCTTTTTCCGAGATTAACTGAGTTGTTTAGAATTTATCTCAATTACGCTGACGAGCAGTTTGACTTTAGCTTGTTTTTCGGATTTGACTTGGTAAAACTTGTAAATGGTGATATTGTGAATTTCATACATTATACAAAATTCCTTGTCGGTGTGTTGGACAGAGTGCAAAATGGATTTCCAAGCAAGGCGTACCTTATATTTCATGTGACGCCATTGCTTTTCCAGTACGGTGAGGTTTTTGCAGAAATGGACACGCTCTATATAGACGTGAAATACTTTGCTAAAAGCAATATATTTCAGCTACTAAAAAGCGTGTCTTTTATTGATCAACAACTTTTGAAAAAAATTGACAAAAAGAACCTCAAACTTACTGCTGAAAATCCTTATTTTTTGGATTGTGCAGCTTTTTTGAATCCAGCGTATTTGCTGGATGTGTACAAAGAATCACTAAGGAACTGCTTAGAACTATCTCCAAGATATTTGGCAGTATTTAGAAATTTGATCTCAAATGAAACTGCTTTTGAGCTTTTAGTAAAAGACCATTTGATTGGAAATATTAACATGCCCTATATGGAGCAACTGGTTTTGATTGAAAAGCTTTCGCAATACGAATATTCTGCAAATTTTTTGCTAGAACACTGCCCAAAATTGGCAAGTATTTTAATCGATAACAAAGCCATTACCGAGACAGAAGCCAAGGATTTGAAGGAAAGATGTTTGAGAAATTTGCTAAAATACGAGGGCGAGTTTATCCAGATTTGGAAAAATCCCCTTCTAAAATCTTTGAATCTTCTACTTGGTCAATCTGTTAATGAGGCCAATGTGATGATTGAAGAAGTTACATTGTAATGATGAAATTTACATCATTCGGTTTAAAATGATTATATAATACACACTTCCCACAATAACCCAACACATCTACAAATATAAGGAACCTGCAGAAACAATATCTCTATGTATCATATTCAATGCAGTTTCCATTTTTTCTTTTAATTCGTTATTACCGATGGTGTTTGCCACATCTACCAATTGTTTGATTAATTCTTCAAGTCTTTTGAAAACTCTGATCAAAGAACCTTCATAAACATCAGTTAATTTACAAATCTGAGCAAATGGAGCACCTTTACACCACTCATAAACAACCTCCATCAATTCGTGTCTGAAACTTTCAACATAATCTTTTTCAACAATTTCTATTTTGGATTCTTTCATGACTTTTGCAATTTTTGATGCTAGTTCTCTCATTGTTTTCAGTGGCTCTGCTAATTCGGGTTTCAATCTTGGTGCTTCTTTGCATCTTTCCTGGAAGGCAAAACATGATAATAGTGCAGCTGCCTGTTCCGGTTTCAAGTCACTCAAGTTACCGTTGAAAATTAATTCCGTCAATAGTAATTCATCACCACTAGAAATCTCACAAGCTACTCTACCCTTCAATTCGATGATATCATCTGAGGTGGAAAATCCTAATCTTCTTAGCACTCTTTTACGTTTACGTAAATCATCCATTTGAATAATAGATTGTTTTTCAGTAATTTTGTTTTTCAATTGTTTGATCTCTGTATTCATTTTAACTTTTTTAGAGTAATTTTCATAAATTTCAGGAAGCTTTACTGATTTAGCGACTGGTGAATTGTTGGATTTGTTTGTTAAAACCTCAATCTTCTTAAGTAACTTCATGAAGTCTTCGTCCTCGATCTTCATACCTGCGACTGGGTCTAGTGTTGGAACATTACCGCTGACTCTTCTTATAACCTCGGAAATAGATTTTCCAACGGTTTCTCTTTGTTTTGGTGATCTCACTTCGTTTGGTAAATACACTCTAATTTTACCAATTTCTTGAATGGAAGCCAAAGTGACAGGAATGATGGTAACAATGGATTTTTCACCAGCTTCTGCAGGTCTGATCCCTTCTGGATATTGTGGGTTGAATGGTTTGATCAAATTGACTGGTGAATCAATGTACATGGTGTTCACCAACACATTAACCACGTATGATTCGTGATCACTGTATGTAGTATTTAGATCTTTCTTATTTGTTCTTTTGACAAAATCTATCACACAACCCCATCCATAATCATTCTTTCCGTCTATATTAATTTTAAGTAATCTACCAGCTTGTAAGAAACTTAAAATGTGGGCAGGATGTGTCATGATTAGTTTCACGTCTTTGTGGTACCCGTCTAAAGTTTGTTTAATATCATAGTAATCCTTAATGTTGTATTCGTCTTCAATAACAATGTGAGACGATTGTTCTTCTAATTCTTTAAGTTTCTTTTCCATAACTGGGATAGCACCAGAGTTTTGAAATTGGAAAAACGAATGCTCTAGCATGAACTCAGGAGAAATACCTTCTACTCTCATTAGATTCAAAATCATATTGTATCCAAGATGAAAAGCCGAATCTAGTCTATCAGCTTGACCTTTCACCATACCTTTGGCAACTTGTGGTTCCATTTTTTCGTCAATCATCATGATGACAACACCACGGTCATCCAACCCTCTACGCCCGGCTCTCCCGGACATTTGGATATATTCACCACCTGAAACCCAACGCATTTGTGTACCATCCCATTTTCTCACACCAGTAAAAACGACTGTTTTAGCAGGCATATTCAAACCAATCGAAAAGGTTTCGGTAGCAAATAAAACTTTCAAAAACCCTTCTTGAAACAGAATTTCGATAACCTCCTTTAAAATAGGTAAAAGTCCTGAATGATGGATACCGATCCCTCTTCTCAATAAAGGCAAAATGTGTTTGATTTGAGGTAGTTCTCTATCCACTTCAGGCAATAACTCAATGGCATTGTTGAAAATCTTGGTCAATGCGTCTCTTTCTTCTTCAGTGTTAAAATCTAGTTTCGACATTTTCAAAGCTAAATCTTCACAGTCTCTTTTACTGAAGGAAAAGACAATTACTGGATTATATTTTTTCATCCAAATCATTTTAACAATCTTGTAAATGTCAGATTTCGAACTACCCTTCGAGTTACCACCTTTAAAAGATTTACCATTTTTGGAACCCTTTGACGAAGCAGGATCATCACCGGTACTAATGGTGGCCATTGCTTTTTGAAAGTTTTCTTCTCTGAACGTACCCTTTTCGTCAACAACCAAATGAATACCATCTCCATGAGCTGGGAACAAATAATGCTGCAAAGGTGTAGGTCTAAAATCAGTGTAAACAATATGACATGGTTGGGTATGAATCATGCAAATCCATTCGGCAAATTCCATAGCGTTAGGAATAGTGGCAGATAAGAAAACATAATGCACATTATCTGGCAACAATATAATTGTTTCTTCCCAAACAACACCTCTTTCTTTGTCTCTCATATAATGCACTTCGTCAAAGATAACCCATGCAACTTCTCTCATAACTTCACTACCACGATACAACATTGATCTTAAAATTTCTGTGGTCATGACCAAACACCCAGCATCTGGATTGATGGTAATATCACCAGTCATCAAACCAACGTCTCCGAACTCAGCTAATAACTCTCTGTATTTTTGATTCGATAATGCTTTGATTGGAGATGTGTAAATGACTCTTTGTTTTTCTCTCAAGGACTGAGCAATAGCATATTCGGCCACTACCGTTTTACCGGCAGATGTATGTGCAGAAACTAACACAGATTCCATTCTGTCAATACAAGAAATAGAAGTATCCTGAAATGGATCTAGTGTAAAAGGGTATGTTCTTGCTTCGTTTAGTCTTTTGTGTTCACCGATAGGAACATAGTCATAGTTGGGTGGTAAAGCAACTTGATGTCTGACTTGATGAGACAATTTAACTTTTCCGTCTTCCCCAACTTCAATGGTCGCGTTGTTACTTAACCCAGTTGATGCTTCAACTTCTCTAGAAGCTTCTTGTTCAAAAGTATCAGCAACGACAGCTGAAGCGTCTTTCTTGGATTGTTTTTTATCAATCAGTTTTTTTTCAAAATTTCTAGCTCTTTTAGGCTTGCTACTGGTACTTTCTTTTTCACCTTCATCAGATAGCTTTCTTTTGCTTTCAGATTCTTCAGCGGTAGGTAGTTCATCAACAACAGTTTCAACAACGTCATCTTCGATATCTATGTCATCGATCGATAGGTCATCTGCATTGCTTCCAAAAACATTGAATAGTTCGCTGGAGCTCATAACTGATGATCGTTTTATTTTTTTCTTGTGGGTCTTTCTTGTTGTTTTCCCAAATGCTTAGTTTGACATTGAATTGTGACAAGATGAGTTGCAAAAAGAAATGTTTTTCAATGATCGCGGGAAAACAAAAAACAAAAAATAAAGCTCATCTTAGACGCACGTGAGCCAAGCCAAATGGTGATGGTTCAAGATTGCTAATAAGATTGACTTTAGCAGTTGCTGTAATTTTTTTTTTTGGTTATTAAAATAATAAATAATCTATACTTCAATAAGGTACCGTGTATTAAAGGGTATGTAAAAAAGTAGAATAAAAGACTACTTGCCTACACATTTATTTCACTCATCATTCTCCATTTTTCTTTGTCATACTCACTAACCAACACCGGTGGATAGTTTGTAGATTCCATTGTTGTATCACTATCACCACTTTCTCCACTCACATTTCTCAAAAATGAATTAAGAGTCTTATTGTTGTAAGAAACTTGTACCTCATCCGTAGGGTACTTTGGAATAGAATCCTTGGCCAACTGCATCGATCTTTTAGGTGAATGGCTACTGATTTTTTGTAGTGAGTTCAAATAAGAGAAATCAGACTGAGATTTGGCACCTTTATGCATATTGTGGGTGTTGAAGTGATCTGATTGGAAAGAAATATTTGATAGAGAAAATTTATGCGCTAATCTGGCTCCCTTTGCTGATCGAGTAGGACTGGAGAGTGCTGTTTTGTTGTGGTTGTCAAGGGAAGTTTGTTTCACCGTGGCAAACGATGAAACGCTTTTGGAAAAGTTGTGTTTGAAACTGGTTTTCCTGCTATTAGACTGAAGTGTAGACGTCGCTGGAGAGTTTTGAAGAAAACTGCTACCTTTTATACCAGGCCCAAGTGAGGATGTTGATTTTGTTGAAATGTGGTAACTATTATATTTACTGTATGAGTGTGTCGGTGTTTTTGTATTATAATCGATTAAGTCAGAAGTTGTCAATGTTGGAAGAATTTTCGGAGATGGTAAATTTTTCATTGGTGTATACGAAAATCCTTCCTCAAACATTTCGAGCTCTCTTGTTCCAGTGAACAATGAATTCTTCCTAGAATTTAAAAAATTATCCAAGTTTTCTACAGTATCTGTATGCGGGGTTTGTAACTCTGTTTCAAAATCATTATGTGTGTGTTTAACATTCGGACTTTTCAAATCGTTGCTGGGAAAACTGAACAGGTTTAGATTGGGGAACGTGTTTATTTTTTTCAAGTTGTCAGATTTCACATTATCATGGATTTTAAAACTTAGTTGTTTGAGGGACGACTTTTTAGGTATACTAGCAATATCATCGTTACTTACTGTATGATGATGAGTACTGTTAGAAGGTGATTGAGGGTTTGAGCATGGTGGTAACAAAATACTGTTTGTCCTTTGCAACTCGTGTTGTTCTGCAAACATTTTACTGTTTTCTTTGTTTTGCCTTATTTCTAGCAAATCTAATTCAGTTATATCGTGTGCTGTTAATTCCAAGTGCTCGTTGTAATAAGAAACATCTGGTATATCAGATAGACTAGTCACGTATCTGTTATTTGTTTGAAATGACTCTGTTTGTTTCTTGGTGTTTTGCTTTTTTGATTTGGAATTTCTAAAAAATGTATTGATTTTTGTTATAGTTGAGCTGTTGGAAGTAGGTACAGTCTCTAATTTATCGTGTTTAAAAGACATCTCACGGTGGGTGAACGCTAACCAGTCTAATTCCGGTCTTAGAGTCTGATCTGATGATTTTAGTATGATTTTTTTCGATGGATGATGCGATGGTTCAGGGTTGACGCTATTCTCTAAATCTCTTAGGTCCTGAGCATTTTGTACGTTTGTAACGGAGATGCACCAAGAGATGGAAGTCAAAAGTTGCAACCATAGGATAGATAAATGAGCTACTATTATATTTGTATGTGTGTCACTTGGTTGGAACTTTTTGATCAAATGGTTGAAATAAGCAATTGATGCACCGAATATAATTCCGGTTAAAAACATAGGAACGATCAGGGCCCTGCTGTTCCTGTATGCAATATTAAAGATGGCTTCGAGAGTTCGAAGAACAAAAAGCAATATCGACGATATTGTGATAATTATGAGTGATGGCTTATTGATCCACAAAACAGTATGTACTAATTTGATTGAAATTCCAGCTAACACAATGCAGGATATGCAGTATATGCTGCTCAATGCTATAGCGTAGTGTTGGTATGCCATTGTTTTCTTTTGCTGAAGGCTTCCCTGGCTTACTTGGATCCGTTCCTCTAGCCTAAGGAAACATTGAAAGTTAATTGGAAATTGCAAGCATGATTCCAAAATAGCATTTCAAAGTTGTAATTAATTAAAAGGGTAGATCAGAATGCTTGTTCAAAGCACAATCTTAATTTAACATATTACAGTACTTCTTTTTGCATTGTTTACATATTTAACAGTGTTTTTCATCTTTTCTCTGAACAAACCGTAGAAAGCAAAAAATATAATATTTACCGTAGTGCCCGTTTAGGAAAATGTTCCTGACCAAGTAGCTATCATTTTTTTTGCTACAAAAATAGAGCACGCTTATTCAGGATCTTTGATGAAACATACACAATGAATGAAATCTGATTATACCTAAAAACTTCTGTGATTTATTTTTGACAAAAAGATATTCGATGTTTTAGTGTCTTTTTTAGAATTATAAAAGTTGATGTGTTAGAAAGCACGTGCTACATACAATATAACTTGATAAATGCTCACTCTTTGAGCCTGTGAAGGAAAACTTCGGCTTGTTTGAAATAACGTCTGCCATCTTCATCTATTATCACCAAACTCAAGTAGTGCTGGACAGAAAAAGATGATAATTGCATGTTTGGAACAAGTTCGTAACCGCTAAGAAATAGTCTTATTGGTATTGTTTCGCCCTTCACTGGAGATCCATCCATTATTTCGTATCTGACTGAGTTTTTGTCGCTTACTTTGTCCCCATTGGTCATTTTTTCTCTTGTTATCAAACTCAATTCCATGTGTTTCACTTTTAGTCTCGTCAATAGAAAATATATTCTCCCCATAATGACATCGTTCAATGTATAATGCTGTTTGGCATATTCAAACTCTATATGTAAACAATTTTCAATCCCAATATCTAACTTTACAGGTTTGACTTCAAGGGATTCGGGATCGTCGTATAATTCCACCCACATTTTTTTCGTTTTAGTAACATCTGATGATTTTCTATTCACTGTGACCTTCAAATAGTACATCACTTCTACATTTGTCCCCTTGTAACTGTCATGTCTTTTTTGAACATCTTTGAAACTGAATTTCACACTCTGGGAGTGAACCAATTCACCTGCAGGATAAAGTTCCGCTGTCAAACACAAAAATGTATCGATCAACGGAGTGTCAGTATTACCAGAGGCTGATGAAGCTTTACTATCTGTCTTCCTCATATCTACACATCCCATAAGACTTATCTTCACACCAGTATGATCAACTTTCTTTCCCTCGCTTCTAACCCTCAATGTTACTACTCCACTAACGCTTTCGCCGTCTTCGAAAATAGGTATTCTATCCATTATCCCTTGTTTCTTGTTGGGAAGCTCCATTATTTTACGATTGTCTTCGTCATCTATAGAGATATCGATATCAACAGGTGGTTTGAAAAAAGATGACATTTGTGTGGTTTTCAGTTTCTTCTTGTGTGCCAGAGCTTATCTATATTCATTTTCATCATCAAACGAATTGGGTGTGTGAAGTCTTGGAAAAAAAAATGAAGCGAGAAACCAAAAAAGCCTGTAATTTTACCCCGATTGCTCTTGCAAAACATCTTCAAATTTACGTATTTACAGAGGCTTTACAATTAGTTATGTACGTATATATACAGATGCAAGTTGCAGATTCATTTTTTGTCTGCTTCTGTTTTTTGAGAGTACAAATACGGCACACAATCAACGTTGTAAGTTGTTAGGTTTTTTAAGATTCTTGAGTCGCAAGTAATTGGTTGGACCCATTCACTTCCTTTGGCAATCCCGGTCTTCACCCAGCCCTTTGGCCATTCATCTTCCTCTTCTATTTTCCCAGATAGAAAGTCCTGCTCTTGCATGGATCTGACGTCTTGCAATACAAGACTTGTGGCTTGACGACAATATTCCTCGGTCTGATATCTTTTTGTGTAGAATCTGTAAACTTTTCTGGGAAAATTTAAAAACCCGCTGATGATTGGTTGTGGGATACAAAGAACAGGTTGGTTGAAAATATATGGTATGTTAGTTTTAACGTCTCTAGTTCTGTTTTCCAACTCTTTTGGCGGGTAGTTGTACTGTTCGTAATTGCTTTTGTCAATGTACGATTTTGGAACGTAATCTGGCATTTTCGTTTCGTCCAATAAGTGGTCAGGTTTGTCCTTCAACTGCTTGTTTCTCCATTCTTGTTTTTTCTCATCCAAAGAATCTTTTACGTCATCTGGCATTTCTAATGGTCCTAGTAGACCCTCATTTAAACCTGCAATGTATTCTTTGTACGCACCTCTCCCTATACATATGACACCACCTGCCAAACGAATGTCTTCTTGCAAAGAATCCTCTGTTGTGAAATTTGGATGCTTTGCCATCTCTTTATTTCCATAAAACACACCAAGTAAGTTTTTCAAATCAAATTCAGACTTGAACTTTTTAGCCTGAATCATTTCTTCAACTGGATCCACAACGGTGTCTTTTGGATTATTTCTCTTGAACAAAGTACTCACACTGGACGCTTTCCCCCATGCTTTCCCCATTTTGAAGCGCAGCCCACTTTCAAGCAGTTTTTTCGCATTTATTTCTTCAAGTTCTTTCTCATAGAGAATTATTTCACTTCTTAAGTTTCTGATTTCTCTGCTCACTTGCAGTCTCAATGCACCCTGGGTGTCTGATGTGAACAACTCATAATCCAACCCCGCAGAAAACAAAACAGGCTTGATGTATTTTCTCCATGTTTGCATCGAGCTTTCCAAGTAGTCATCTGGAGGTGGGGCAATGAAGACAGAGAGCTTTCTTGATTTTAGATACCACGGATAGTCTTTGTTCAGTTTATTGTCTTCTAGTATACCGCTCACCTTGGCACAGTAGGCGTCTCTTATCTTAATCTGCTCTCTCTTGTCGTAAAGCCAGCCACCGACTCCAGAAGCCAACACCGCCCAGAAAGCCATCCATTTAGGACCTGGCAGTTTGGCCTTGAAATAAGGTATACCCATGGCTTTTAGTGCCGGATTCCCCTTTGGTTTCTCAAGTGTTTGCATCACCAGTTCAGCTTCTTTTGCTACTGCTTTTGATTTTTCACTCATCGCTGAGATTTTTTTTTGTTTGTCTTCATTCTCCTTTTCAAAGGACGATCACTTCGACAAGAGAATGATGCCCAATATTTCACCAGTTTCCTAAATAACAATTTTCTTTTTTCACTTAATCATCAAGCCACTAAATTACAGCACGTGACATATATCTTTTTATAACACCGGAAATGTAGATAGCAAGTTCCCAGGTTTGTGAGATTGAATACAAACATATTTACATATAATATACATGTTCATGCTTGTTGCTGATCGCCAGAAGTCGATTCGTTGTTCAGAAAGTTTATAGATGGTAGCACGACACTGTTGTTGTGTGCTGGCAGAGGTACAGAGCTCTCTGGATGTTTGTTGTTCGAGTCGAACGACATTGAGTAATTCAGTTTTAAACCGGACGGCGTGTTGTACCGTGTTGCATGAGATTGCTCGTTGGCCAAACCAGTTGGCTGAACATAATTCGTAAAAGTTGGGTTTGCCGGCACAGGTGTGTTGTTGATGTTGCTGCTGTTGCTACCAGTTGAGCCTACCCAAGAATCTCTTCTTCCTTGATGAGGTGGGGCACCATACGATTGCAACTGTGTGTTTGAGGTACTATATGGAATACATGTAGTTCCTAAAGGCATCATTGACAGTGGTGGTTGTTGTTGCTGAGGATAATGGTGTTGAATTTCTTGGTTGGATAGGGGTATTAACTGTTTTGACAGTCTCCTCTTCAGGTTATCTTCTTTTAATGAACTGTTAATTGGAGTGTTATTAAGTTCTGGTTTCCCCACCACAGAAGGACTGTTTAAAAGTAGAGATATATTTGATCCTCTTCTTCCTAGATTCATCAAGTTATCACTAGAATTGTTTGGTTGGACATAATTCGCACTTGGATTCATATGATAGTGTTGCTTAAACAATGAAGATTCTTCGTGAAGAGATGTTGTTGGTGTTGATGTTGCAGAAGATAGAGAAGGATGAAACTTTGTATTCCATTTCATCAAGCTGTTTGCACTTGCTGATCGTGTGATATTCCCGTTAGTGTTGATGATTGGAGCACTACTTGAATTACCGTTGTTATTATTATTAGGATTAATCAATACAGGAGTCCCAATATTAGGTATTGTGTTGGAATGAGGCTGATTGTTGATTCCCAAAGATCCACTAGAGCCATTTGATACTGTAGTGGTTAATGACACCACAGAGTTTCTCACAGGAATATTGTAAGGGAAAGCAGGTATTGATTGTGTATTAGTTGATGGATTCAACGAAGAATAAGAATGACTAGTACCGCTGCTACTATTGTTGGTAACAGCATTATTAGTGTTTTGGGTCATGTGAATAGGAGACTCTGGAGATGGCACTGCAGAAGGTTGTTGATAAAATGTGTGTGGATTTGTATTTAAAGGTAACGCAATAGATTTTCTTTTAAAAGGCGGACCCATGACTGGAGTGTGGTTGATATGAATGTTACTGTTGCTGATGTTGCCACTCGAATTAGTTGGTGTTGTAGAATTCCCATCCAAGTACAAAACAGATGATCTTCTTGAAGCGTTTGAAGAATTATTTGATAAAAAATCATAAGAATAAGAGTTTTTTCTGGATATTATTGAATCATTGAAATTTGTAACTTGTGTAAATGTCTGTAATGAAGGATTTGATGAATTGGGTTGCATGAAAGGATGTGTATTTATATTGTTTGTATGTGGTTTTTTCATTTGTTGATTATTTGACACTTGTGGTTGGTGCCCTGATACAGGTTGTTGGTGTTGTAAATTGTCCATAGTTATTTGATGACTCAATTGTTGGACTCTTTGATTTCTTCTTTTTCTTTTGTTTTGACCACCGTTCCACCAATTTTTTATCGTATTGTCACTTCTTCCATTCCCAATAATTCTTGATATTTCTGCCCATTTTTTACCTAAATTCTTAACCAATTCTTCAATTTTCAAACCTTCTTCTTCTGATATTGGTGTTTTATTTAATGACGGTTTTAAATTCTGATGATATCTTTCTCTACATTGTTTTGGTGTTCTTGATTTAATATTATTTGAAATTCTAACCCAATTGGATATTCCGTAGTTTGTTGCATATTGTAAAAGCATATAGTCTTCTTCTTCCGTCCATGGTCCTCTTTTAATACTTAAATGCATAGGATCTTGCTCTTCTTGATGTTGTTGTTGTTGTTGTTGTTGTTCGTTCATCACTGATGATTGATTTATGTTGGTGGGCACCATAATGACTGAATTTGATGGGTCGTGATTATCCTTTTCAATATATATCAAACTTAATCTTACACGAATGAAGATTACAAAGAATTTTAATATTATTCAAAACATTGTCAAACAATCACTGTCACCGAAAGTTTTCAACAAAAAAAAAAAAAAAAAAAAAAAACTTCAGGGAAAAGTATAAGAACCAAACAAAGAAACATTCATACAATCAATCCAGAAGTAAAGAAAACATCCCATTTAAAATTCATATTCTATCGCCATGAACACTCAAAACGTTTTATAAATATTGCAATTCCATAATTACAAACAACAAATGAAAATTTAACTTCATTTTCAAAAAACGTTTCAATATAGTTCCATTTTTGATAATTTATATATCATTATATTTAGAAAGTCATATCACTGGGAAACTTCTCAACCCAGCAATGTTCATAACACTTTATAACCTTATAGATTAAATAACAATAAAATATTTATCTAATAAAAATAATCCTCAAGGACACGATTGTTTCATTAACTATTCATTATCTATTCAAAACCAATAACTGATATATAGAAAATAAGATGACGTTAAGGTTTATATCCCTTCGTGAAAGACTAAGAGTGTATTAATATTATTTTTTTTGTTGAGTACTTTTTTAAAGTTAGTTTTGTTGTAACGGGTTATTCTAACGGAAGAATTATGTGAAAAATATTTTGATGACTAAGAAAATCTTTTTTCATTTGAAAAGAGAAAAAATAAGGAGACAGCAAAAAAAGAGAACAGTTAAAGGAAACTAACTGAGCAGTAAAGGTTATAATAGATATCTACTGTTAATGAATAACTGATTTGAACTATTATTATTATTATTATTATTATTATTAATCATGACTCTAAGACTAAATTAGTATTTGATCTACAGCATTATTTAAAGTTTTGCTTTCGGTTTAGAGATAATAAAAAAAAAAAAGAAGACGTTTTCTCCTATTAACTCAAGATAAAAATCTCGATTTTTTTTTTTCTTGTTAAACGATCTTGAACACTTTGATCTGTTACTCTTTTGTTAAAAGCATTGTTTAAAATCAGCCGTATGATATTATTAATGAAAACAATTTAAAAATATGAAACAAGTTTTGATAAAAAACAAGAATTGAAAAAAATAAAAAAAAAAGAAAATTATTCAGTGTATTTGCAAAACTTCTCTATTGTCTTGTGTCTATTGGATAATAAAAGTGGTATCTATGGTGGTGTGTTTCATTTACATACTACTCTAAGCAATGTAATAAAATAATAATATAAAATGTGAAATTTTACAAAAACAAATATGAGAATGTGGTAATTGTATATTAGGAGAAAAAAAAATGATGGTACAGTACAAATTAAAATAAGTTATTCTGTTTTTGTTATTGTTTTAGATTCTTGTTATTGTTTTTTTTGTGCTGCTATGCGGCTATGATGCTCGGCATCTAAAAAAAAAATAGTTTTCAATATTCAATATTTAAGAGAATGTGGTGAGAATATTTTAATTTTATTTTTAATATGACACAAGATGTATTAAAAACAATAGTAGTTTACAAAAAAAAAATCTTGTTCCATGGAAATATAAAATGAATAAAATCTTGTTCCACGGAAATTTTCTTTTGAAAAAAAATTCGGACATGTACCCAATTAGGAATTTCCATTAAGGGCGCGGATATTGCCGAGGCTAATCTTTTGAAAGGGTGATAATGAAACATACAATTGGTATATAAAAAATGAAACATACAATTCGCCAATATTCTATGATTTCCAACTGGGTTTAATGTCTCTTATACATTTAGCATAACGGTATAGTTTGCTCACATCAGAAAAACTAGCATTATCTCCGTAGTAAAATAGTCTAAATATACAGTCTCTATCGATATCTCCATTCCCTAAATCTATTGATAGATCTAAAGATCCACTACTTCTTTGAAAATACCACTTATTAACAACGTTATCTTTTCTACTTCTCCAAAATAAACCTTTACCGAACTTTTCAAACATTTCATTAAATATCATATCCGATATTCCTAAAGATCCTTTCAAATGAGGCATGACTGCAAATTTATCCAAATATGCAAATTGTTTTTTTTCTGGGGAATTGGTTGTTGTAGGCTCATAAGTTAAAATGGCAATTCCTTCATAATCTCCCATAACTATTATAGACGCTATATTACCATTAATTCTTTTTAAATAATGAGAAAGATCAAGTTCTCGATTAAAACTAGAATTGATTATTTTAGTGAATTTATTAAGATCGAGTTTCAAATGTGGAGGTATGACTAATGCAGATGAAGTAGTGCTTTCTTGAGTCCAAAATTCTTGTGGTAAATACAGAGAGTTGTGTTGATTTAAAGTTCTGTAATCAAAAAATCTGATATCAACCCCTTTTTTCACAACCGTAGTGTAAAAAGATGCAATGTCCTCTGGTGCAATATTACTGTCTTGATTCGAAAGTGAAAAAGATGGCGAAAATGAAAAGGAGTCATTTGATTGCTCATTTTCACTGGAAAAAATAGTTTCGTACCATTTTTTATCTTTTGTGCTCTTATCAATTTGAGTTTTTTTGAAACTTGGTAAGGATGATGATATCAATGAACGATCAGTTAAAACATTATAGAGCAATGGATTTTTTTTTGTATTTTCATTTTCAAAAAAACAGCAACTCTCTAATCTCCCAATTACACCAGTAGCGCTCAATGGTAAATTTTGTAATCCAAGTTTCATAATAGCTAAATTTTTGATACTTTGTTCCAATGATTTAATTTTGATAGTATTGAATTCTTTTTTAGATTGAATTTTTTGATCTCTTAACATTTTTCTTTTTTCATCAACCTGGTTTGTTAATTTAGTTTCAATTGTATCATACTCATCACTTAAATTAACGGAAACATGAGAAAAATTGTTTCTTTCTGTTGAAGGAATCCCACCAGATTCATTAAGAATAAATATCTTCTCAATTGATAATATTTTTTTCTTTTCTTGATTGCTGTTTTCTTTTAATAACAGTTTAATCAATTGAGATATATATTGAGGCAAATCTGTTGCTAATTTTTTACTACAAAAAAATTCATCAAAAATTATTGGTTCTACAATAGGTATGACACCATGTTGCATAATATCTTTGACCACTGGATAACTTAATTTACAAATTTCCTGCCCCTTTTCCTCTGTCTTGGTCATCAGTTCGGGACAAATGAGTGATCTAATACCATTTTGTGAAAAATTAAAGTCTAAAATTTTGGCAGCTTCGTAACTTGACTGCTTGTTACAATTTTCATCTATAACAATAATGGGATTGATTCCTAATTTTTGAAGTTTTGAAACTGTTGATGTAAATCCAGATAACAGAGGTGAAAGTTGTGGTAGTATAGATGTGTTTCTTGTATTACCATTATTGTTATTGTTTAACGATAAATCGGTTTTCGATGATTTGGAAAACAAATCTTGCAGTACAATCACACATGCATTGAATTTTTCACCACTAGCATATTTTTTCAGATAGTCTTTTGCCTCTCTTCTCGTTGCTGTTGAACTCAAAATCGACATAATAAACTCTTTTTTATCTTGACCATCACGATTGTAATAATGTATGCTTTGACAACTATTCAATTGCAAAGGCACTCTCCTTGCTGTTTTTGGTGAAAATATAGATCTGAACGACCCTAATGGTTTTGCTATGATTAATGTACGGATCATTGACTCCTGGTCTGTTTGTTTGTTTTTTTTGTCAAGATTTATGTTCCAATTGACTCATTGCAGATCATTCCTGTGCAACAATTAATATTATAAAAATCGAGTTTCAGTTACCTGGAAGTAGGTCAAGATGTGACATTCTCCAAAATAAAAATTCATTTTTTAAACTAAATTGATCAAAGCTATTTACCTACATCCGATTAAAACCTGGCCATCACCGATGAAACGGTAACAAGCGGTAATAAAAAGCCTAAGATCTCACATTTATATAGATAAAGCATTAATATTAGCTTCATCATACCAAAGAAATGAAGAAAAAAAAAAAGTGGAAACTTACACAACACAGGTGCGTTTTGATACCCGCATGATGTTTTGTTTTTTTTTTCATTCTACCTCTCTCTCTTTTTCGCTTACAAGCTTTCTTGTTCTTTCAAATTTAGACGCCAACTTAAAAAACGTTCTCTCTTCAAAACAAATTGATAAAACCAATTAATCAAAACCATAGATCTAATAACATGTCATTTCCAGAACATCTCCAGTCCAATTTTTTGCCTGAAGAAATACAGTTTTTAGTGGAAAACGAGCTGGTTAAAGTTTTACCAAGAATCACAACAAGAAGTAAAAAAGATTCTTCTTCTTCTTCTTCATCTACAAGCGACAAAAACAATAGGGGAACACCTGCTTTAAAATTAAGCTTGATCTCTGTTGACGATAGTAATGTTAATAACATGATAGCAATGAGACAAACAGAACTGCCGCTATGGATGGCACTTTTTTTGAAAGAGCAGAAAAAATGTAATTTGATACCACCAGTTTGGTTGAATACAAAGAAATTGGAAAATTTTATAGATTTTGAAATTGCAAACCCAATGAAGTTTAGTGCTTTACCATGGCACTGGTTGGTAATTGCAAAAGTATATTTTTCCAAGTGTCCAGATGATTTAAGTGATCCAGTACATATTCTGAGAGGAAAATGTCAAGATTTGCGAGAAATTAGAGCCGCCAAAGTTCACAAAGGTTTGGAAGCAATGAATGAATCACATCTGCAACTAGACAACTTGTCTCTACTAGAAATCAACGAATCTAGACCATTTATTATATCAGTCATGAATAAGATGAAAGATATTCACAAATCCAGTATAGAAAACACCGACATTAACTCTTCAATGCCATACAACGATGATTGAACATGGCACGTGATATTAAATTGCTTGTTTTGAAATTTAGTTTAGCTTGAACTTGACAAAAAAGTGTGGATGTGGTGTGGGTGTAGTTTTTTTTTATCAAGCTGCGGGACTATTGCAGAAGAAAAACAAAAAAATGTTTAAAGCAAAAATTTTGAGTTCATTTAATTTGCAATTGTTACTGATTTTGATAATTTTTGAAATTTTCTTATCATTATTTGAGCCAGGCGTAAGCGAAGTTTTTTTTTTTTCGTGCGTGGTGCAATTCGTTTGAAAGTCAACACTCTATTTCAATGAACCTATGTAAGTTGATGAATTTTAACATATCATCTTTGAATCAAGTAAAAAGACAAAACCTCAACACAAAAAAACACATCAGATATGCAAGTTAAAAGTTTGATGGCCTGCGCAATTGCAGGTACCACTTTAACTTCTGCCATTGCTATTCCTCCTTTTCAAAACACAGAAACCCTATTCAAATTGAATGACGATGACCAAGAATCATTTTCTTCCGAACTTGTCGAATACATGTCCGCTGCGTCATGGTTCCCACACATGCCAAATTGGTTGAAACCAGTTGTCAATTCTGAAAAATTGCAAGAATTAGTTACTGTTGATGAGTTGAACAGTACTGCCAGCGAACTGTATGAAGTTGCCAAAGCTTCATTAAAAAAATATGGACATCCAACTAGAGTCATTGGTTCTCCTGGTCATTGGGCTACAATTAATTGGATTTTATCAAAATTGGACCAACACAGAGATTACTACGATATCTACTTACAAGAATTCCCAGCTATTAATGGGAAAGTTAAATCTTTCAATTTAACTTATGTTGACGGTACTGAAGTCAAACATGCTGCACCATTTTCTTTAACTCCAGGTGTTGAATCTTTTACTGGTAAAGTTATTGAAATTCCAAATTTGGGTTGCGACGCTAAAGATTTCGAATATGTCGCCCCTAAAAAGGGAAAATCCATTGCTTTGATTGAAAGAGGTCAATGTCCATTTTCTGTAAAAGCTAAATTAGCTGGTAAAGCTGGTTTCCATGCTGCTGTTATTTACGACAATGAAGACTCTAAAACTCCAGTCAGTGGAACATTAGAAAAACCAAACAAACACGTTGTTGCCACCATTGGTGTTACCAAAGATGTTGGTTCCTATTTAAAGAAAAAAATCGCTGAATCGGAAAACAAATTTTACTTAAACTTTGCCGTTGATGCAATTGTTGAAAAAATTGTTACCAAAAATATTGTTTGCGAAACTAAGCATGGTAACGATGAAAACATTGTTGCCTTAGGGTCTCATACTGATTCTGTTTCTGCTGGACCAGGTTTGAACGATGATGGTTCCGGTGTTATCTCGTTGTTAACTGTTGCTCAACATCTACCTAAATTCAAAGTCAACAACAAAGTTAGATTTTTGTTCGTCTCTGCTGAAGAAGAAGGTTTGCTAGGTTCTTCTTATTATGCTGATCACTTGACTGAAGAAGAAAATTCCAAGATTAGATTATTCATGGATTATGATATGATGGCTTCTCCAAACTATCAATATCAAGTTTATGATGCTAATAACTCTGTCAATCCAAACGGTTCTGAAGAATTGAAAAATTTGTACATTGATTACTATGTTTCACACGGTTTGAACTACACTTTGATTCCATTTGATGGTAGATCTGATTATGTTGGTTTCTTAAAGGCTAATCCATACCCAATTCCAGCTGGTGGTATTGCTACTGGTGCCGAAGCTAATAACACTGACAATGGTTTGGTTTTAGACAAATGTTACCATGAGTTATGTGACGATTTAACCAACTTGAACTATGATGCCTTTTTGACAAACACCAAATTGATTGCTCACTCTGTCGCCACATACGGTAAATCTTTGGAAGACTTCCCAGTCAGAGAATTCCCTGGAAACAATACAATCTCTGCCACTTCTAAGAAACCTCAAGATTTCAAATACAGTGCATCTCGTTTAATTATTTAGAGCTTTTGCATTCTTAAAAGATGGTTAATTATATAATATTAATATATGATCTAGTTGATCAAAAAAAAGAAAGAAAAAACAAGAAAAATTGTTGTACTCTTCATAAGAGATGAATATTTTGTAACTCCAATCAATCAAAAAAACCTTCTCCCTTTGGAGCTTCTTACATCGTCGTACTCTTTTCTTGTGGTATCGTCATTCAATACTTCGTATGCTTCGTTGATTTCATGCACCAGCAGTTCTGTCTTGTCTTTGTCTTCTTGACTTTTCTGTTTGTCAGGATGATTTTGTTTAATCAAGTTCAAGTATGCTGATCTGATTTCCTTAGAGGAAGCACCGTTTTTCAATCCTAAAACGCTATAATAATCTTTGTCTGCGTTTATATTGGATTGTTGTTGTTGTTGTTGTTGCTGTTGATGATGATATTGTTGTTGGTGACCACCTTGTTGGAACCTTCTAAAAAATTCTTGTTGCTGTTGTTGTTGCTGTTGTTGTTCTTGTTGTATGATTCTTGAAAGTTTGCCGTGTAAATCATTCAACTTTTTGTGAAACCAAGGAGAGTTCGTGTTTTGAACCTGTTCATCCCAACAATTGTCTTTGTCTTTCAAAAACTTGTGTGCTATTTTGACGTCAGTTTTCTCTAAAACTTTCATGGCTATGTGTGGAGAAACTTCTTCCCAAAAAACATCCAACTCTTCGTTACCGTAGTTTTTTCTCAAATTAAGCAATTTACTCAAATATGGAGACTCGGAAGTTTTCTTGCTAGCCAAATTCTGACAATCGTGTGCAATGGTCGATAAAACATAAATCTCCCTTATCAAAGGTAAATGTCTCCCATGTTTATAGAATTTTGCTAGCTCAGGGAAAGTATTCATCAATTGAGGAGTTAATTTTTTTGTAATTTCATTCACCATTGATCTTTTTGGATTTTCCATCAATTTGATAAAAGAAGCAGCCCATTTGACGTCAAACTCGGTATCAAAATACGAACTTGCACCTGTAAACTTGTGGACTTTGCTCAACTTGTTTTGGATTTTCAAAAAAGAATTGCATATTTTGTTGTCCATATCTAAATCGTAACATTGTTTCAAAGACTTTAATGCGGATTTTGGATTCGTCAAGATAAACGTCTGTAGCATTGATATTTTGGAATACATTTCTGCCCGCTCGTTTATTGAAAGAATTTTTCTATATTTTTCCAATATGATTTGATAACTCCCCACAACTTGCTGGATATTATAGATTATGTCGTTTTCATTGTCAAAATTCTCGATTTCGTAAAGTAAATGATGGATATACTCGGTTCGATAATTTTTAGAATAGGGTGATACCACAATTTTCTCACTAATTGGTAAATTCTCAATTTCTTCGGAGTTCCCAATACCAAATTTTTCATTCAAATCGTTCAATCTGGTGCTACTCAAATCTTTCCAGTGGGTTTGTGATATTTTCCCAAATATTTGAATCGCCTCGAATTCTTCACCACCCATAAATTTATTCAATCCTAGATAATACAAATTTTCTTCGTAGAATTTCAACACTTCCTTGTTTTTCTCCTTATTGCATTCATTGGAATCTAAAAATTGGACAACTCTTTGATAATCATTGGTAGATGACGGTGGGCCAGTTTTGAAAGACAGAGCTTCATAGACTGCATCTCTATCGCACACGGATGCTGACTTGACCAACACTGCAAAGTACAGAACGGCACAAGAAAGGGTTTTAATGATCACCATTACTCAATGTCCCTAGCTTTATTGTGTTTTACGGGACTATGTTTTCTATGTTCAATTAAACACATATATGGCAATGTATATAAAAAATAGAGATCAGATTCGGTTAGTGACAAACTAAGGCTGAACAATTATGCCACCTATATCTTTTTATGCCAAAATGAGTTGTTTTTAGAGAGCAATATGTATCCATACCAGACAAAAGTATAAAATACGGGCGTGTGGCGTAGTTGGTAGCGCGCTCCCTTAGCATGGGAGAGGTCTCCGGTTCGACTCCGGACTCGTCCAGTATTAATTTTTTTACAGTTTTTTTGTTTAAACATGTTTCCCTTGCTTTATTTTTAATGAGATGAGAGCTATCCTTTGTGTTTTTTTTTGCTATAGAAACACATATAGATAAAGATATGCCACCAATTTGAATAAACATTAGCACAAATGAGTGTTAGTACTGTGACTGATCGCATCTTTGAAAAAATCCTGGTGAAGTTGAGAGATGTACAAATATATAAATGTTGCAGATTAGCGGGATTCGCGGTATACTCTTATTAGACCTTATTTCAATTATAATTATGCTTCAGAGAGGGGTGGCAGTTTTTTTTTTTTCTTTGAGCCTCTGCCGTTATGGCGTTGTATAGAAAAGAAGCTTAAAAAACTGGAAAGAGAACTTTGCAAGAAAATTTAAAAAGGGCAATGGGAACTCAATACACTGACATTTTTCATTAAGCAATGCTATTTGGACCATCCATTGATGCTAAAAACTGTGTAGCTAAGTGGAACAGATGACTCGATCTGATATTGCGCACATCTTTCAAGATGAAGCAATTATTGCCTTGTTCCATTGTTCACTTCCAATTGAGTTGAGATAGTACATTGCTAAGAAAAACCCCCCAAACTTTAGGCAGTGATTGTGTGTTGTTATCATAAATCCAGAGCAAATGAGAAGAGATCTTAAGAGGGCTCTAAAATATTGATGTGGTAAGAACATACGAAAAATTGATGCAATTAGAAATAAAAAAGGATGGTGCGAAAGGGATTAATTGCAAGAAGGCAGGTAACAACAAAGAGAGTTTCTTCTATCATGAAAAATACTATCTGGATAGAGATTATGCCGCTAAACGTACAGACTAAGTAACAAAGTGCTCTCACAACGGTGCAAAAAAGACTTGCAATAACAATTTTACAAAACAGGAGGATTTGTGAGTCACTTCAATGCACAAGAATAGACGGCGACCAAGTTGAAAAATATACGCAATTTATCAGGGAAGTGTGTTTTTGAAAGATATCTTACAGGCAGGAAAGTGCGGTTTGAGCCAGCGAGGCACAGATGTTGTATATAAGATAAAAAAATCATGTGTGGTGTGAGATATTATCATCAAGCTATATTAGCTTAAAATATAAAATACGGGCGTGTGGCGTAGTTGGTAGCGCGCTCCCTTAGCATGGGAGAGGTCTCCGGTTCGACTCCGGACTCGTCCAGTATTATTTTTTTTACAGTTTTTTGCTTTAAATTTTTTTTTTGTTTAATTTTTAGATTTACTTTAATAACTTTTACACAGTAAGGTATCCTTAACTGATAATTACAAACTATTATTAAAAAATAAACAATGTAGAAGAAGTGAGTTTTTAGTGTTTCTAAATGGGCACAAAATTTCATTACAATTAATACTCTGTATTGTACTGCGATTATATTACATTTGAATTATATATTAGAAATACATAAAAAAATATGAATTTAATTAAAACATAGGAGAAAGACCGGCTTTCTTTGATTTTTGTCTATGTATTATCATTTTTTTTCTTCCACCATATGTGTTTCTTCCTCATCTTCATTGGTTAAGACATCAGAGTACTCTTCTTGATTATCGATGTATTGATAAACGTCCAAGTCACCTTCGTATTTCAACATACCGAGTTTTGCACATTCTTCTTCACTGAAACAGTTGAAATAATCCACCGGATCATTTTTCCCCAATTTTTCATGCTTCAATGGGAACAAGATATGAGAAATTAGATAGGTGGAGGCTGAAACAACAGGAATGAAAATCATGTATCCGTAAAAATAGTTCATCATTCCCGTATTTGGTTTTGTATCTGGATTACAACTGTAGTATAGACCGGGGAATCCTAAGGCCATACCAATGAGACAAGACCCCAGTGCCCTCATGTTGAAGCCGTGCCAGTACCAATATGAACCTTTTGGAGACATGGTGAAAAAGTCTATCAATGAAATTTTACATTTTCTAACATACCAATATTCAATCCAACCAAGTGCAGAAATGGGTAAAGTGAAAACACCAAATGCACCCATAACGTCTAAGAACTTTGAAGAAGAAGTGAAATATGTCCATGGACAAGTGATCCAAGAAAGTAACAAACAAATAATAGTTCCTCTTTTAATATCAATATACTTTGGAGAATAAACTGTTAGATCCATACCAATCGCATAAGCGTTTTGTGTCATGTTTAGCATCAATTGACAAAATGAAAATGCAAAACCCAAAAAAAATGATGCAGCTCTGGCTTTGGAAGAATAATTATCAGTTAACCATTGTTCAGTGATTTTGTATGGTAAATAATAAGCTTCTCCGTACAATTTGATACAACCACTAGCAACAACCATACCCCATGTACAAACTAAAGTTGCAGTCACAGTTAATGAAACCCCAATAACAATATTTGACCACATCTGTTTTTTGCTGGGAACAAATCTTGTGTAATCATTTTGGTTAGTGACTGGGGCACCAACACCTGAGTACCAAATGGTCATAGCATATAACCACATCCAGCCCGTTTCTGATTTACTTGTTGTTGTATCATGAGCATACCATGATGGACCAGGACCAGCTTTATGAGTAATATATATGAAAATTCCCAAAACACCAAAAAATGTTAAAATACAACTCCACATTGATAGAGAACCAACTTTACGTGGATGAATCCATGCCATTGGATAACAAATTGCTTGAAAAATTAAAAAACCAACAAAACTTTTGGTATCAAAAGGAACACTATCTGGGAAATAATTTGGTAGGTGTAAATAATGATGACTCAATGCATCTATCATCATATTAATACACAAACCACCACTCCATGAAAGATAACCAAACATAACTAAACTTAAACCCATTCTAACCAAAACACCAAAATATGAACCTTTTATACCAAATAACATTCTTTGAGTTAAACCATAACCAACATGATATTTAAAACCCATAAATCCAGAAAGAACAATATAAATTGAAATGATAATATTTGCAATAACAATAGCAACAATTGATGATTTAATATTCAATCCTAAGCCTAATAAAGCACCTCCTGTACTATATGTCATAATGGAGCAATTTGGAATACTCCAATAAGAAGAGATAGCAGTTACACCATAAGTTTGTTTTGAAGATTCAATAGGTTCTAAATCAGGATTTCTTAATAAAGAAATTGGTTTCCCCTCATGAGGAACTTGTAATTTTTCCATAAATTCAGAGAATTTTGTTTGTGGAGGTCCAACATTTTCAATTTTCAGTTGTTCATGAATAAGTACTTTATCCAAATTACTGACTACTGAAGCAATTTGATGGATATCAGGCGTAGAGATATTTGCTTCTAGATTACTCATTGCCTCTTGATGTTGTTGTTGTTGTTGTTGTTGCTTGTTATTATATTATTTTTGTAGATAAATTTTCTAAAGAATTGTTGAGGTTAATCAATGCATATTTCATATCTTATATATGAATGGTAATTTCTTTGGAGTAAGTAGTAGCAAGATAGAAACCCTTCTCCATCAAGCTCATCGAAACTTTTTAATCAATTGACAAAAAGGAATAGGAAAAGGAAAAATAAAAATAAAATTAAAAACTAATCCAAAATGGAAACTAAAATAATTATCATTTTTCAAATCAAGATAAGATGCATATCTCTAACTCTGTTTTGATCGTCATTACCGTTATTTTTTTTTTTCATTTTTTTTTTTTCATTAAAAACTTTACTGTTTATCCATTGTTTTGATTTACATGGGGGGATGATTACAAGTTATCATTATTAATAGTTTCTTGGTTTGCATGTGTTTTTTTTGTTTCCCTTTTCTTTCCTGTATCAATTACATATTATAGTATATTATGTAATTCTTGGTACTTTCAATGTGACTTATAGGAGTTTTTTTTTTTTTTTTTACTAAGCGCTAATTAGTTTCATCTAAGTAAAGCACGCAGATCAACAATAAATTTATTCCCGCGCAAATTATAATTATTTAATACTATTTTTCACATATCTGTATCATTTATAATAATCATCGGATCAAGAACAAACTGATAAGACAACTCTTTTTTTTTCTTTCTTATCACTTTCTTTTTATCTTAAAAACATTGGTGTGTAAACTTAGATGTCTGAGATTGGTAACTTTTTAATGAATCAGATTATGAGTTAGACATATGAATTGGTACATTAAAATAATGATGATCCTAACAATTATAAGAGGAAACGCTCAAATATACATCTAATTAATTAAAGATGTTAAAAAGATGTTTGTAATATACTATTGTAACTACTTTTATTCTTCATATAAATGAGATTGTTATTTGTTGATAACGTTGTTGCAAACACGTGAGCAAATACACCCAGATTTCACGTGACACAGAACGATTTATAAATTTTTTAGAGCCACGTGCTATGATATACATTTATTTTAATTTTTTTTTTTCATTTTTTTTTTTGGTGGCTTTTTTTTTTTTCTTCAGTTTCTTTAGCAAAGAAGAAAATATTGTCAATAAATATAACATGCACACTTTTTTTTAAAATTGATAAGGTTTAACGAATCTTTTATTCTTTTATTCATTTTAATATATATATAGATATAAGTTTAACCTTATATTAATGATATGTACACTTGGTTTGAAATCTCTATTTGAAAGGAATGATCATCAAATTGCCAAGACTTTACAGCTCCTCTCCCTTATTCCCAATACATTAAGACAAAACAAAACAAAACAAAAATAAAAATAAAAATAAATATTATTATCAATGCTGAGAGAATTACTGCAAACAAGAGATCATCAAGATTTATCAATTCCGCATTTGGCATACCTGACTTTTGAATCCATTACAGAAGTTGTTTTGGTTTGTCTTGCTGGGTTTTTATGTGCTTATAGTGGTATGCTTCCGAAACAAGGTCAAAAAACTATATCTATGCTAAATGTTATGGTTTTCACACCTGCTTTAATTTTTAGCAAGTTAGCTAAAAGTTTATCATTAAAAAAATTTTTAGAAATTTCAATTATACCATTGTTTTTTGCTCTGTCAACTGGTATTTCATATGTAGGTGCATGGTTACTTTCTAAATATTTCCAATTCGATATTGATGAAACAAATTTTGTTATTGCCAATTCTATCTTCGGTAATTCAAATTCTTTACCAGTTTCATTAACTTTATCTCTAGCATATACCTTGCCAGGTTTAACATGGGACGATATTGAAAATGATAATAGAGATAATGTTGCTTCAAGAGGTATTTTGTATCTATTAATTTTCCAACAAATTGGTCAAGTGGTTAGATGGAGTGTTGGTGCAAATAAATTATTGAAGTGGTCTGGTGAATCTGAATCTTCTTTTCAACACGGTTTTACATCACAACAACCTTCTTTGGCTCCTACTGAACAATCTTCTCAAAATTCCATTTTAGGAACCAATAGTGATAATACAAATAACATTTTTGCTGATGTGGAAAATAATACTGTATTACGTAAAATTTGGAATCATATAAGTAAAAGTTATAAAACTTTTATGTCATGTATGAATCCTCCATTATGGGCAATGTTATTTTCTCTTATTGTTGCTTCTGTGCCCTACTTACAAAACATTTTTTTCCATAAAGGTGGTTTTATTAATAATACAGTTTCTGATGCAATTACAGAATTGGGGAGTTTATCTATTCCATTGATCCTTATTGTTTTGGGTTCAAATTTGAATCCTTCTCCAGAAACTGCTCCAAAATCATTCAACTATAATAAATTGGTTTTCGCATCTATCGTAGGAAGAATGCTTTTACCATCATTGGTAATTTTACCAATCATTGCACTATCTGTCAAATACATTGGTGTCTCAATCTTGGATGATCCAATTTTCTTAGTTGTTGGTTTTATCTTAACAATTTCACCTCCTGCAATTCAATTAACTCAAATTACACAAATGAACGAATTTTTTGAAGCAGAAATGGCTGGTATTTTGTTCTGGGGGTATTGTATTTTAACACTACCTGTAACTATTGCAATTGTTATCTCTGCTATTGGTGTTTTGAAATGGTCAGGAAATTGATCTTTGAATTTTGATTAAAAAGCGGAAAAAAAAAAACATGCACTTCAAATCTTATAAACTTGTATAAATAAATGTATATATATATAAATAGTTGAATTTATATGTCAATCAATTGATTAAAACATTTATTTACTTGGTCACATGTGACTATTTTGAAATGTTTGGAAAACGCGAAATTAACGCGTTTAACAGATGAAGGACAGGAAAAAAACAAAAAAAAAACTAAAACTATCAACAACACGATGGTTCATCTGGTTTTTCTTTTCATCTATTAATCAAAGAAAAAAACTAAAGAGCAAAAGAAACCACACACGCAAAATGTACATCAAGAGGATCGCTATTCAAGGTTTCAAAACATACAAGAATACAACATTGGTAGACAACATTTCTCCACACCACAACGTTGTTATTGGGAGCAATGGGTCTGGGAAATCAAATTTTTTTGCTGCTATTAGGTTTGTGTTGAGTGACGATTACAACAATTTGAGAAGAGACGAGCGTGTGGCGTTGATTCACCAGGGCACAGGGTCCGTGATGAGTGCTTACGTGGAGATCATTTTTGACAACTCAGACAAAAGATTGCATTTGAATGAAGCCAACAAAAACTTTTATTCTCAGAACCAATACAACGAAGATGAAGTGGTCATTCGGAGAACAATTGGTTTGAAAAAAGATGAGTACTCTGTCAACGGCAAGTCTAAAACAAAACAGGAGATCAAATCTCTATTGGAGAGCGCAGGTTTTTCCACTTCTAACCCTTACTATATTGTTCCACAGGGAAGAATTACAGCTTTAACCAACGCAAAAGATTATGAAAGATTACAATTATTAAAAGAAGTCACTGGTGCAAACGTTTTTGAAAAAAAATTAAAAGATTCTTTGAATAATATGGATGAAACAAACAGTAAAAGAGAAAAAATCAATAACGAGTTGAAAGAGTTGAATTCAAAATTGCAAGATTTAAACGCAGAAAAGGAACAACTGGTTCAATGTCAAGTTTTCGAAAAACAAAAAAAAATCTTGGAATACACTTTGTATGATCGTGAATTGAACGATATAATAATAGAGATCAACAAATTTCAAGCAAATTACCAGGAAAACATTAATCAATCTTCAGAATACGTGGAAGAATTAGAAAAAAGAGAAAATTTGGTTAGAGAGCTTTTAGATAAAACTAAGTCTATCGAAAACGCATTGAATATTAAAGAATCTGTTGAATTGAGTCACTTAAAAGAATCGAAATTGGAATTGGAAACAGAACTTGCTAAACTAAATGTTGGCAAAAAAGATTTAGAACAATTTTTGGAAGATGAAAAATCAACTATCGAAACACAACTACACTTGCTTGAAGACCTCCAGTCTAAGATTCGATCTAATGATTTGAAAATTGGGAAAATAAAACCTCAATACGAAGCCTTGTTGGAAACAGAAACCAGTATAAAACATCAAATCGATACATTGTTACAAAGACAAAGGTATTTGATAAGTAAAAAGGGTAAATATGCTAATTTTCATACAAGAGAGGACAGAGATGCATCGATTCAACAAGATTTAGCAAGTTTGCAAAAAACTTTGGGAAATTCTAAACAAGATATCAAAGAAAATGAACAAGAGACCACAGAGCTAAATGAGAAACTAACATCTCTTGATGATCAAATAAACGATATACAAGATAATATAGACGGGCCGGAAATTTCCGCAAAGTTGCTTGATATCGATCAAACATTGAATCATCTAAGAACCGAATACTACGAAGAGATTGATGAAAGAAAACAACACTGGAGGGAGGAGCAAACTTTAAAGACAGTTTCAGACTCCCTGAACATGGACATCGAGCAGGCTGAAAGAAAGTTGAACGAAACAATGAATAGAAATCTATCCAACGGGTTAAGTGCAATCAAAAAAATATGCAAAAAACTAAATCTGACTGATAACAACGTTTATGGGACTTTAGGTGAGCTTATTCAATATAATGAAAAATATAAAACTTGTGTTGAAGCCATTGGTGGGAATGCGCTTTTTCATGTAGTTGTTGATAACGAAAACACTGCTACTATTTTGATGAATGAATTACACAAAGATAAATTGGGTAGAATTACATTCATGCCTTTAAACAAATTGAATTTATTTGAACAAGTAGAATACCCATCAACAGAAGAGAATTGCATCCCATTGATTAAAAAGTTGCATTTTGACGCCAAGTTTGCTCACGCAATCAAATTGATCTTTGGGAAAACTATTGTGGTTAAAGAGCTTAACACAGGTGTAAGATTAGCAAAACAATACAAACTTACCTCAATTACCCCAGATGGAGATAGAGTTGATCAAAAAGGTGTTTTATCAGGTGGGTTTAATGATTCTTATAACAAAAATACAAGATTGGACTGTTTGAAACTTTTAAAACAGAAAAGAAACGAATTCGCAATTACTGAAAATAGTTTGACTGATTTGAAAGCAAAATTAGAGAATAATGACCAAAAAATTGAAGAAATTAACTCCAAGATCAAAGACACCACTTACCAAAAAGACATACTAACTCACGACATTGATACCTTTAAAAACAAAGCAAATCAGTTAAAATCCGAAAAATACGGTATTCAAGAACAAATAAAATTGCTTCACTCCAGAATGCTAAGTCTAAACAATTCCGTGGAAGCTATCTCAAACAAAGTTAAAAGTTTACAAGATGATTTGCAGCAACCTTTCAATACGGACTTGTCCAACGAAGAGAAAACAGAATTGAAAGAAGTAGGTGAGAAACTGCCTCAACTTGATTCTCAGCTTGTCAAAATCGAAGAAAGGTTATCTTCCGTAGCTTTGGAATTAGAATCTCTAAAATCTGAAAATGTGTCCAAATATCAGCCACAACTTAATATGCTCAAAAATAGCGAAACCAATGACAATAAAATTTCAAATTTAGAATCTGAAATAAAACTTATTGAATCCAAATTGTCAATTGTGCAGAAGAAGGATCAAGAAATTACGACAAGTTTGAGTAATTTGAAAGAAGAAGTAAATCAAATGAAAGCTGAACGTGCCAACCATGAAAAACTTTTATCAAAGGCCAACTCCCAACAAAGATTGCTATTGAAAAAAATTGACGAATACCAAAAAGACTCTGAAAGAGCCATGATCAAGAAGACGGACTTGACTTCAAGAAAAAACGAACTACAAAGTAGAATTACAGAGCTAGGATTTTTGCCAGAAGATGCCTTCTCTAAATACAAAAACGAAACCAGTGAAAAGCTAGTTCAGGACTTAACCAAGACAACTAAGAAGTTGGCAAAATTTACAAATGTCAATAAGCGTGCTGGTGAAAGTTTTTCGAGATTTATGGAAAAAAAACAAGACTTACAAGAGAAGGCCAAAGATTTGGATTTGTCCAAAAAGTCCATTGAGGATTTAATTAGCACTTTGAAAGATCAGAAAATTAACGCTATTGAGACTACTTTCGAAAAAGTTTCCTTGTATTTCACAGAAATGTTTGAACGTTTGGCACCAAGAGGTACTGGTAGATTGATCATTCACAAAAAAGTGCATACACCTGAATCCTCGCCACCAACGAGAAAAAACAAAAAACAAAAAACTTTAAATGACGAGTCTAGTGATGACGAAAATGAGCAAGATGATCAAAGTGCAACAGAAGTGGATAACTTGTACGAAGGTGTTTCAATTGCGGTGTCCTTCAACAGCAAAAACGATGAAAGACTGCATGTTGAGCAACTATCCGGTGGTCAAAAAACTGTTTGTGCCATTGCGTTAATCTTGGCTATCCAAAAAGTTGATCCTGCTCCGTTTTACTTGTTCGATGAAGTCGATGCTGCCCTAGATAAGCAATACAGAACATCGGTTGCCGCCACTATCAAGGAACTATCAGCAAATGCTCAGTTTATTTGCACAACTTTTAGAACTGATATGATCAACAAAGCAGACAGATTTTACAGAGTAAAATTTGAAAATAAACTTTCCACAGTAGTTGAAGTTAATAGGGATGATGCCATTCGCTTCATCAAAGGTGATTCAAAAAGCGCAATGGCCGAAGTATAATTGCTGATTATCTATAATACACAGTATACATATATTTATATATATTCTAATTTTTTTCTTTCTTGCTGGGATTCATTTTACAGGAGTGTACTCTTGTTTTTCTGGGAATCTTTGACTAATGATGCAAATCCGCTGCTGTTGGACTTTTTATTTTTTCTCAAAACCTTGTTGACCGTTTTAGCACTGATAAATTTTTTAGCCTTTGGACTTTCATCGTCTGAAGAATTGTCATCGTCACTGTCAGATGAGGAGTCACTACTATCAGTATTCTTTGTCGCCTCATCTTCACTTTCGGAGGAAGAGGAAGATGAAGAAGATTCATCATCTGAGCTTTCTATCAGCTTGGCTCTCAAAGAAGGAGCTTGAACAGTAGGCATGGCTCTTTCGTGAACTGTTGGGACACCACGAGACACAAGATCATGTAGAGATCCTAAAGAAGCGGTTCCTTTATTTAGTCTTCCTATAGGCTTAGCAGTGACAGGCGCGGTCACTTTGTTTGTGATAGAGAGAGCTGGACGTACGACCTCAGAAGAGGCACTAGGTGCTTTTGACTTACCAATTCCCAGGTTTACAGCCGGCATGATTTTTTCAAGCGGCTGCTGAGTAGACTGAGGAACGTTATTCAAATCGTCCAAAAATTTGTTTTCGTAATCTGCTTTGGTCGACAGGACTCTGGATACTGCGCCTTTAGGAGAGTTTACAACAACCCTACGGGCTTTATGTTTAGCACTCAAATCTTCGTCTTCTTCTTCGGATTCATCTTCAGTACTATTGCCAGACTCTTCTTCGTCGGATGACGATGAGGAGGACGATTCTTCGCTAATTTCAGATGACCCCTCCATGTCAACGTCTTCATGTTTTTTGGTAGTGCTTTTTAACTGGAAAACAGGCTTGGAGGCAGTTGTTGTTGAAGGTTTAATTTTGTTTGGTTGTTCATTTTTTGCAGGTTTTTTGGCAGGAATTTGTTTTTTGGCAGTGGAAACAACTGGAAATTGTTTTTTGGCAGCAGAAACAGATGGGGTTTGCTTTTTAACAGTGGAGACAACAGGAGCTTGCTTATTAACAGTCGAAACAGAAGGAGCCTGTTTTTTGACAGTGCTAACAACAGGAGCTTTAGGTTGGAATGTTTTGGCAGTACCGTTTGTGGACTTTGCGGAAGGATTTTGCACAGTTTTTGTTGTTGGAGAGAAAAATTTGGTCATATCCTCCTTTAGTGGATCAGCATTCAAATCTTTCAGGTTTGATTCACGAGTCGCCTTCACAGAAGTTGTGCTCACAGGTGCTTGTACTGGTTTTTTGTTTTGAGATCCCAATAAAGATCTTTTTCCTTTGGTGTCAGGTCTTGAAGAGTTTTCCAAAAGAGGCAGTTTTTGAAGTACTACACTATTTTCCATGTCGACATCGTCATCCATTTCTATTTGACTAGAACGATCATCTCTTTTTTTGATCGATTTCTCAAAATCATCGTCAGTTGACATACCTGATTCATCAGTATCGTCAGAAAAACTTTTGTGTTGAATGGAGTCAATGTTCAACTTCATCAGATTTGCTTCCATGTCCCTCTTTGAAACGCTGCCGGTTCTGTTATGTTGCAGAACGTTTTTTTTTTGTCTATTAGAATTGTTGGGAGGCAACTTGGCCAACTCAACAGATTTATTTGACTCTTCAATGCTTCCATTTTTTGTTGGACTTGAAGTGTCGATCTCTTCAGAGGTTTGCTTCAACGGAGTAAAATTCACAGATTCAGAACTACCTGATTTCGAAACATTATTGTTTCTATCATTTATTAAACTTTGGTCATCCATATTTTCATCGTTCTTGTCATCCATACTATAGTCACTTGAAGAGGAAGAAGATGAGTCAGTCACAGGGTTATTACCAACATACCCGTTGGATTTTTTCATTGGAATTCTATCAGACTTTGGTGGTAGAACGTTTCCAAATGGAGAAGATGGGCCCTCTTTCAATTGCTCTTCAATTTCGCTTATTCTAGGCTCTGGAATGACCAACTTCCCACTAACACTTCTCGAATTTCTGTTTGGAATAGATGGTGTAGCAAAAGTGGTGTTTTTAACCTGACTTGCAGGACCGTTGCCGTAGGTTGAATTATTCTTGATGACAGTATTAGTAGCACTAACAACCCTTTGACCAGTCATGGTAAACTTATTTGGAGTGGCACTAAACAAAGAAGTGGCTGTTGTGGTGGCAGCATTATTCTTTTTCATAGGTGTTTCACTAAACAATCTTCTGGATTTGTCTGGATCGACTTGTTCCGATCTGGAAACTGCATCGTCTTCTCCGTGGAGAGTACTGACAATTCTTTTACTTTCAATAGTCGAACTAATTCTCATTGGGGGAGACATAGGTGCAGGAGGAGGTAAAATAGATCTATCAGCAATCAGCAGTTCATCTATATTGCTTTCATACAACTGGTTGTTCTTAGGACTCATGCCCTTTTTAGTGTAAAGTTCATTAGCTAACGGGGTCGATATTCTTGAATTCATAGTTGAAACATTATTTTTACGTTTTTTCTGAATGGTTATGCTCGGAATTTGCTGCTTGATTTGCTGAGGTTGAGTAATAACAGAGCTCGATCTTTTCATTCCAAGTTGTAGCTGACTTAAGGATTGATCTTCACCAAAATCTTCACCATCGTTAAAATCTAGTTCGTTTCTCAAAATACACAAAACTACGTTTTTACCATTTCTGAAAACATCTCTAATGGTGTATTCCATATCCAAGTCGTTTTGGTTAGAGTCTTGTAATCTTAAAATGTCTACTGGATTTGACAAATTCGGATATAACTTTGAGCACTTGACAACAATCATTTCTGCTAGTTCTAGCAATGTTTTGGATGGATTAATCAACATTAAAAATTTGACGACTTCAGAAAATTGAGGTGCAGGCTGGTTGTTGTAGAACGGTTGGGAATAAAAACTCCTGTTCGAAGCAGACACATCAGCGTTTTGAAACATCCCACTGTTATTCATACTGTTGTTGTTATTGTTATTATTATTGTTGTTGTTGTTACCAATGTTATTATTACCAATATTGTTGTTTGGGTTTATGTTGGCGTAACCTGGGTTTGGCATCATTCCGCCATGGTTGAAGGAAAGACTCGGGTTGTGAAAGTATGACTGGCTAAAAAAAGACTGCTGTTGTTGCAAAACCTGGTCTAAATAGACCGGAGTTCTACCAGTTGGTGGAATAAGCACCACTTGTAATTCAAATAGTTGTGACATTTTGATAAAAAAAATATAATAGCTGTGATTGCAAAGAAAAAGCCGGAGTCCTACTGTTTTCTGTTAAACGTTTTTGTTTTAGGCTCTTTAATAAAATGAGTTCTAGTTATCGATCTGTTGTTTTTCACGTCCTTTTCTTGTAATTATCTATCTATTTTTAGTTCATATAAAATCCTATATTTGTTCGTTGCTTCAAAAAAATTTTCTGGATGGAAACAACATTGTTTAAAGAGATGAGAAAAGCGAAGAAAAGAAAAAAGAAATATTACGGACTTTATATACATTTCGGATTAATACTTCATTAGAAGTGTCCGAAAAACTTTTATTTAATCGATATTAATATATAGCTTATCTATTATATGCTAAAATCATGTTCTTGTAAAAAAGAATTATAGTTTGGTTTGAAACTGGTGTTGTTAAGACCATTGCAAAGAAAAGTCTCTGGCACATCATCGAAAGTAAAAATATCTGCGGAGATCTCCCTGGTATTATCACTTGTCGAAGTTGGCATTGAGGATGTGTTAGTAGAGATATTTGCGTATTCAAAAAATATAGATGTAATTGAATTTTTGTTATATTTTAACGCCAAATTGTTCCAAATCAAGTTAATTATCATTTTGATTTTTTCAGTTGGGATAAATTCAAAGATTGAAAACATGTTTGTTGTTTCTGTTGCACAATATTTGTTTATAAAATTAATGCCAACATCAACAACGATCTGTGTGATTGATTTATCCTTAATGGAATTGGAAAGACAACGCATGTATATATCCCAACTTTTGTTTAGTGAGTTGTTTTTAAAACTACCTGCACGATTGTTAGTGCACGGTGTCGATGTTTGAAACACATGGAATGTTTTAAAAAACAGCACAGAGGACCCATAAGCAGTGGATGACTCTAAGAATCCAAATTTCAATGTGATTTTGTCAGAGTAATTATAGTACTTGCAGACCAAGCTTCCATCATCAAAAAATGTTTTTGGTTTTTTATTCTCGTTACAAGATTCGATATCCCAACAATCTATGACTTCATGGTATGAAATGCTTTGCAATTCTTGATCCAGCAGTCGGTGGATATATTCTTCAAACATGTCAAAAAACTCATCATTTTTCAATAGATTTGAGTATTCTAATCCACAATACTGTTTTAAATCCTGCATTACAAATTCCTTATTTGAAAACTCTGAACACGCCTTTTGATTATCAAAATCCGCCCAATTCTCATAAAAATGTTTAGTACCATTTTCTATGACATTGAACACAGCATGCTTGAAAAACCTTGTTGGTTTCCCTGTCATCTTGAATATCTTGGTGAATGCCAATTCTTTCCATAATTCAAAATATCCCGTATCCCAATCGTAATTCACAATCATGAACGGACAATTGCATTTTTTGTCTCCGTGGTTCACCATTGAGTTGCATTTGACAATAAGATTTTCTTCAATTGATTCTGTAACATCCAAGAGCAGTCTATATGGATCGCACACTTTCCGTAAAATTGCATTAAGAATAGTGTTGATGTCCTGTGTCTTTTCTAACAATAATATCTCAATATCTTGATTTTTGTCATCTTTTACAGTGATAATCTCATCTTCTCCTTGAAAAATGTCTCCCATTTGTCTATAAAGATTTGTACTCTGTTTTTTTTTTCTTTTTCTTCTTTTTATCAACGTAATACTATATCATCATAATATTATACATTATTTAATAGTCAAAGGGAGTTGAAGGAATTTTTTTTTTGCCGCTCAACCCTTTCAGTTTGTTTTTCTTTTTTGATTTGAGACAAGAAAAAGACATATATTTAGTGAACAAAGAGAAAAGTAAAAAAAAAAGAAAGGATTTTAAAATTGAAAAGAGCTATACAAAAAGAGTTATATATCTACATACATACAGTAAAGTATGTATATAAAAAAAAACTAAATTATTTAATCTTGTTTCAAAGTAGCAGTGAAAACTTCACCAGCAGCTTTTTTAGAAGCTTGTTTAACAGATTTAGAACCTAATTTTTCAGCAGCAAAGACTTTGGCGTATGGGTTCATTCTCAACAAAACTTGTTTGTTTTTCAATGGGTTCTTTTTCAAAACATGAGATCTCTTTTGAGTTGGTTGACCAGCTGGTCTAACAACAGATTGGATTTCAGAAGAGTTGATGATTCTGGTAATGTCAGTAGTAGAGACAATGTTGTTTGGTAAAGAGTAACCAGATTTAGCAACAGAAGCAACGGTTTCAGAACCCCAGATGGAGTCTAATTTAGCAAAAGCAGCTTCAGTCCAGATAACAAATCTACCCAAGTGAGCACCTGGAGCCAATTGTAGTAAACCTAAAGATTCAACGTTAGCGGTTTCAACACCTGGCAAGTTTCTGAAAGCTTTGACCAAACCGTTGTCGTTAGCGTAAACAACTAATGGACCTTTTCTTTGAGTAAATCTTCTACCTCTGTATTTACCTTTACCAGATCTCATTTTTTTAGATTTCAAAACTTTGACAACATCGGCATGAGCACCAACAGATTTCAAAGCAGCAACAGCATCTTTGGTTTTAACAACAGATTCCAAATCGTTAGAAACGACTAATGGAATTTCTGGAATTTTTTCAACTCTGTGACCTCTAGCTAAAACTAATGAAGCAACGGAAGAAGCAGCAATAGCAGAAACGGTAGCAAATCTTTTTTCGTTGTGGTTAACTTTGACGTTCCATTTTCTCCAGACTTTGGTTGGAGCAAACATTCTACCACCTCTACACATGTTACCGAAAGCAGCTTGACCGGATCTGTGGGTACCACCACCACCAACTCTTGGAATTCTGGCAACAGCTCTACCAGTACCCCAAGATTCAGCAGAAGTTTGTTCACCGGCATTGGAAGCAACAGCATAAGCTTGTCTTTTGTTTTTGTTGATTCTGGTGAAAACAGTGTGAACGATGTCAGATCTGATTGGAGCAGAAAAAACAGCTGGTAAAGAAACAGAACCAGTAGATTTACCGGTTAAAGCTTGAACAGTAACTTGTGGACGAGACATTATATGTATATATGTTCTGTATTAGATGTGGGGTTTTTTTTGTTTTTTTTTATTATAATACCTAAGTATATATCGTGAATATATAATCAAGAAGTCTATAAGATGAAAATTTTTCTCTTCTTTCCATCATCAACGTTTTCTTGCATATATATATACATTCAAAAAAAAAAAAGTGTGAGCAAAATGCAAAATGCAAAATGCAAAATGCAAAAAAAAAAGAAATTTAAAACCAAAAAAAAACACAAAAACTCTTGTGCTTTTCTGCATTCATTTCTGTTGTGGGTGACTCTTATTGTTGATGAAGATGCCAAAAAAAATAAAATATGGAAGAAAAATATGGAAGAAAAAGAAAATAAAGAAAGTGAAAGGAGGGTAACCAATGTTAATATACATTGAGTTACCCCCTTCCCTTTTGTATTAACACGCTCAAAATTATCAGTAATATTTGTATAGAACAATTATGAGCGTGATTAACGATGTATATTGTACATATAACAAAAATTGAAAAATCCCGAACCTCATATTAGGAGGGAATGTAAAGTTGAATCGATAACAACTTTTATTTAGAGGTATTTATCAAGTAAACAGTAAGTTGTTAACAAGTAAAACAAATAAAAAAAAAAGACACAGGGCAAAGAAAAAATTTTTTAAAAATGTCAAGATCAGGATCATTGGAAAATACGGTATTTCAATTAAAATTTACTTCAAAACAACTATTAAAACAAGCAAATAAATCATTAAAAGAAGCAAATGTTAATGAAAAAAAATTAACAAAAATGTTATCTTCAAGTAGTAATAATGATAATGAAATAGTTAAAATTTATGCAGGAAATGTTATACGTAAAAAAAATGAACATTTACAACTATTGAAAATACAAAGTAAAATTGATGGAATAATAAGTAGATTAAACACATCGTTAATAATGCAGAATTTGAATTCAAATTTTTTCAAAATTACAAAAAATTTAGATGTTGCATTGAGATCAATGAATTTGGAACAGATTACTATGATTATGGACAAATTTGAAAATCAATTTCAAGAAATAGATACAAATGTAGAATCTTTCAATTCATTGACAAATTCAAGTGTATCGATGAATCAACAAGATAATGAACAAGTTGATAATTTGATTTCAAAATTAAAAGATGAAAATGATATTAAATTACCAGATCTAGGTAATAAAGAAGATTTGGTTATAAATGATTCATCAGAAAAGGAAATCAATAATTCCAATAAAGAAGACGAATTAGAAGATAAATTAGCACAAAGATTAAAAGCTCTGAGAGGTTGAATTATTATAATGATGATGATGATGATAATAATAATAATAATAATAATAATAATAATATACAAGTTATATATAATTATCTGTAAATATTACATACACACATACAGACAAACAAACAAAGATGCAAAAAAAAAAAAACTAATAATAATGATATAAAAAGTCAATTAGTCAAATTTACATTGGCATACCTCTACCTCTAGCCCCTGTTACTTGACCACCTTGATCTTGAGCTTGTTTATTAGTGATAGTTTCATCAATTGAGAAAATTAGATTTGCAGCTTCTGTGGCACTACTAATTGCATTAATCTTAATAACAGCAGGTTCCCAAATAAATTTATTGAAATTATCACCAATATTTTCTGTATCAAAATCTATACCTATCCATTTACTATTTTCTGTTTGATCATTTTTGTTATTTTGATCATTCTCGCTATTATTAATATGCTTCAAACTGTGAGCCATTCTTAATTTATTTAAAATATCTGTTGCATCTAAACCTGCATTTTCACACAATTGTCTTGGTATAACTTCTAAAGCTTTAGCATATGCATTTATAATTAATTGTTGTTTACCTGCAATGGTTTTAGAATAATCTCTTAATTTTTTAGAAATTTCCATTTCAATTGCACCACCACCTGCAACAACAATTTTGTTCTTAATTGTTCTTTTAACAATCATTATAGCATCATGTAATGATCTTTCAACTTCTGCAATAACTTGTTCAGCACCTCCTCTCAATATTAATGTACACGTTTTAGTTTCTGGACACCCTTTAAATAAATTATATCTTTCGCTACCAATTTGAATTTCTTCAAAAGAAGAACATGTTCCTAAATGTTGTTCAGTTTTAATTTCACTTGTTGTACTTTGAATTGAACCACCAACTGCTTTAATAACTCTTTCCATATCTTCTGATGAAACTCTACCTGCGCAGAAAATATTTCTATCAGCAAAAAATTGTGTAGCTAAATCACCAATTGGCAATTTAGATAAAACGATATTACATCCAGTATCAACGATTTGTTGTAGTTTATTGAAAATAATTGTCCATTCTGCATCAACAATATTTTGATAATCTTCAACATTTTCAACTCTAACTTCAGCATTGTCCTTTTCAGCTTTTAATTCAAGTTCAACATTTAAACATAAAATTTTTGGATTTTCAAAAAATTTTGGTTGTTGTTCAAAACCTGCATATGAAAAAGTTTTACTAAATGCAACACCATCAACAAAAATTGAATCTTCCATTGAACCACCAGAAACTTTTTTAATACCAATCATTTTATCATCTAATTCAGTTTGATCTAATGATAAAACAGCATCACAAACCATCTTAACAAAAAAATCCGAATTAGCACTAATCAATTTAGACGACATCGCAGTTTTGGCACATTTTTCTAAAAGTTCTCTTTGAGTCATGTTATCATTAGATGTAACATCAACTGCAATTTCATGAATAGTATCCATAGAAACTTTACAAGCAGTTCTATAAGCTTTCATAATAACATGAGATGAAATCCCTTCTTCTAAAAATTGTTTAGCTTCTTTCATAAATTCACCAGCTAAAATAGTGACTGAGGTGGTACCATCACCAACTTCACTATCTTGAGCTCTGGAAATATCAACCAAGGTCTTTGCAGCAGGATGCACAACATCCAACAGTTTCAAAATAGTAGCACCGTCATTGGAAATAGTGGTTCTGCCTTGAGCATTCACTAACAAAATATCAGAACCCAATGGTCCCAATGTAGGTTTCAATGTTTCTTGAATAGCTAAACATGCATTGATGTTGCTGATGATTTGACCTTTACCTTGAGAGGTATCGGTCCCTTCTTTCATCACAACAATTGTTGGTGTCTGGTTATTGAAATTCATTATTGTTGTTGGGGGACTTCTTTTTGGCTTGTTTCCACTTTATTTCTCTCTATATAGGAAGGTGGCTTCTACATAAATAACCATCCATTGAAGAAAAAAAAATAAAAAAAAAAAATTTTATAGCAAAGAGCAAAAGAGCAAAGATGAAAAAGTGCGTGTGTGTTTGGCTCAAGAATGTCACGCGACCAAAATTAGTGGTTGAATATATTGTTATTGTTAGTTACTTAAAAGCTAAATCTATCCTATATACAGTGTATGTCATAACAATCAAATTGCAATTGAATTTATGTGACCATTAGAGTAGGCTTCTATTAGGTATCTGTCTTTATACGCAAAACTTGTAACGTATTGGTTATTGTTATCATCATTGTGATCACTTTTATCTTCTTCCTCTTTTGTAAAAATATCATTGTACGGTATAATTTCTTGGGAATCTCTGTTGTACACTTTAACTCTATGTTGATTTTCTACACCAATAAATATCTTATCCTGAGTAAGTTTAACATCTGAAACTGGATCATCAAATTTGAGTAAGTCCAATAGCGCACCTGTCCTCAAGTCGGTGACTCTGCAAGTCTTGTCGAGAGATCCAGTCACCAAACTGGTCGAATCAAAATTTAAACAAGTGACACTGTCTGTATGGCCTTCTAATTTTCTGACTACTTGAGAAGATCTCAAATCCCATAGTCTAACAATTCCATCTTTGGTACCAGTTGCCAAGGCAGCGTCATAAACTTGTAAAGATCCAATGACGGGTATTTCATGAAAAGATCTCAAAGATGAACCTGATTGTGTTGTTCTAATGAAATTCATGTCTATAGTTTGAACACATTTACCTGTAACAAGATCCCATTGTCTCAAAGTTCTATCCTGAGAACCACTAACAATGGTCTCCCCATCAAAACTTAGAGCTGTGATTTCGTCAATGTGTGAGTCTAAAGTTTCTAAGCATTCGAGTTTTTCAAAATCCCATAATTTGATTTGTGCGTCACGTCCTCCTGTGATTACCATTGCTTCATCCATTTCCATACATGTTATACTAGCCATGTGTCCGTTTAATTCTCCTAATTTTTCATGTTTTTGTAAATCCCAAACTTGTACTATAGGATCGGATTCTTTAGCAAAACACATTGTTCCAAAGGGAACATCAAAGTCGACAATTTGGATTGGAGTATCATCAATTTTTCCTATTTCTTCAAAAGAATGAATCAATGAATTTGATGAAAAATAATTCTGTAAAGTAGGTTGTACTTTCCGTTTAAATTGACTCTTGAGAGAAGAAGGTTTCTCTATAGATTCTTGTTTGAAATCCAAGCTTACTGAACTAGTTTCATCTTCATCTTCAAGTAAGAATGAAATTTTTTGTTCTACTAAAGATCCAATTTTCCCAATGTAATTTTCGTTTTCTTCAATTTTAGCAATTTTTTGAAATACTCTTTTTCTAGTTTTCTGTAATTGCAGTATTTTTTCATCAAGATCTCCAAGTTCCGTGGCTGTAAGTTTTTTCTGAATCTCTAAAAGAGATAGATGATCTTTCAATTGCTTTTGACTATCTTGTAAATAATTCAGTGACTTACTATTATTAAGTGAATCCAAATTCAAACCGGGCGGTAGTGTAAAGTCTGGGGTTTCAGAGTTGAAAGAGTCTGCATCTATCATTAAGACACTTGGTTTTTCTGAGCAAGCCCCACTATCTGGCCTTATCGGTTCTATCACTGTAGCTTTGAAACCTTGAAACAAAGACGGATTATTATTATCTTCCTCTCCTTGATCATCATCGTCTTCATCCGTGTGTGATGAATTTCTCAGCAAGTTTTGTTTCCTTTCAAGCGACTTGTCTGCATCCTCAATAGTATTTTTCGTTTGTAAAGGAATATCATTTAACATTTCATCATTGATATAACTTAAAACTCTGAAATTTGATTTTTTCGAAGAATGTTTCCCGTCTATATCAAAATAACCTCGACCGTTATCGGAAGAGTACAAATCAAGAAAAGTAGATTTCTTATTGGATTTGCCATTCTTTTTTTTGTTGTTCTTCAAAATTACTATACTTTTACTCATGCTATTTTCCGATTGATCAATTGTTTGTTTTAGTAATTTCTTGTAAGACGAGTCACTCGAAAGATATTCATTCTTACTTCCATGGTTGATTAATGCTGATGCAGTAGCCGATATTGCCTTTGTGAAATTTGAGATGTCACTCATATTATTTTCCACCTACACTAGAAATTACTCCTAAAGATTATGTTTTTCTTTAACTGCCTGCTGTTGCTTGAATGATTCGTTTATTTGAAGAAATAATCCAGCTTTACAAATTTACCCTTTGGAAGTGTTAAGTTTTCCTACTATCCTATTAACACACAATGGCTAACATTGCTGAATGCAAAAAAAAAAAAATATGTCAAGTTTTACTTTTTGAGAGTTGGTGTCTAAGAAGTGCAAGCAGTGTTTTTTAAAGTAATTTCTGCCCTATCAGAAGAAGAAGAAGAAAAGATGTTGGCGATGCCAATAAAAAATGTGTTATATATCTTTTACACATATTACAAAGATGCAACTGAATTCATATAACTATCAGTGAGGCGACTGCCCCATTGACTTGAGCCTGTTTTGCAATTTTTCGATTTCCGCTTCTTCATTTTCAATAAGTTGTTCGATCCCAGTCTCGCTTTCTTCTTGTTTGGAAATCTTACTTCTCAAATCGTCCACTTGAGCCTGTACGGTGCTGTATTTCTCAAACAAAATATCATATTTTGACGTGTACTCCTTCAACGGCCAGTTGATCGCTATATCTTGCAAAATCTTAAACACGCACTCACCGGGAAAATCCTCAACAAACAGTGTTCTTCTTCTGTTACTGCTAATATTTGTCTGACTAAAGGTGTTGGCTTTGTTGCTATGAGTACCTTGCATCAGTAAATCAGTGGTTTGGAGATCTATAACACTTCCATCCCTAAGAGCTACAATCAAGTTTTTCATCAAAACATCGTTGCTGTACTTTCTATGCAAAATATCAAAGACAAATGAGTGTTTATCAAGACTGATGTTGTTGAAAAAAATCTCATCAAGAGCAAATGTACCTGTTCTCCGTCTTTTGTGCTTGGTAGAATTGGCACCTTCAATCATCAGTTCACTTTGTTTGAGGTAATATTCTTTAGGAACTTTCACGATGGGCGTTATACTACTGCTTCCACTGCTACCAGCAGCTTTATTATTTTTACTTGTTGGAACGGACAAATGATCCATGACCCCAATTCTTTCCCCATCTTTCCTTATGGCTTCAAACTCATTAACTGTATACAAAGCCCGTTCTTCATCGTCTTGCGGATCTCTTATCAAGTCATGAATCCCCACTGTGCGGTTGTTTGTGTGTATTAGAGCATTATGATAAATACCCGGGGGTTTGAAGTAAAGGGTTGATATAGATTCGTTGTGCTTTTGAAGTTTGTTCAAGCAACTCTCTAAACGGTCCATTTGTGATAATTACGTGATTTGGGGTTTTCACAGTCTTTGTTTTGATCAGTTTAAGAAGCGCTCGCCCAAATGATTTTTCTTTCTTTTCCTTTCAATTTTGTGAGACTTTTGGAAAAAAAGCCTATCGAAAAGAGTCATTCTAAAGAGACAAAGTCAAAGGCAAAGGCAAAGACGAATACAAAACATGGTCAATTTGAACAGTATCAAGCCAAAGAACGGTCAATACTATCTATGTTTAGGTTTAGAAGGTTCAGCGAATAAATTGGGTGTAGGAATAATCAAGCAGCCCTATTGTGCAACTGGAAACGAAAGTTCAGAATTCACCGATACGGAAATATTGAGTAACATAAGAAACACGTACATTTCACCACCAGGAGAAGGATTCATGCCTCGTGATACGGCCAGACATCACAGAAACTGGATTGTGCGTTTACTTCGCGAAAGTCTTAGTGAATGTGGATTGACTACAATGTCGCAACTCGATTGTATCAGTTTCACCAAGGGTCCCGGGATGGGTGCACCGTTGAACTCGGTGGTCATTGTTGCTAGAGCACTGAGTCTGATGTACGAGCTCCCACTAGTTGGTGTGAATCATTGTGTTGGTCATATTGAGATGGGCAGAGAGATTACTCGTGCAGAAAACCCAGTGGTTCTTTATGTCAGTGGTGGTAATACGCAAGTCATTGCATACAGTGAAAACAAATATAGAATATTTGGGGAGACTTTGGACATTGCTATCGGGAATTGTCTTGACAGATTTGCTAGAACTTTGAAGATTTCTAATTATCCATCACCAGGGTTTAATATTGAGCAATTGGCCAAAAAAAGCGATCACTCTAAAACACTTATTGAACTACCTTATACAGTCAAGGGAATGGATCTTTCTATGAGTGGGATCTTAGCGTTTGTGGACAGGTTAGCAAAAGATTTGTTTAAAGGTCCAAAATCAGGGAACAAAAAACTATTTGCCAAAGACGGAACACCTTTGATTACTGTGGAAGATTTGTGCTACTCGTTGCAGGAACATTTGTTTTCCATGTTGGTAGAAATCACTGAAAGAGCTATGGCACATGTTGGAAGCTCTCAAGTTTTAATAGTCGGAGGTGTAGGGTGCAATGTGCGTTTACAAGAGATGATGGCAATTATGTGTAGAGACAGAAAGGGGATGTGTTACTCTACAGACGAAAGATTTTGTATTGACAACGGCGTCATGATTGCACAGGCGGGACTGCTACAATATAGAATGAAAGACGCGGTTACTGACTTCAAAGACACTATTGTGACGCAGAAGTTTAGAACAGATGAAGTTTATGTATCATGGAGAGACTAAACGAATTTATATATGTTTATAAGTTTATAATTAAATACTGTTAGTTGTTGTTGTTTTGTGCCTGAGTGAAGTTGCTCAATTTTTTTTCTAAATTTTTACATTTTGTGTCTAACTCAGTGATATGCCTTTTGTACAGGTCAGTAACAAGTTCGAGTTCGTTTATCCTCGTTTTCAGTTTAATCATTTCTTCTTGTGTTTCTAATGCTCCGGATTGCCTGTTGCTCTGTGGTACCCCTGGTGCTATTGTAGGTTGATTTACTAAAGTGATGTTGCTATTACTTCTATTTATACTTATTGTAGAGGAGGCAGGAGCAGGAGCAGCAGGAACAGGAGCAGCAGCAACATTTGGTTTCCCTTCGTACTGTGAAACATCGTCACCAGCTATAGAGACAGATTTGGTTACAGGCACAGATTGTTGAGTTGAAGAGCTCAGTATTTCATTTATGGAAGCCATGTACAAAGGCTGTTGTAAAGGTTGATTTGAGTCTTTATCTATTTTCAAAGTGTTGGGGTCATTGCCGTTGCTGTTAGTGGTAGACAGGATAGAGGATATATGTGGGAGGTACTGTGCCGACCCTGACAGCTGATTGAGTTGAGGAGATCCTATTGGAGATATGATTGGTGGTGTTGGTGAAGCACTTGCTGTATTTGTATTATTGTTTAGAGAAAATTCATTTTTAGGCAAAATAGGTGTATATTTTCTTGAAGTCGATGAAGGGTTAGGATTTTCATTAGCCATGGTAACACTGATCAGGGTATCCAATGCTTGTAATTGTGGAGACCTTATCGACATACCGGGGACTCCATTCCCAACAAAATGAGATCTCTGTGGCAAATTACCGACAGAGGTGTATGGAGCAGACAATTGATGCTGCATTGTTGATTTTGTTTGAGGCACAACGAATCTTATATTGCCTTTTTGTTGTTCCAAAGTAGAAGATGTTCCTGTAGCAGAAGATGGTGCTGCTGCTGATATCAAAGTGGTGCCACTGCTGGTACTGCTTGTACTACTGGTACTACTACTGGTACTACTACTACTACTACTACTACTACTACTATTGATTGTACTATTTATATTATCATTGGCAACTGCTTGGCTGTTAGTTATTGAAGATTGACCTGACACTAAGTTAGAATTCAACGAATTAGCAGAATTTTTCAAATCATTTTTCAAATCGTTTTTCAATTTTTTACTCTTCTTTACAGAAGGATCTTGTGATCTAGCTCTTTTCTTTTCACTTGTCGATTCTTTTAAAATTGATGATAAAGCAGTAGAGTTGTTTAAATTTGAGAAAGAGGACCCATTACTATCAGAGCTGTCACTTATACTACTAGTAGTGCTACTATTGCCCATATTATTATTATTATTATTATTATTATGAGTAGAGGAATGATTTTTTCTATTTCTTGATCTGATAACATCTGTTTTCAATGAGATTGGTCTTGGTCTCCCATGTAATTTCAAAAATAATCCACATGCATTACAAAGAACATATCCATTTTCGTCTCTTCTCCACAAGGGTGTTGTTGAAGTTCCACAATTTTTACAAACAGGAACAGATCCGGCTATATTTCCCGAGGTGGAAGAAGAAGAAGAAGAAGAAGAAGAAGAAGAAGAAGAAGAAGACGATGGTTGTTCAGTTGATTTTTTTTTTTTAGTTTCTGCACGTAATTTTTTAATATTATTACCAGAAATGTTTTCAATTTTTTTCAATTCCTCATTTTTAGTTTGTTGTTGATTCATAGATATAATTGTTGGTGGTGTAAGTGTAGTGTTGTTATTGTTTTTGAAAGATTGTTCATTATCAATAGCTAAAGCAGGTGATGCTGATGCTGATGCTGATGCTGATGGTGATAAGGATTGGACGGGAAGAGCAACTTGCATTGGTGTAGTATCTTGTTCAAAAGCACTTTGAGACATTGACTGAGTGGGTCTATTGGATTCTAATGATGTCGTTTCAACCAGTGTAAAATTGCTACTCATTATTTTTAATTCTTTCTTTTATCAGACTTTATAACTTGTATATACAATTGAGTCTGATACAGAGATAAGAATGTATTTTGTTTAGGGCCAAGTTATTTAATTACTGATAACAATTAATAAGTAGATTTGTTATCATATCAGAAAACAATATAAAAAATATCGATAACTTATAATTTTCTAATCGCATCGAATTAATTTTTTTCTACATTTTGAATACATAAAAGACAAAAAACAAAGAAAATTAAAAGAAAGTTATTTTAAATAGATTGAAACAAATTTAATAAAGCAAAAAGAATTCTTATCGTCATCATTTTTTTTTCTTTCTGTTTTTCTCGAATTTTGAAATTTTTTTTCTCTCTCTGAAAATGAGACATTTAATATTATTTAACAGCTCATCTAAGAATATACACATACAAATGATATATATAAAGGAAACATTTCTGAATATATATATTTATTCTATTAGAGCCTTTTATTATACATTAGAAGTACGATAGGCATTACAAAGTAACGAATTAACGAATTAACGAATTATATTAAAATCAATGGATTAATATCTAACAAATTCAAATTCAAAAATAACATCTCATCTCAAGAGGTACTTTAATGTAAGTTTCTAAAAAGAATATAAATAAAAATTATTAAATTAAAATATGTCATTTTTTCTAAGATTTTAGTGGTACCGATAACAAATAAACGTAGATATATCATTATCTTTCTCTGATTGAGATCGAAGAGAAAGAAAGAAAGAAAGAAAAGAGAGAAAAAAAAAAAAAAAGAAAAGAAAAGAAAAAAGAAAAGAAATTCTCTTTTTCTTAGAATCATTCTCAGATCTTAACTTGAAGAAATTGGAGATAGAACGTTATAGAAAATAATTAACAATATTAATATGGAGTGGATAAAATGACGGAGAGATGTTATCGTCGTACACCATTCTCTACTTCTACTACTAATAATGATAAGACCATATCATTTATATATATTTATCATCTTGCTATCTTTAGAACATAGAAAAGATACCAAAAAAAGAAACTAAAAGAATTATTATTATTATTATTATTAGTTGTTATAAGAAAAAAAATAATCTTTAAACGAACAAAACATTCTTTAACAAAAAAAATTGATATCTATTTACCTATCATATCGTTATTACGATTTTCTATATTTTTTTATTATTAGAAAAGGGTTTTTTCATATTTCACGAATTATAATTAGAAATACTACAAGAATCACAAAAAAGAAATGTCATAAAAAATTGTCATAAAAAATTGTCATAATTTTTAAAATTTTTTTTTTTTTTAGAAAGAAATGTTATTATTTCCCAAACGTTGGTGACCCGGTCTGTAGTCATAATAACGTCTCAATGTAAGTGTGTTTCTTTAATATGCATTATTAGCCTTCTCTCTTTCTGTATTCTACTAGTGACTTTAAAACATGGAAAATGATATGTTTGCGGTAAAAGAAAAGTACTGTTCGCTAACACCTAAATTAAGTTGTAAAAAAGTTGCTGCCTCTGACATGAGTTTACAAGAATTGCTATACCCGTAATAGCCTTTCTTGTAAAATTCAAAATTATTACTATTATTATTATGATCTATTAATTTATTTATTTGCTTATCAGACACGTGATGCTCGAGTTACCTCACAAGATGGCGCTTAATCGCTATCTCTTCTATTAAAATTAATCCAATAACGTGTGATAACGGAACTTTATAATCTTAGATTAAAGAAATTGTATTCCAAGATAAGAGTTTCTAAATGAATAAAAAAATCGGATATCCTCATTGGGACGTCTTTAATTAATCAAAGTAATTTTTCTTTTTCAAATTATTATCTTTAAATACTAAGACTCTTGTTACAGTAAATTTTCCACAAAAAACAAAAAACAAAAAACAACAAGCAAAAGAGCAAAACAGAACATGCGCTTTCTTTTCTCGCTCCTTCTTTTTTTTTTTCTTTTGGCTTTGTATTCTTGGGTTAAGATCTATTTTTTTCCTCTTAGGAAGCATTAACCTGAATAAAACGTTTACCTAAGTTTCTCAATAATGAAATAAAGTAAAATTAATTCTTGTTTTTAAGCACAAACGAAAAAAAATTACTTCTGCTTCTACTACCATACTCAGATCTACGCTTAATGAACAAAAATTTTAATTAGATAGAGAGAAAAATGATTAACATATATTTTGACAACAATTAATCTTATATTGAGATAAAATTGATTAAATTGATTAAATTGATTAAATTGATTAAATTGATAACATAGATAGATAACATAGACAGATAGATAGATATAATCCATTTTTGTCTCTATTAACGTGAGGTGGGTATGGTACAATGACGAAAAGGACAAGACGCTCATAGGTTACTTAGTTTAATCTGCTGATTTACGATCATCAATACTTAGCCGAATTGATAGCCCGTCTTATGTTAAATAATTCTTGTTTTGTAATTGGAATACCGATTTCCGTATTTGATTAACCCAAAAGAAAGAAAAAAAAAACACATATATAAACAGAATAGAGTATAGACATATATATATATATAGAGTATATAGAAATAATAACATTATGAATAATTCAATTCCAATTAAAAAACAATAAAAAAACCAAAGGATACACAATAAACTAAATATGTCCGTATCCAGTTCATCTTCATCTTTCAAAGAAAAAGCAAATGTTGTAGTATCTGAAGTTCATAAAGATTTTGAACAACGTCCTATCAGATCCGTTACATCTAGACGTGGTCATCAAATGCAAATTGTTAGATCTCAAGATCAGCAAGTTGCCTTGGCTGAACTAGGTTATAAACAAGAGTTAGACAGAAAATATTCGGCTTTTGGTATTTTCTCAGTCGCGTTTTCGATCATGGGGTTATTGCCATCTATCGGTGCAGTCTTTGAGCAAGCCATTTCTGCAGGTCCATCTGGTGCAACATGGGGTTGGTTCATTGCTTCTTTCTTTGGTATCTTGCCAATGGGTATTGGTTTGGCCGAATTGGGAAGTGCTTATCCTACTGCGTCTGGTGTGTACTTGGCCACATGGAACTGGTCACCTCCTAAATTCAGAAATATGATCTCTTATGGTGTTGGTTTTATTGATACTCTAGCTTTGGCTTCTGGTGTTTGTTCCATTACTTATGGTTGCTCTGGCCAAATTTTGTCCTGTGTACAGTTGTTTCATCCAGATTTTGTTGTTACTACTGGTAAAAAATACGGTGTCTTTGCAGCATGTATTGTGGCAATGGCAGGTCTTGGTTCTTTGAATTCGAGTATTAATTCCAAAATCCAAAAAATATCCTCATTTTCCAACATTTTCTTGTTAATATTAGTTTTCATTGCTTTACCTATTGGAACTCATCATAGAGGAATCCCATTCAACAGTGGTAAACAAATTTTTGGTAAAGTCGAGAATTTCTCAAATTGGACAAGTGGTTGGAATTGGATCATCAATGGGTTATCACCAGCTACATGGACTATTTCAGGATTTGATTCATGTATTCATATGACAGAAGAAGCCGAATACTCACCAAGAGATCCAAATAAACCTGTGTTATTAGACACCAAAGCATCGCCATCTGCGTTTGGTATTATTGGGTCAATTGCTGTTTGCGGTATTTTAGGTTTTTTGATGATGATTACTTTGATTGCATGTATGGGTCCTGATTTCATGGTTGTGTATGGTTCAAGTTATAGTGAAACTATTACACAAATCTTTATGAACTCATTGGGTAAAAAATGGGCTGTTTCTATCATGTCATTGATGTGTTTGGGTTCGTTTTTAATGGGAGCATCAGCAATGCTTGCCACATGCAGACAATTTTATGCTATGGCAAGAGATTACGGTATCCCAACTAAATTTTTGAGTGAATACTTTGCAGTTGTTCATCCAAAACTACAAGTCCCAATCAGAGCCATGTGGGGGTCATCTGCAGTGTCATTGGCATTGGGATGTCTAATCTTTGGTGGTGAAGCTTGTTCAGGCGCTCTGTTCAGTTTGGCAGTTGTTGGTATGTACATGTCCATTGTGGTTCCAATGTTTTTAAGGGTAACATATGCTAAACAAGATTTCGTTCCGGGACCATTTTACTTAGGTAAAGTTTGGTCACCTATCATCAACTGGATTGGTGTTTTGTGGCAAATGTTCATCATCATTATGTTCTGTTTCCCAACAAATAAAAATCCGGATAAAGAAGGTATGAACTACACTGTTGTTATTGGGCCTGGATTCCTATTGATTGGGTTAATCCACTACTACTTCATACAGTACAAATACTATGCAGGGCCACATTCCAATTTAACCGACGAAGAGTATGTTGAATTGGTTGGTGAAACCAATATTGATGATATTTTGTTTGCTGGGAATTCTAATTCTGAAGTGAAAAAAGCCTAAAGTAAGTAATAAAAATAAAAGAAAAACAGTCGCTTAAGTTTATCAAATCAGTATCTGGAATACTGACTCAATATTAATATCAGTAGGTAGATCCACCTTACAACATTATTTAACTATCTATTTTAATTAATTTTTTAAAGAACATATTATTGTTTTATTATTATTTTCTTTTTTTTATTTTGTGTGTAGGCTTGTTATCTTACAGTGCTCGATCAGATTGTACCAACAATAACTTCCAATGTTCCCGAAAGATGACCGGAAATATCCGTGCATAACTGATATGAAAAGTCTCGGACATTGAGACTTTTCATGGTAATATAAAATCCATTTCATGCACAATTTTTATAAAAAAAATATTAAAAATCACCATCGCGATAAGAACAATCCATAACCATTTTTAAACTCATGACAATTCACTCATTTATGTACATTAAAATTTCCTATATAATCCGACTGATAACGGAAATATTCGTATTAGTATTTTCTTATTCAAGTATACGTTGCTACATCATATACCAAGACTTTTAATTAAAAAAACCAAACTCTTAAAAATCTTGGAGCTTTTCGTCAAGAATAATTAATTACATTTTGGTTAATGACTACTCTAATAAGCTGCACACATAAACGTACAAAATAGAGTCCACACGGCGTTATCAAAAAAAAAAAGAAAATGAAAAAAAAGAATAAAACTCAAGTTCCGGGAATTTAAATTCCGAGAATTCGCGAACATGATGACTTTTTTTTTTTTGATTGTTTTCTACATATGTATGTATTAAAGTACAAACCTTAGCTCCGAAAACTTAGTCATTACTCAGAAGGAAGTTGAATAATCAGTTTGGTTTGAACACACAATCGAGTGAAATTATTATTATTATTATTATTGTTGTTGTTTTTGTTGCGGAAAGAATTGTGTTCTGATAGTGATATCCAGGGAAAAGCCCAAGTATTAAATTTAGGAACCAAATATCTACCAGCTTTCCGATCTCCGAGTATCGGAAATTCAGCAGATAATGCAAAGGATCATTTCGTGAAAAAGATCTTATTGGGAAAAAGAACATAAAGCTGATATCTGATAAAAAATGACTATACCGGGAAAAGATAAACATCGTTATCAAACAATTGATTGTCTAATGAGGTTTCCTTCTATTGGTGGTTGTATTTGTATATAACGAGCGAGATATTCAGGAAATGGTAGGTCATGAATTGGTATAATCATAAAAGGGGTCCAAACAACCAGACCATGTCTTCAAGCAACAGTTCTTTCACTGAACAAAAAAATAAAACCACCGTTGTGGTATCACGTCCGTTCAACGATTACAACCAACATCCGAATGAAAACAGCGGGTTCAACGCACACCCGGTCAGATCTATCACATCCAGAAATGGCCACCAAATGCAAATTGTTAGATCCACTGATCAGCAAGTTGCCTTGGCCGAGCTAGGTTACAAACAGGAGTTAGACAGAAAATATTCGGCTTTTGGTATTTTTTCAGTTGCGTTTTCGATCATGGGGTTATTGCCATCTATCGGTGCAGTCTTTGAGCAAGCCATTTCTGCAGGTCCATCTGGTGCGACATGGGGTTGGTTCATTGCTGCATTTTTTGGTATCTTGCCAATGGGATTGGGTTTAGCAGAGTTAGGTAGTGCATATCCTACAGCATCTGCAGTTTATTTGGCCACATGGAATTGGTCACCTCCTAAATTCAGAAATTTCATCTCTTACGGTGTTGGTTTCATAGATACCTTGTCATTGGCAGCTGCAGTGTGTTCCATCACATATGGTTGTTCTGGTCAAATTTTGTCATGTGTTCAGTTGTTCCATTCCGATTTTGTTGTCACAACTGGTAAAAAATACGGTGTTTATGCTGCATGCATTGTTGCTATGGCAGGTATCGGTTCTTTGAATTCGAGCATCAATTCCAAAATCCAAAAAATTTCCTCATTTTCCAACATTTTCTTGTTAGTCCTAGTTTTCATTGCATTACCTGTAGGAACTCATCATAGAGGAATCCCATTCAACAATGGTAAACAAATTTTTGGTAAAGTCGAGAATTTTTCAGATTGGCCAAGTGGTTGGAATTGGATCATCAATGGGTTATCACCAGCTACATGGACTATTGCTGGGTTTGACTCGTGTATTCATATGACAGAAGAAGCTCAGTACTCACCAAGAGATCCAAAGAAACCTTTATTGCTGGACGCCAAAGCCTCTCCTGCTGCGTTTGGTATTATTGGGTCAATTGCTGTTTGTGGTATTTTAGGTTTTTTGATGATGATTACTTTGATTGCATGTATGGGTCCTGATTTCATGGGTGTTTATGAATCGATGTATAATGAAAGTATTACACAAATCTTTATGAACTCATTGGGTAAAAAATGGGCTGTTTCTATCATGTCATTGATGTGTTTGGGTTCGTTTTTAATGGGATCTTCAGCAATGCTTGCCACATGTAGACAATTTTATGCTATGGCAAGAGATTACGGTATTCCTTCCAAAACTTTAAGTGAATATTTTGCAGTTGTTCATCCAAAACTACAAGTCCCAATCAGAGCCATGTGGGGGTCATCTGCAGTTTCATTGGCACTAGGTTGTATGATTTTTGGTGGTGAAGCATGTTCCGCAGCTCTGTTCAGTTTGGCAGTTGTTGGTATGTACATGGCCATTGTGGTGCCAATGTTTTTAAGATTGACTTACGCAAGAAAAGATTTCGTTCCGGGTCCATTCTACATGGGAGATTTCTGGTCACCTATCATCAACTGGATTGGTGTATTGTGGCAAATGTTCATCATCATTATGTTCTGTTTCCCAAGTGACAAAAATCCAGATAAAGAAGGTATGAACTACACTGTTGTTATTGGGCCTGGATTCCTATTGATTGGGTTAATCCACTACTACTTCATACAGTACAAATACTATGCAGGGCCACATTCCAATTTAACCGACGAAGAGTATGTTGAGTTGGTTGGTGAAGAAAACATTGATGATATTTTGTTAGATGGAAAATCTGAAATACATGAAAAACATGAAAAGACCAAATTTTGAAGTACTCATTTGAGCTTATGTCTGAAAAAAACAAAACCAAACATATAGGCATTCGATATATAATAATATACTAATATAATATATAAGAAGTTTCTAAAATATATTAAAATTAACCTTTTGAGATATGCACTTATGTAAGCCATATTTCTCCTATTTTTTATTTTATTTGTTTTGATCAGGCAATAAAGGGTTCTTTAGTTTCTCTTTATCTTTCACCTTCTTTCTTTTTTTTTTTGTTTTTTTCGCAAAATACGAATTTAAGCGCCGTATCATTCTTTTTTTTTTTCTTTTTTTGCGTTTTTGCGTTTTTGTGGTTTTGTGGTTTTGTGGTTTCCCATATTTTCTGATCCTTATCTATATTCTTTGACATCAATCACGTAAACAATGTCAAGATCTTGAAGCGATGGAAAAAGAGAAAAAAAGAGAAAAAATTTAGGATATATCTTCGCAGAGCAATTTTGTTAGTCTTTTTTTTTATCTACTGAAGTCACTACCTACTATACATTAAACAGTGCTAAACAATGCTGCAGAGGTCTCTTAATAGGTAGTGTTTGAGTATTAAATGATGTTCAACCCATTCTTATCAACAAAGTTTGATAGCTATCTATGGAGAGTGGGCTATACTGCAGAAATAGGAGGAACATTTCAAATGTATATATACATGTAGTTTAGCGATAATTCTTTCTTGAGATGACTTTTCGTAAGTGAAATTCTGGAAATACGATAAGTCTCTTTTCTTTGCAACAGTATGAAGTCGCTTAATTTTCACTAACTTATCATCTCTAAGCCTCCCTTTAATGTCATTAATAAAACGCCGGTTAATTTTTCTTTTAATTTAAAACGGTTTGTTTAATGTTTAAAGAGTATATAAGGATTATAGATCAAATCTTGGAAATTAATTTATTCTTTGATTAACAGATTAAAAAGAATTAAACCAACAACAACAACAACAACCAATCTTTACATTGGATAAAAAGAAAAATGTCAAGTATTGAAAAAAATGATATCAAAGATGATATCAAAAATGATTTTCAAACAGTCATCAGTAGTGGTAATTATCAAAACATTAATAGTCTAAGAACAGTCACATCGAGACGTGGTCATCAAATCCAGATAGTCAGATCCACAGATCAGCAAGTTGCTCTAGAAGAATTGGGTTACAAACAGGAACTAGAACGTAAATACACATGGTTTGAACTATTCGGTGTTGCTTTTTCCATCATGGGTTTGCTACCGTCTATTGGTTCAACATTTTCACAAGCTATTTCATCAGGGATGTCAGGTGCCACATGGGGTTGGTTGTTTGCAGCTTTTTGCGGGATCCTGCCAATGGGACTGGGTCTTGCCGAATTGGGGAGTGCATATCCAACAGCTTCTGCAGTGTATCTTTCATGTTGGAATTGGTCTCCTCCAAAACATAGAAATGCTATCTCGTACGGTGTTGGGTTCATAGACACCTTGTCACTTGCTGCTTCTGTGTGTTCTATTACTTCAGGTTGTTCGGGCCAAATTTTATCGTGTGTTCAATTGTACAATCCTAATTTTGTTGTGACCGATGGTAACAATTATGGTGTTTATGCTGCTTGTATTATTGGAATGGCTATTCTTGGGTCATGTTCCTCTGGGTTCAATGCTAAAGTTCAAACAGTTTCGACCGTGTCCAATTGTTTTTTACTGCTATTAGTGTTTATTGCACTACCAATCGGAACACATCACAGGGGAATTCCATTCAACAGTGGTAAACAAATATTTGGTAATGTTGAGAATTTCTCAAATTGGAGCAAAGGTGGGAATTGGATCTTAAATGCGTTCCAACCTGCTGTGTGGACCATCGGTGCGTTTGATTCATGCATTCATATGACTGAAGAAGCAAAGTTTGTTCCAAGAAATGAAAATAGACCTTTATTGTTAGATCCTAAGGCATCTCCAGCTGCGTTTGGGATTATTTCTTCCATTGCTGTTTGTGGTATTCTTGGTTTCTTAATGTTGATCACTTTATGTGCTTGCATGGGTCCTTCATTAAGTGATATTTACAATTCTGATTATGCTGAAGCTATTACACAAATTTTTATGAATTCTCTAGGAAAAAAATGGACGCTTGCTATCATGGCATTTATGTGCTGGGGGTCATTCTTGATGGGTGCTTCTTGTATGTTGGCTACATGTAGACAATTTTATGCTATGGCTAGAGATTACGGTATTCCAACTAAATTCTTGAGTGAATACTTTGCTGTTGTGGATCCAAAATTGAAAAATCCAGTTAGAGCAATGTGGGGGTCCACCGCAGTTTCCCTGGCTCTTGGTTGCATGATGTTTGGTGGTGATGCTTGTTCAGCTGCATTGTTCTCATTGTCTATTTGTGGTATGTATATGGCCATTGTGGTTCCAATGTTTTTGAGATTGACATATGCAAAGAAAGATTTCGTTCCAGGTCCTTTTTACTTGGGGAATTTTTGGTCTCCTTTAATCAATTGGATCGGTGTCATTTGGCAATTTTTCATGATCATCATTGTTTGTTGGCCATTGGTGAAAGCTCCAAGCAAAGAAGAAATGAATTATACTGTGGTCATTGGGCCTGGTTTCCTAGTCTTAGGGTTGATTCATTACTATTTGTTCCAACACAAATACTACTCTGGTCCACACTCTAATTTATCAGACGAAGAATATGTTGAAGTGATTGGTGAAGAAAACATTGATGCTATCATTAACAAAACTTTATCTAATGAAACTTGGTTGAACAATGAATCGAAAACACAAATTCAGAAACAAAAATCTTAATAAAATAACTTTTCATTTCGAAAATAATAAAATAAAATAAAATGTATATACATGCTTCAATAATTAAAACTTATATAATATATATGCCAAAAAATCCTTGATGGATCAATTTTGTGATATAACTTCCGGATCTTACTCTTCTTTCTCTTCTTCTTCTGTGTCTAAATTTTCCAGTCGATGTTCCGTGGCCTGCCATATCTTCAAAACTGTTTTGTTTCCGCGTTCCAACATTTCGCGTAGACTTTCATCTTTAATTATTCCATAATCCGTGGAAACTGTGTTAATGTTTGTAGAGTCTTTATGAGCAGATGTATTTTTAATGGTGTACAGTTTCTCTTGAAAATTAATCATATCTAATTCATTTTGCATCTCTTTTGAATCATACTCATCGTTTTGGCCTTTATTCTTTTTGTTATCACTCTTGGGAACCTCTATACTACTGGTTTGAGATGCAACCGGAACAGCCAAAGTGTTAATCAAAGAGGTTCCAAGGGGAGACGGCACAAAAAGCTTTTCATCACTAGATTGTAATGTCTTTATGCATTTTATTACAGGTTTTGGGTGAAACCTTTTGATTCCGTTTAATTGCATGTTAATTTTCTCATGCAGTAGTCTTGTTTTTAAATCAGAGTTGACCATCCAAAATTTAATAGCTACAATAGGAGTTTCATTATTGATCATGGCATTGTTGTGAATGGGATTTTGGTGCTGCTTGTTTCGAAATGTAATATGCTCACTCAAACTCAAAGAAGACCTTCTAGAATGCTCGGTGGACGTAGAACTACCATTTTCTGAGGATCCCGTTCTCGTTGTTGTTGCTCCAATAAAATCCATCACGGAAGAGAATAGTGGGGAATCGTTACTACTCAACTGTCTCAAAATGTTGCTGTTACTATTTGTCAAAGTTTGGTGTTGATATGGTGCTATGTCGTTGTATAAATCAAATTTGTTTTTCATTGCTGAAAGTTTTAATTGTGATCTTAAAATAATCGATGGGTGATTTTGCTTTGAATAGAAAGCATCATCATCAATGTAATTACATGAATTATTAGAATCTTCTCTTGCAATTAATGAAGGAGATAACTTTATGTTTGCTTTCAGTTTTGAAGTATTTAACGGAGATTGATTTGAACTAGAAACACTGATCACATCTGCTGCTTTTAAAAGTAAAGAAGACGGAGAAGATGGCACTGTGAATTCTGTCTTTACACGTATTGTATCTTCTTTCTTGTTTGAATTATCGATTGCAAAATTTCTTCTGAATAATTGCTCGCTAGTATTTTGTCGCGCTATACTCGTTTCTTTGTTTAACGATTTCTCAAAAAACGTGGTTTTCAAAGTTTGCTCTGACTTGGATCTTTGGAATTGAGTTTTAGAACTGTTTTTACTACCATCACTACTGTCACTACGACCATTACTATGCTCTGTCACAACAGTTGAAGAAGATTGTGGTCGAAAAGATCTAGTCCTCCTCAATTCATATTGTGCCATGGGATTCACTCCAATTTCATTATTTTCATTTTGTGATGGTCCTGAAGGACTCATTTTTGATAGAGAGGTTGGATTAACTAATGGTAACATCTCGTTACTGCCATTACCTCCTCCAACACCATTCACAATAATATTTCCATTTACACCACTTCGTATTGAGATACTAGAGTTTCTTTTTGCCATTATATTGTGATACAAGCTCGCAGTGTTAACGTATCTGCTTGACATGAGTTTACTTGTATAGGTACTAGTTCTCCCACCAGCACTCCCATTTCTACTGGTATTGTTTATCCTGTTATAATCTTCTAAAGTGTTCTCCGGTATTTGATATAAATCATGCGGTTGTTTCAAACTGCTTTTCTTTCTTCGTGTCGTATTATTATTATTATTATTGTTATTAATTTTATCTGTCATTGCACAGTATGTCTCAAGTTTTCCATAAATGCTCGCTAATATTATATTTTTATTTCATTTAGTCTCTTCTAAACATAATATAAAAGTACAATCGATTTTATTTCATTTTTAGATTTATTTGTTGATTCATATGCAATTATATATACATCTTTATAATTTTTATATATGTGTTTGGATTACTTTTCCTTATCTTATACAATCTCTTATCGCGCTTATATTTTTTTTTTGTTTTGATCTTTCTTTCAACTTAACGAACGAAAATGAAAAAAAAAAAAAAAAACACTCCAAAAACTGAAAAAAAAAAAAACATATTTGGATCTGTGCCTTCTTTTCTTGATCTCAAGGTTTGAGTTCAATTGATAAGAAAATTTAATTTGAAAAAAAAACGTCCATGTATCAACACAATAATATCACACGTTTAACCAAGTCGAGATAATTATAATTATATCAAAATGCTAACCAAATTAATCGTAAATTTGAATTGGCGTCAATCTGTCCGTGTTATAGTACCAATTGTTATTATCATATTCTTTTTCAAGCCAATGGTACGGAAACAAAACCAAGTGGCCATGAATTCTTTGAAGCAATTTTTTGGCAGAGTATTTATCGAAAACTTTTTTATCAAATCCATTCATCGTATTTCTTGACAATCTCATTCTAAACATTTGTTCTTTATCTTCAGTACCTAACTCTTCTACAATTTCATACTCGTCGTGATCTGTTTTGGTGTTCCTATTGTTTGTCGATTTAGTATTTTTTTTCTTCCTCAAAGTTATTCTGGATTCAATATCTTCAATGTCTTCTTGCAATGCATTAAATTCTTTATTTAAATTGTTAAATTCCATAAAATCAGACCAAGTCCCAACATAATCATCGGGATGACAATGGAAAACAAGCCTAAAGATATATGAATTTCTTCTTGCTATTGAGTACCATAAATCTTGACAAAAAGAATTAACCAAAGGATCTGTGAAGCTATATGGATCAACAAAAGCAGCGTTTATGAACATATGATCCAATTCCGGAACAGAATTTGCATTTTCTTCATCGTTTTTACTGGAGCTTTCATCTCCAGTAGCATATTCATCAGAAGAAAACGTTTCATTGGTGTTCGTATGTGTGGCTGTTGCTCTAGATCCTATGGACTCATCAGCAGAAGTATCTAAAGAAGTTGCATCTACTGATGAAACAGTAGAACCATTTTCATCATGCTTGTCCAAATTAGCTTTTTTCAATTTAGGATTTAATTGAGTTGGTACAGAAACATAAGCAAGAATTTGATCAATTTCTTCATTTTTCAATACAGAGTTCCCTAAAATATGGGCTTCTTTCAAAGTTTTTGTTTTGTTGATATTTTTAGTCTGGGTTTGTTTGTTACTGGAAGTGCCGTCATCGTCACTATCAAATGATACTCCCTTCTTTTCATCCTTCATTGCTAAATGCTGTAAATAACAGACTCTTTTTAACAAATCCCATCTGGATGCATCACTAACTTTTTCGTTGTCAACATATGAAATAACATCTTCCTTGCTCGGTAAGAAATTTGTAGTGGTTTGCCCGCTTTGTGGGTCACACTTTTCACCTTGACCATTTTTTTTCTGCTTTTGTTGAAAAGTTTGAAAAACCATGTTGTTGAATTGCTTTCCAACATCGTTCAAATATTGGTCTTTATCAATTATTTTTTCTGGGTCAAAGTTATCTGGATTTTTCAATGACTTAACATCTACTCTAGGATCATTACTGATCGGTTTATTGTCCTTTATACCAAGATTGGCTTCCCCTACTCTGTTATTGAAAGTATGATATGTTGATACAAATAATGGCTCACTTGGTAATTTCATTTTTTCTGACTTTTCAGTTGTTTCATCAGAGTCATCGCCAACACCAAAGCCGTTTAAATTACCATGTGTTTTTTGCCATTTTGTAGTACAATCAATATCCAAAACATCTCTCAGGGCCAATTCAACACTAGAAGAAATTTCATAATCTTCTTTTCTATTTTTTTTTCCTGATTTATTTGAAACAGTATGCAAAGTTTTGTAATTTTTTTTAGCTGTATTTTGAAATTTTTCAAATTGTCTTTCCACCATTTCAATCAAATCAACATCACAACCAATATGTTCTCTCATCAATCTTTGTCTCAACTCAAGTGCAAATCTACCAGCAATGTAATCTTTACCATCCATTTTACTTTTAACCTCGTCGTGATCTCTAATAAGTATAGCAACCTCACTGTCACGATCACCAGCCATACTTCTTTCGTTAACATTCGCACTACCAATTATACAACTTCTGTCATCAACAATTAACACTTTACCATGAACATACAATTGCTCAGTGACTAATCTATTTTTAGGACCAATCTCTGACCATTTTCTCAAAGAGTAAAATTGAATATAATCCATTGGCTCAATTCCAAATTTTTTCAATTTCGCAAAAATAGAATTATCACCTCTACTAATGGAAACATATTGACAGTACATGATTGTTCTCAATGAAGATCCTTCAGCATAATCCACCTCAGAATCAAAACCAGGCATCAACGGGATCAAAATGAAAGCCTTCCATTTTTGTTTCAACTGACTCGCTAAAAGAATTCTATCAACAATGGCATCACCAATTTTATTTTCAATTGCAACACCTTCAATCTCTGTAGAACTGACGAAAAACTGATTTTCTATGTAAATGTAATGTTTCGACGTTTCAATCATTTTCAGATAAGCATTGTGAATGGACTGTTCTGTTTTTTTCAAACCCAAAGACCAATTTCCAGTACTTCTTAATAGTTGGCATTCACAGGTGGATTTGTCTTTGATTAATTGAAACAAAGGCGAATTTTTCAATTCATCTTGTTTAAAGTCACTCGGTGGAGTCAATAAAGGTGTAGGTCTTGAAGGCCTTTTTTGTCTCAATAAATAGTTCCATCTCTGCACGAAATGTCTGCTTAGATCTCTTGCAATCTCACCAATAGTCATCATCTGAACGTCATGCCACGGCATTCTTGGAATAACATCTCTATCATACATGCTAACAAAAGGCTTATCCAAATCATAGAAATCATTTTTTCTAGCGTTTGAATAATCTTTCCCAGGAAAAATTTGATCAACAATTTCTTTTCCCTCGTCTCTCAAAACATGTTCTGGAGTATCATATCTACCAAAACACAAATCAATACCACCTATAAATGCAATACTATGATCGATCATTGCCAATTTTTCATGATGTGCCCAAAAATATGTGTTTTGTAACCATTGATTTGGCGATCTGATTACATGAATGTTTGGATGCAAGTTGATCATTGTGTGTTTGGTCCATGAAGAATCAGTACCAACAGTAGCACCGACGTTTCTATAAACTATAATAAAAATTTTTACACCTTTTGTTGCCCTCTCTGTTAATATTCTATCTAATCTGTATTGTTCATTACCAGTAACCGGTCTTCTCATGTATAGTTCTGGAGTTAACCACCAATCATGTAAATATATACAATCCTGAGCCATACTTAAAGCTTCACTCAAAGCCCAAAAATAATCTCTCCCATCAACTAAAAATTTACAATAGCAATTTTTTCTCACAGGTGCAAAACTTTCAAATTTGTTTTTCTTACTCCATTGAGTTTGCTTTGCCATTGCTAATAAAGATTCATACCATTCTCTCATGTATTGTTCTTTTGAAAACAATAGTTTCATTTCTCTTTCACCATTTTGTAAAACTAATTGAAATTTATTTTTGATTTTTGATTCTTGTTTTATATTTTTATCTTTTTCATTTTCAAATTTATCAAAAGAGTTTTTAATTTTAAAATGAGAATCTACTAGAAAAACATCTAATGGAGTGGTTGAATGAATATCACTCACAAACATAATATAAGAATGTCTAACTAAAAACCATTTACTGGTATGTCTTGATAACATGGGTTTCCAATCTGTCAGTTTAAAATGGGAAACTCTCCACCCATTTGCTTTAGCGGTAGATGCCATAATTAGATAACCTTGTTTCCCAATATACCCACTTTCATAACTCAATAAGTTCCCGATTGGAGACACTTCATAAAATTGGAATAATTTATTTGCTACAGGTCTCAAACTCAAAGCTAAATTTAAGATTTTCAAATATTTTTCTATTCTTTGATGCATTGGAAGATTTGAATCATCTAACTCGGAATCGTCATTAAATTTTTGCAAATGCTTGAAAAAAATATTTCTTTTTTGAGGAATGAAAATTTGATTGGGATCCATTGTAATCTTAGAGTTGATACTACCGTGAATAGAATTATTACCACTTGTTTGCAATGACAGATTATCTTGAAGATCGTTGTCTTGGTGTTGTGGGGCATTTAGATACTTATCTTTGTAGTGTCTTTTTCTCAACTGTCTTGGAAATTTAGGAAGCAATAATTTACGTGATTTACGATCACTTAATGGATTGTTATTGAAAAAATCTTTTAAACTTAATGTTTTGAATTTACTGTGTAAAGATGCCACATCGTTATAACTTTTAAAAACAGACCATTTCAATCTGTTATTTCCTACACCATATTCCAAGTCAATTTTAAATTTCAAATCATTATCATACTTATCGTCTCCATCCAATTCCAAAGGATTTACATTTACACTCAAGATACCCAATAACAATGCTGCTCTTTGAATGTTGTGATCATCAATCAACATCTGGGACATTGAAAGCAAAGCAGCTGGACATCCTGCTATCAACGTGTCAATTAAATCAGATGACATGTCTTTAACGTTTTCATTTTCATCAATTTGCTCAGCAATTCTTAAAACTTTTTCTGCATTTTTATCATTAGTGTTGGAAGATTGATAAAGTTTTTTTTTCAAAGCACTACCAAGATTAGATATGTCATAAAGAGATGATCTTCGTTTGGTTTCAGGATTTGGTTTCAAACCGTTGTTAATGTTGTGGAAAGTTAAATTTTTGTAGTCAGCTTCTTCATCATTTTTGGCCTTACCAGATTCTTCTTCGTCCTGTTTGAAAACTTTCCCACCAGTCATGTTGTCTGACATCTCTTCTTCAGGCTCCGAGCCATGTATTGGGTCTCCACTCAACTGTGTTGCAGAGTATTTATGGTGTTTTTGGTTTGTGTTTTTTGCATTGTTTTCATCGTGTGTTGAAAGTGGGTTTGAATTAGATGAATGAAGATCACCATTCCCATTACAGGTTGGCTCTTTTGCCTTTTCACATGTTGGCGAAGTATCCGGTGCAATTTCTGACCTGTTGTTTGTCATTATACTTGTAATATCTTATGAGTAATTATCTTTTCTCCCTTTATTTAGAGAGTTGTGTGCTTTCGTTTTTTTTCTTCTTGTGGTATACTTCTGTAAAGTGAGTGTGCAACCTGATCTTAATTTTAACTCCCTATCTCTCTTGAGTTTCTTTCTTCTGGAATAGTTGTTATTTTTCTTTAACTATTAGACCTGATTAATTAATAGACACTCATTTGTTTATATGTATTTCTTTCTCTCTCTCTCACACTGTTTTTTTTTTTTTCTTTTTTTAGTAATTTCTTTCTTTTAACTGACCCTGTATAGGAACCTTTAAGTTGTAAATATGTTGGTCCCGTGCAAAATGTGCCCATAGCAAACGTAAGATGTGATGAGATATATACCAGATCTTTTGGATGTGTATAATATACAATTATTTGTATTTTGTTTAAAGCAATGTTCCTTTAATGAGAGAGTTTGAAAATGATATGTTTAAAGTACTGTATACGTATATATATATATATATATATACATATATTCAATTCAATCACTTAAAATGATCGAAACTGAAAATTTGAGATAGATTTATTCCAAATAGACTTATTATATAAACTATTGCGCCTAGCAATGAAGGTAAAAGAATAAAATCAATATTTTTTAAAAAGGGCAGTTGGCTGTATCCATAAAATGACAAAATGAAATAATGACAAAATGATACTGCATATAATGTGTTACCAACAAGTAAAGCAATCCATTTGTGTAGTCTTATCACAGGTAGCAAAGCAAATTGTAAAAAATATAAAAGAACCCAAACAATTAGAAAAGCATCACAATGAATATCAAAACAATATGCCCATTCAATCTGTGTGTGTTTTGCTGATTTAAATTTGAAGTATTGTCTGTTCAAAATGAACCAAAAAATTGTTGCCATCGTAAATCCAAATAAAAAAAAATCCACAATAATCATATTCAGCATCATTTTGAGAAAGCCGCCAAACGAATGCCCATAAACTCCGGACCATACAATGGAACTCGTTATAAGCAGTATGATTTGAAGTATAAAAAACGAAGGATCATCTCTAGCCCACCTGTTTTTAGACTGATAATAAAAGGTCCGAAAGGCCTTTCTTGGTGCTGTGATCAACGTAAACATTTCCCACATGGCAGTTTCGAAATCTAAATTCTTCGGATTTTTGAAAAGTCTTTTGATCACTAGGGGCATTTTCTTGCGCTGAAAATTGACTTTAAGGTCCTGCACTGTTTGAGGCAGCCCTGCAGCTGATGATGATAATAAACTCATAAGTGGGTATTGTATATGTGTAGTATTTTCAATGGTTAGTCCCTCCTATATACTCTTGTTGTATTCCTTTTCTTTTCAACTACGAATCTATATTTATTTCTATTTGATGCCTGCTTTATACAATGAAAATTATTGCTCTTTTCCTTTTGTTTTTGATTTCAAGAACTTTTTTCGTTTTTTCGTTTTTTCGTTTTTCGTTTTTCGTTATTCGTTTTTCGTTATTCGTTATTCGTTTTTTAACAATATCTCGATTTCTTTGATGACAGTTGTTGCGAAAAACGTATTGGAATTTCAATAATTAAAGATACTTAAATAAAGAATGTAAAAAATATTAATAATACTTAGTTGTAAAACTATAAAGTCAAGCCGAACCTTAATCTAAATATCTGTCAAATGGCTCACCTAAGACAGTTTCAAAGACTTTAACCAAACCTGTTCTAACCTCGTATTCAACTTGCTCGTCGTCGTCTTCTAATAGTTCGGCAACAATTGGCACTAGTTGAGGTAGTAATGTCAACCAACTTTCACCAACCTTGGTATAGATCAATTTGACAGATCTCACAGCCCATAGCTTCTCATTGGATCTACAATTACTCTTCATGTGAGAAATTAATAATTTGTTCATGATTTTGTTGTGCTCTTCTGAACCGTTGTTACAAGAAGCTAGTGAGCCAATAGCCTTGACCAAATATTTACCAATGGTTGGTTCAATATTACGTAATTGATTGATCAAAGTCTCAACAATCAACTCAAATCTAGCTGTTGATCTCCAGTACTCATCTTTATCGTTCTTAAAAGAGGAACCCAATGCAATCAAAACCAATCTTCTCAAATTGATGTTACTGTTTGATCCTTTAGTAAACTCTAACAATAGTTTGTTTGTGTTGTCCAATAAATAGGTAAAATAAGACGTGATAATAGATCTCAAATGTTCTTGTAACTTATTGAAAAATTTGAAAAAAGCACATAATCTTTCATCTCTAGTCATTTTCAAATGTGTAACACCTTCACCATCAAAAGCCCATCTGACAAGTAAAGCAAATAAAGGTCTAAAAACTTTATCATGCAATTTCAACACATAAATGTTGGCAATTTTATGAACAGTTGCTTCAATTCTACCAATCGTATTGTTATCAAAACTACTGTAGGATCTGAACTCAAACATTGCCAATAACAATCTGAAAAATGTAGGAGATTGAGAAGTGGCTGCCTTTCTGTCAATATTCTCAACTGTAGTTTCTAAAATACTTAGATACAATGAAATACCAATGGACAATTCAATCAAAGGTTTCTTTTCATCACTAAAAACTTGTGATTGCCAAATTTTGTACAAGACCTTTAAAACTTCTTTCAAATCAATATGCTCCACAACTAACTTCAAAACACTCAGTCTTACTTCCTCTGAAACATCAGAACTGAAAAATATAGTGACTAGAATATCTTTCAAATTTGAAAGAACAAACATTGGAATCTTTTTAATGACAGTAGCAAACAACAAAATGACCGACAATTGTAACTCATTTTTCAAAACTGTACGACTATCGTAATTTTTAGCTAATTGCAAAGCTGGAGGAACAATTTTTGGATAAAATGAAATTGATTTGACACCCAAAATTTGAATACAATTTGTAATCAAAGTCAAAGAAGCAATATTAATGTTAATTTCTTCAGATTTCAACTTATCACATGATAAAGACAAAGCTTCAATTAACTTGGAACCACCAATGTTTTCTTTGAATTTTGCAATTAAAATATTGATTGAGCTTAACGAAGCGTGAATAATGTCGTTGTTGCTTTCAACATCCTTAATGTTGGAAAACATCACTTCCATAATTTCAGCAGCAACACCATATGACTCAACAGGTTCATACTGAAATCTTTCACCAATGGATAATGTGATATGTTGTCTAATGGCGTTTTCGTAGTTGGTAGATAGTAGCGGCAAAACAACTTCAATGTACTCTTCGACTGGAAGCAAGTATAACACATTGGCCAAAATTTCAAATAAGATTTGTTTAGTGTCAGAGACAACATCTTTCATTTCAAATTCAGCTTCATCACTAGTAATGGTACTGGATTTGGATGTGCTAGTCGAAGAAGATCCTGTCTTGGATAATTCAACAACTTGCGAGTTTACACTGTCAATAGTTTCTAAAATAATCTTGTTTAAAGAAGTGAACAAGCTCTTGATACTATCATGATCTTCGCTTTTGTCTAATAAAGAAGCTAAAACTCTCAACTTCAAACTTCCATTGCTGTAATAATCGTTTGAGTTTTCAGTAATTAGCTTGTTTACAAAACTCAAAACATGTTTTCTTAACAACTGTTCTCTAAAGTCTTCTTCAGCACCCGTCGTGCTTACTGGAGACAATTGAATTAATGTGAAAATTCCAACAATACCTTGTAGTTGATCAGCAGCATTGAATTTATTTAAAAAGTTTTTAGAAAAATCGATTAATTCCTTACTTTCTCCAATTTTAAATTTGTTGATGCTATTAGAAAATTGTTCAGCAATCAAAAATAAAAATGGAGCAATAACCACAGTAGATCCTAAAGTAGAAACCAAAGTCGTGTACAGTTTGACTCTTCTGTGTTTTGGAACATGAGCAAAAGCAGCAGCAAATGTGGCCAACAGAAACTCAATTTCGTCACCTGCAAATTCAGGAGCGGTAAGCAATGCAGGTACAACAGCTTTGATTGTGTTCTCAACAACATGGGTAGAAAATTCATCGTCTTGACGAATGGTGTGTGCCCCCATAAAAGTGAAAATAGGCATGATGGAATGCAAAATGATTTCTGGTGACAAAGTTGCTAAAGCACCAATAACCAATAATAGTTTGTTTTGAACTTGTGGAGAAGGAGAGCTTCTGATGGCAGAAACAACTATATCTGATCTAACATTTGACAGTTTTTTGTTTGCTTTTTTTAAACTTTCAATTACATTAAGCATACAGGAACTAATGGTTTCCTGAGCATAAAGAACAGGGAACCCTCCATCTTGTTCCAAAGTTTCCAAGTCAGATAAATGGTTGAACAAAGACGTTAATAATTGTTCACTTCCTTCAATGTTTTTGTTACTGTCTAAAGCTTCTAATATTATTGTGACTTTGTTCAAATGAACTTCTGCCAAATGAGAGACTTCCTCTCTTTGTAACGCGGACTTAGTAGCAGCAGAAGATCTTCTTCTTCTTCTTCTCTTGATCATTTGATCGTTGTTGTCGTCTGAGTTGATTCTGTTTTTCTCTAGAATGGCGACAAAAGTGTCTGCTTGAATTCCCAGGTTTTGCAAAACAGCAAGAGAATCATATGCCAAGTTTGCACTGTCACTGTCGCTAGCACTGCTTGTGGTTAATGAAGCGGAAGTACATTCGATGATATCGTTGACAAGCTTCAATTGGTATGACGATTTCAAATTTGAATAGATGGCAATCAATTTAGCAGAAACAATTTCACAAAGCTGTTCGGAATCCACTTTCAAGGCAGCAATGATAAAATCAATACAGAAATCGTTTTTCTCTTTTGTGCAAATGATGTTGATTACATTGGTTTCAAATTCTCTGAAATTACATTTGTTGTTCACACAAAGGGTTTCCAAGTTTGTTCTATCCGTCAAGTAATTTTCCAAAACAGGTTGTAGCAGGGGAGAGTAATTGGAATTGTAGTTTTTATAATTAGTGATGATCTTCAATAAACTGTTTTTGCAATAAATCAAAGGAATATATCTAACTTGGTAGCACCAAAAAATCAAATCAACTTTTTCAGTTTTTTTCTGGATTAAGACTCTGGACAAGTCGTAATTATCAACATTGTATGATTCCAAGAATTTGCTTAACCAAGTGTGACAATCTTCAGGGCTCATCATTGCACTGGATAAATCATTTGCACCATAGATTCCTTTGATCAAAAAAAAATTTGTATTTTTTGGATCAGATTTTTTCAAAATTTGTTGCAAAAGTTTTTTAATAGAAGTTCTGACACCTTTAGAAACATCAAACAAACCAGTGACCAAAATTGGAACAAGAGTGAACAAATTCAAATCTTTATCAATAGAGTTCAACATTTTAGACAAAAAGCTCAAAGCAATCAATCTCAAAGCAATAGGTGACGCTGGCGAAACAACAATTCTTAGTAAAAATGTGATTCTGGCTTCAATTGTGCTTAAAAATGAGTTTAAAAACATTCCGATTGAGTACTTCTTACCTAGAGCTTCGACAAATAAAGATAGCAGTTTATTGAAAACTTTATCGTCTGCAGCTAAAATAGATTGATTAGAAGTAACACAGTATTCTGCATTTTTGGATGACCATTCTTTAAATGGGGCAATTTCAGTCATTCCACCCACAATTGTTGAGCTTTCAACATCTTGAACAATCTTGTCAATGTTGTTGCTGTTGTTGTTATTGATTGTGAATAATGAAGTGGTTAATCTAATTTCAAAAATTTCTCCACTCATGTTTAGCGAATCAAGACATGACAAAATCAAATGTTCGTCATTGTTCTTAATCAATTTTTCAAAAATAGGAATCAATTTGGATTTGTCTTCAATGATTTCAGACAAATGGATCAAGTCCATAATGATTATTTTTCTTTCAAACACTTCAAGTGTCTTCAAAATAGGTAAAACATCGCCAAATTTGTCTTGGTCGTATCTGATGATAGATCTGATGTATGAAGTTGAAAATTTATCAAATGGGCCACCGTGCGTGGAAATCAATGTATTGATATCTTGTTTGAATTTTGAAGAGATCAAGTTGTATAATTTGATAGAAAACTGATCAACAGATGTGGAAACTTTCAAAGATTGACACAACGAAGCCATTGCAATAAAGGCCGATTTGTGGGTTGTTGGGTGCAAGTTTGATAGCATGGTTTCAATAGCAGCCATAATGATTTTGACGTCCAAATTTTTTTTACTCAAAACGATCAAAATAGTGTGAGCAGCAAGTTGGCAGTTGTTGCTGTTGCTTCCGCTAGTCATTAGTAATTTGGCCACAATTTCAATTGTTTTCGAAATGATCAGGTTTTCGTTTTTGAAACTAGTCATTGAAATTAAATTAATTAGTGAGCATGTAATAAATGATAGCATTTTAATGTTGACAAAATTTTTCTTTAACGAAGAGTTCAAGAATTTTTCAAATTCACTCAAAAACTCAAAATCCTGAAATAGTTTTATGATCGACAAATTCGTTGGGTTTTGCGCATCTGATTTGACAAAATTAGCCAATGGAGTCCACAATGGTGGTAATTTCACAATATTCAAAATTCTTTTGAAAACTGGCAGCTGGTAATACTGCAAGGCTGAAAAAAGTAGATAGTCTGTATTGTGGATGTGGACTTGGAATCTTCTCACTAGCCATTCGACAGCGTGCAAAGTTGGAGTCAAGTTCCATTTTGAACTGGCCAGCATCAAAAACAGGTTGATGGCACTGTTCAAGTCTTTTAGCTCTTCGTTGGTGATGGCGTTTCTGTCCATGTTGATAGAGGACTCGTTGAACAATGACTTTGTAAAGACCTGGAATCTGGCATCCATTGAAACCAACTCTTCCAAAGCAGAAGAAGCACACTCAAAAAGAAACTCATAGTCCTGTGTCGATGCGATCTTTGGGTTGTAGATCAAAGACGAAGAGTGAATCTTGGATCTCTTCTTTCTGTCCACAGCCACACCTTGAGACTGGTGGGCAATTTGCGATAGTTGATCTCTTAAAGAAGACATGATGACCTATCTGATTGTGTGTGTGTGTTTTTCCTTTGGGTTTTTCAATTTTCTATTGGGAAATTTGGGCATCTGCTAAGAATGTAACGCTTCAATTTCACAGAAAAAACAAAAAAAGTGAAGATTTCAAAAAGACACAAAATTTGGAAAAAAAAAAAAAAAAAAAAGAACAAAAAGAAAAAGAAATGTGAGCACGAGCTTAGATAGGAAAATACATAAAAACTATAGAGTGAAGAGACCGGTTCTCTTTTTACCAAATGGATAAACTACCAGGGTACTTGCAAAAAGCCCCACTGTGATACCGATACTGACCTGGGTCATGGTCATACCGAAAGCCAAGGAGTTCGTGGACGTTGTTTCGCTAATGACGGCCCCTGTGGAGTTGACAATTCTGTTTGCACTTTCCACCCCTGTTAACAAGGATGATTTTGAAGCAATACCACTAGGCACTTGCACAAAGATTGCGGGAAGAATTGCACTTACAGCCAACCCTTTATAGATTCTTGAGTATAGATTTCCGAAGATCCCAATAACGAAAGCGGCTAAGGAAGAGTTGAACTCTGTGGCGTTTTGGAAATGGCGACCAGAGTAGTAAGAAACAATGAACCCAACACAAGAAATGAAAGTCATGATTGGAATTTGATTCCATCTTGCCTGGTTGATCAAAGCCATCAGTGTAGAGAATATAGGAACAAACAAGATTTTGTAGAGATCATTGACTTGGCTCGGACATGTTGTATCGTTTGTTGCTTTATCTTTTAAAATCCAACCCCATAAAGCTGATCCCAATGTGATCCCAAATGAAAGAAACAAAGAGTAAATGATTGAATAAAACATACGAACACTTCCAGCAACAATACTTTTATTTTGTAATTCCAACGACCCACAAAGAATGATATACCCTGGAAGAATCAATGCCAAGGAACCTTGGACAACAGACCCAAAACAAATATTTGAATTAGGAATGGATCCTAAAGCTCTTCCAACAAAACTCACTACGATGGAACTTGAAATTTCAAAAGCATTTGAATAAAGTTGAGACTTTGGTGATAAAACATATTTGAAAATCCCAACTGTACCACCGATTCCAAATGAAATAGCCATATTGACCCAATCCCCACCAAAAGCCATTGGAGTAATTATTGCAGAAGCCAGTGCATAAAATAATATAGTCAACCAGATCGGATACATGTCTCTTTCACTTAAAACCGAATCAATTTCATTGTTGGCGTCTTCTACAGAAATCAAATCATGGATGACATTTTTATAAATTTGATGAACTCTATGTAATTTCCAAAGATTTACACCTTGATCACATTTAACCATTTGCAATTCCGAAGTACGTGTTGCAACATCACCAAATGAAATAACCATGCAACCTGGTAAATAAAGAAATTGCCCATCTAATTCCAAAACTTTTGATGTCATTTTCATATATTCTTCTAAACGATGTGTTGGAGCACCATAAAGCATCAAAGCTTTACATAGACGAATGATGAATCTATGTTTTTGTAAAATGTTTGTTATATGAACTGTGATTTTTGCTTGATGTGCTGCTTTAGAGGGAAATCTCGGTGCTTTAATTAGTTTATTTAGTTTCCCTGCTTTCCCCAATTTTGGTCTAACAGATTTGAAATTTGGTGTTTTTTGTTTTTGAGATCCTTTCGTTTGAGTGTTTTTTTTATCATTTTTATTTAGTTGTTTTTGTTCTCCTTCTCCTTCTCCTTCTTCTTTTTCTTCTTCTTTTAATAAACCTTGCATTTCTATATTATCGTTTTCTGTATCATCTCTTGCGGATTTTGAGGTTGTGTTTTTAGTAGTTTGATGTAGTTTCAATAAAGATCCTAATATACCTAATCTTCTTAACGGAGATTTATGATTGACTTTTTTTTGTTTTTTATTTCTACTTCTATTACTATTATTACTTTTTAAAGATTTATTATTACTTTTAATACTATAACTTCTTGTCTTTTTATTTGTTGATTGATTATCATCTGAAAATATTCCTTCTGGTTTATTATTTTCATCATCATTATCAGTCAAAGTAACAGAAGATAACGAAACTGTATCTGTATCTATATCAATATCAAATTGATTGATATCATCATCACTTTCTAAATCATCTTTGATATCTTGTCTCATTTGTTGAATTTCTGGATTATTTTGTAAAAAAGATGGAACCATTCCGTAACCAATGACATTGGAATAATCAGGTGAAAGATCGATATCATCTAAATTATTTATCAAGTGATGTGCTAGTTGAGTTTCATCTACTTCTTCTTCTTCTTCATCATCATCATCTTCTTCTTCTTCTACTTCTTCTGCATTTTGAAGACCATCTTCTAAATCTTCAGGAAGAGCATTTACATCCATTTTTTTGTCCTTATCATTAGTTATGATATAATCGTCTTGATCTTTAAAAGATTCTTGATGAGTTTTACTATCATCATCACTACTAATGACGCTGCTGTTAGTATTACTATTAGTATTACTAATATTGCTTTGTTCACTACTCAGTCTAGAATTCTTATTGAAAGAAGGTAGCATTTGTTATATGATTTTGATATCTCTGTTCTCTTTTTTTTTTGTTCATTTTGTGTATTTTATCTATTCCATATGAAATCAATATTATCACTTAATTGAGTTGATTTGTGTTACATTGATCTTTATATATAAACATGCGCCTTTAACAGATAGAATCACAATATTTATATGATGTATCTAAATTTGTCCCTGTTTGTAGATCAAATATTATTTTCTAAAATTAGCTTTTTTTTTTTTTTTTTCCACCTCATCGCGTAATTACTTGAATTACGTAAAAAATGATAAGATCTACCCAAAAAAAAAAGAATCCAGAGTTATACAGAAAAAAAAAAAGCAAAAAGAAAGTAAAACACGGTATAAAATGAGAATTTGCTCAAGATTTGTTTTTCCTTTTTAGGTTTTATGTTTTTTGTTTTTTGTTTTTTGTTTGTCCTTTTTTATCCCTTTCCTACTTTTAATATATGCATTACACATTAAAATTAAATAACGTTTTAAATTCGGGAGTTGAAAGAATAAAAAGAAAAAAAGAAAAAAAATATAACAATAACAATAATAATCAATGTTTCATTTAAAATCCGTTATACGCATCTACTTATTGAGATCAATGAAACAAATATGAAACATTTATATAAATTATCAATAATATCTAACAAAACATTTTATTTTTATTTATAACCAAAGTAATTTAAAAATAATTTAATCAAAATCAATTTTAAAAAATAAATCCAGATCTTAGAGAAGAAGAAAAAAAAACCATCTTATATTTGATGTATTTAAAGTAGTATGATTTTTTTATTTTTTTACTTTTATGTTCAAATTTAAAGTTTTGTAAATTACCTATTTATATCTGTAACTAAAATAACAAGTAAATAATAAGTATATATATACATAACTCAAGGAGCTAAACATGTGTTTTATTATACTTCTTTATTAATAATTAATAATTAATAAAAATACGCCACGTTAAATATAAATATGTTAAAGCTGTTTATAGAGAGTTTAAATTACTTGATAGAAAAAAACTTTATCAATTAAATACTGTAAATGCAGTTAATATAAAAAAAATAAAAAATAAAAAATATAAAAATCGGCAATTGAAAACTTAATTCTCCTTAGTAATACCCTCCTTTTCTTTCTATGAAGTATTAGTTCAGTTTAGTTTATATGTCTTGTAAAAATGACATTTAATTAATCATCTACATACATTTGTGTGTGTTATATTATTACTATTGTAATTATTATTATTACTATTCTTTATTGTCATGCATGATTTTAAGAAATAAAAAAAGTAGCCAATATAATGTGGGGTTACTATTTTATTTTTTTTTGTTTTTTTTATTTATTTTATACATATTGATTGATTAAACAATAGTTCAAAATCTTTAAAAGACAAAAAAAAAAATTTTTTTATATCTTTTCCTTTTATTTTTAAATTTTTTAAGTTTTTAAATTAATTTAATTTAATTTTTGCATATAATAATATCTTGTGCATTGTTTTATAATAAGATAGAATTAAAATTATAATTAGAATTAAAGATCATACAAATCGGACTAAATTATTGTAATAATGGAAATTGACATCTGTTAGAACTGTGTATTGAATAATTTAAATTATTCATGATTTTAAATTATTAATCATAGTGTTGTTCTTGTTGCTTTTTTTTTTAATAATGGGGGGTGAGGGGGTTTTAAGGACAGTGAGATTACATTGGAGGTGAACTCTTGAACAAGAAATAGATAATAATACAAGGTCTTGTAATTTTAAAATTACCATGATGATAATAAAATCATACTAATAACAGTTTAAAATTAAGAGTTAATATTAATATTAATAAATGATCTTTAATTAATGAAAAATTATTACTATCATCATTACTATCATTATTACTATCATTATTACTATCATTATTACTATTTATCATTTATTGTTTATCATTTTTAATAACTAAATAAAAAAAAAAAATTGAGGTCCCTTTAATTTATTCAATGATTAATGATCAAGGAGAACTATGATAATAAATGAAAAAAAAAAAATAATTAAGATAAAATAATAAATATAAAAAATAAAAAATACTTTATATATAAATAAAGAAAAATATATATTTTATATTTTAGAAAAAAGTAAAACAAATATAAATCCCTAGCTAACAACAACTTTATCATTACTGTATAGGATATAACCGCCCAAGCTGTGTGTCTGTTTGTGTTGAAAAAAAGTTATATTTGAAAGATATAATTCAAATACAGAGAAAGAAAGAAAGAAAAAAATGATCTCATCCAATCATCATCATCATAATCATAATCATAATCATAATCATCATTTAAAAAAACCAAATGATAATAATCATAATGTGTTTTCTACTAATGATCTAAATATTGTTATTCCAACATCTACTACCACAACTACTACAACATCATCATCAAATATTGTTATTGCTGTTGGTGCTGGTTCTACTGTTGCTGCTACAACTACTCATACTAATATTAACAAGTTTAATAATAATAATCATAATACAGGTGGTACTATTATCTACAAAAATCAAAAAATTAATAACAATGATAATAATAATAATAATAACCATAATAATCAACTGGGTGTTGTTGAGGAAACTGATGAATATGATCAAAATATTGATTCTAATAATAATAATAATAATTTGGATTATTTGGAAAAACCAATTGTTTTAGATCGTCTACCTTCATTTTTAAATTTAAGAAATTTTGATTTGAATTACAAAATTATTACAGCACTTGGCACAGGATCATTTGGAACAGTTCAATTATGTAAAAAATTGAATTTTGAAGATTTAAATAATAATATCAATAATAATAATATCAATAATAATACAATGTTAAATCATGAAAATTTAAATATTAATAATAATTATCATAATAATTTAAATAAAATAGTTGCTATTAAAACAATGATGACAAGATTAGATTATTTAAGTGATTATTCAAGAGTGCGTGAATTAAAATTTATTTTCAAAATTCCATCAAATGATCATTTATTAACAATTTATGATTGTTTTATTGATGATTTTTTTTATAAATTACATATTTCAATGGAAGTTATGGATCAAAATCTTTATCAATTAATTAAATATAGAAATTTAAATAAAAGATTTTTTTCCTTAGCAACATTGAAATCAATTTCTTCACAAATTTTATCAGGACTTTATCATATTCATGAAAATCAATTTTTTCATAGAGATTTGAAACCTGAAAATATTTTAGTTTCATTTTCAAGTAAATATTATTCAAAAAAATATTTGAATCAAGATGACGGTTTTAAAGATAACTATGTTGTTAAAATTGCAGATTATGGATTATCAAGACAAGTTGTTGATGATCATAATAATATAAATACAAAATTTACTGCATATGTTTCGACAAGATGGTATAGAAGTCCAGAAATTTTATTAAGAAATAAATATTATTCAAAACCTGTTGATATTTGGGCATTTGGTTGTGTTTTAATGGAAATTTGTACATTTAAACCATTATTCCCAGGTAATGATGAATTAGATCAAATTTGGAAAATTTTACAAATGTTGGGTACTCCATTTCTTTCAATGGAAAATCAAATCAATAATTATTTCCCACACGGTGGAGTTTGGGAACATTCAATTATTTTATTAAAGAAATTAGGTTTGAATTTCCCATATATTCAAGGTTATGATATTGAATACCAAATTTCAAGTCCACATCTAAAAAAATTCTGTGATGTTATCAAAAAATGTTTAGTTTGGAATCCATTACAAAGAATTACAATTGAACAAATTTGTGAGTTACCATATTTTCATAACACAAAACCATTTTACCATCATTTAGATTTTCTGCAAAAAAATAAATTTAACAATGTTATAGATGAGAATAACATGGATATTGTTATTAATTGTGGAAATAATAACAACAATAGTACACCACGTAATATTAATGAAAACCATGATAAAAATATTTTAAATCAAAGTTCATTATTCAATGGATTACCATCCTCTACAACAAAGGCAAAAAATATTCCAATTCAAAAAATTTTGAAAACAAATTTTATTGATGAAAATGAAAATATTGAACACAATCAAAATGTATTGGAAAGTTTTATTGATTTATATAATAATCATAAAGTTGGTATAAATGAAAATATGTCTGAACAACAAAAACAGTGTTCTCCAATTAAAAAATTACATGGTTCTAATGATAGCATTGATTTACAAAACAACAATATGACAAATAACGATAGTAATTATACACTGTTGCGTCCAGTTAGTATGGTCAGACAAAGAGGTTCTGAAACTGAAAAAAATAGTAAAGGTTTTTATATCCTGGATTCCTGTCAAAAAATTGAACTAACCAGTATATCGAATGATTTGATTGTTGACGATTTCTCTGTTTCTAGAGGAGTCCAAGATTACATCGACAAAGAATTGAATATGGATATTTCATTTCCATTGGATGCATCTTAAGATATTAATAATAATTAAAAAGCAGTACAAAGCTTTAGAAGAAAAAAAAAAGATGGAGTGAATTGGTTTATTCAACCTGAAATTGGCTAAATAGGTAGATACATATATAGATATTGATAGATATAGGTAACAGATATAAGTAATAGATAAAAAAAAAAAAAAAAAACAGAGAAATTTGTGAATTAACTCATGTTATTTATAACGCACTTAATTTAACAATTAAGCTGTTTCTTTATCGGTAATAAGGAATATCTCGTTCTTCTTTGTGTATCATGTTTTTTTGCTATCCTTTTTTTTTTTTTTTTTTTAATTCTCCTTCGTTTAGATTATATACAAAATACAAAATAATGAAATAAATAATGAAAATAGAAAACCATTGTTTTAAATCACGATATATAATTTCAAAGTTTTGCACTTCGCAGATATCTATTCTCGAAGAGTGTCACATAAACGTAAACGAAAAAAAAAAAAAAAACTTTATTATCTATCATTTGAATAATATATCAACAACAATATGGTAAACATTTTTTCGTTTCTTTCGTATATGTATGTGTGTGTGTATGTACTGATTTAGTTTTAAATTCTCGTATATCCATCTGATACCACATTCTCTTGTTGAAAGCTGGGCAAACGAGCTATACTGCTATATCTGACCACAATATACTTTTATTCATATTTGTGTTGAATAAAAAAAATTAAAGCATCTTAACGATGACTCTTCTTGATATTTTTTGCTTTATCCTAAATTACATACATGCTTGTCACTGATGTTCTCGTATCGGAGTCTTCCTATCAGGTAAGTTTCACGTATGCGTGTTTCAGTCTAAATGTATATATATATATGGACGTGCATATTTAAATTTTCACATTTTTTTTTTTTTTTTGCCTTACAGAAATAGGAATTAATGCTTTCAAATGGATAAATCATCCACAAAATCCAAATAAGGCTTAGCAAGAAAATCACCCAATCCATCGTTTAAGAGCTTTAAAAGATATCAAACCATCTTTTTTTTCAAAAAAAAACTGTTTTTTAGCCGGAAAAAAAGAATCGTATCAAGTGACGACATTCAAGTAGTTTAAAAAATAATTTCTCTTTTCCGTTTTCATTTTTTTTTATCCGCATATCGCGATTGTTTCATCATTCCATATTGTAGTTACTTTTTCCAATAATATTAATATTAATAATAATAGAAAATAAAAATGTTCACTAATAATTCACATAATAATCAGTTCAATCACAACAGTCCTAAACCGCATTACCAACACACGCAGGACAAGACCCCCAGCACTGCAGAAACACCCCTTGTCATAAGAAAGGACAGCACCGTTTCCACAGCAACAACAGACTCGGCACATTCCATCGCACCCCTAGCGCATAATACACCGCCAAAGAGACCAGACTACCTGTTCCACTATACACTGTCTCCCGGACCTGCACTGGCTATATTTTCTTCAACTTCAGAATCACAGCTTGCACGCACGCATCGCCGGTTATCTTTGCATTCGTTTGAACACAAGCATAAATCAGTAAGTCAGATGAATAACATTAGTATCGGTGAGGAAATGAACACCGCCACCACCACTACCACCACCACCACCACCACACAGGAAAACATAAACAGCGAGAGGGGCAAAATTGCAGCAGCGGCCCTTGCTGCTAGTGAAAACGTTCCTTTGCCGCTAAGGAAATCACTGCAACAGATCAAAGAAGAAGAAATGCAGCTCAAGCTCACGAGAGGAGAATCTATTGATATTGAAAATTACAGAGTGGGGAAAGATGAAGGGATCATCACTTGTGTCTGTGGAAACAACGAGGATGACGGATTCACTATTCAGTGCGATTCGTGTTATAGATGGATCCACGCAAGTTGCTACGGCATCGAAGACATTGACACTGTTCCTGACTACTTTGAATGTTTTGTATGCAAAAAACATAACACCCAAAAATCAACTTCAATCAAAGATATTGCAGATGTACCACCAAAAATAGTTGAAATTCCTATAGCAAAAGAATCTTTGAAGACACCAACGGAGAAAACAATAAGTGGGAAAGATAACTTGGTGAGCACCCCCGAAGTAGTGCAGACCAAAATTCAGGTTTCTCCAGAAGAATCTAAAAACTATTTGCAGCAACAGCAGCAACAGCAGCACCAGCAGCACCAGCAGCACCAGCAAAAATCACATCCAGAAATAGAGCAGCAACAGCAACAGCAAGAAAACAATGATGAAGAGCAACAGCAGAAAGTCAAAAACAACAACAACAACAACACAAAACAGAAAAAAACAACAAAGTCAGTGGATGGACCTCCCAACGATGGGATCATCCACAGAGTAAAATTGAAACAATACAAGGATATGCATTCTGCTGTTTATCTTCCAGTCACTGAAAACCAATACGTTGACAAGTATGTCAAAGAGTTTGTAGAGAACCATGGTGACGATGACTGGATCTTGCACAAAAAAACGTTCCAAAATTTGAAGCTTGAAGTGAAACCTTACAAAGACGAAAAACAGTTTAGCGGGATCTCTCGCTTGGGATGTTTTTTGAAAGAGCAAAGAGTAGAACAAAACGAGTTGATCCATGATGTAGTTGGCGAAATCGACTATCAAAGAAAGTACATTTTGGATCCAAGAAACCATTACAGAATATGGGGGACAGCAAAACCAAAGGTTATGTTTCATCCGCACTGGCCAATTTACATTGATAACAGACTTAATGGGAACGATTGTAGATATTTGAGAAGAAGTTGCCATCCAAACGTTGAGCTAGTTACGATCAAAGTGGGCAATGATCCTAAAATCAAATTTGTTTTGAAAGCCTTAAGAGCAATTGATGTTGGTGAAGAGCTAAGTACCAATTGGGGATGGGATTTACAGCATCCTATTTGGAACTTGATACATAACAAAGCTATTGAAGATATTCCAGAAGCTGAAAAATATTTTTTGATTCACTCTATTGAATCTATTCTAAGTTCCTGTGATTGTGCTTGTTCTAACAATAAAGAATGTTATTTGAGAATGGTCAAAAAACATTACAATCAGTTGTTCAAAAGAAATAAAACTAAAATGAACAACAGGTACAAGATGAATGAGATTCTATACAAGACTAAAACTAAAGAACCTAAAAATGCTTCCATTCTTTTGTCGCTATCGGAACAATCAGTAAAACAGAAAACTGAAGCAGAGACTTATTATGAAGATTTTATGTTGAAAAAAGCTCAATATATGAGAGACTTGAAGTTAAGGCAAGATGGTTTGATGTCTAATTTAAGAGGACTTTCAAAAGGAGACTCTTCTGCCATTGCTGTTAATGATGGACATGGTTTCAACTCTAAACCAAGCTCAAAGGCAAACATTTATTCATTGTCACTCAATTATAAATTGAAACTTGTACACGATTTAAAATTGAAGGAATTACAAAAAAAACAATCACAATCAGGAGAACAAGTTTCTGCTTCAAAAATTGGTGATCATCATTATCATCATCAGCAGCAGCAGCAGCGGGTTTCAAACGATGCCAAAGACACTACTAATCTCAATGACATACCAATTCCTATTCCACTTAAAAACTCAGTTTTAAAGAAAATCGACACTCTACTCAGGGCAACATCTGGTGAATTTACCTCAAAATCGCCTACCCTTTCATCAACAACGCTCATTTCGCCAATATCTGCACATTCTTCGGGAATCGCGGTCTTGCCGGGACAGGTACCTCCACAGACCAAGAAAAGACAGATGTCCCCAATTGCTGCAAGAGAAGTTTCTCCACATAACAATACAACTGCTGCATCTCACGATTTTATTGGTGAGCCAACTCAGTCACACTTGATGGAAGGAGAGCCAATAGAAAAGAAAAAGAAATTGAGTTTTGCAGATTATAGAAAAAAATCAAAGCCAAATTAGTTTTATACAATAATATACATAATGTTTTATATATACGCGCTATGACATGTAATCAGGTGACCACAAGTTGGTCATTTTAGTTATTTTTTTTTCTTTCTTTCTTTCTTTCTTTCTTTCTTTCTTCCTCGCTTTAATTCTTTCTTGAACTATTCAAAGAACGATTCAGTTCCAAGTTCAAACTCTCAAAGCGAGAAGAAAGAAGAGGAAAAGAAAAAGAAAATATATATATATATATATATTAAACGATACAAAAAACCACACACGTTTAACATCAAGCAATGTCTTACAGAGCATTTTTTAAAGTTGTCTTTACAGGTGCTGAAATCATGGGGAAGGCCTTCAGCGAAGCGTACAAGCAAACCGCTTCTCAATCGAGCAAACAAGCAGCTAACGGAGCTAAAGCTGCTGGAGCAACCAAAGATTTTGGTGGGATATCTTCTAATGAGAGTATTCAAATATTGAATTTGGAAAAAAAAGACATAGAGGACGTTGAGAAAATCACTAAGCGGTACGAATACTTGTTCAACGTAAACGATACAGAAAAAGGTGGTAGTTTTTACTTACAATCGAAAATATACAGAGCTGCAGAGAGGTTGAAACACGATATAAAGGAGGCCCAGGCACAGCTAGAAGCCAACACTGCTCCTCCTGCCACTTCAGCGACTGGTGAAGCAGCTGCACAGGGACAACAAACTTCAACCCCGCCTCCTCAAGAACCTGCTCCCAAGCAATAATAATTTTGCCATGCACAAAAGAACTGCGTTTCATTCATAGAAATGTATGTAGATTTGATAAAATACATAACCATGTAACTAGTTGTACATTATTTGCAAATCGCGACTCACTTCCATGATAAATTGAATTAAAAATATTAAAAAAGAGCGGTAATATTACTGGAAACAGTTTGTTCACCAAGTTGAGTAGCTTACTAAAGATTATTTATAAAAAAAGTGAAATAATTGTATTACCACGAAAAGGAGCACAGCGGATATCTAAACTCTCAGACTGCAATTACACAGTCCTCTAGAAAATAACATGCAATACCTACCCATCAAATGAATCTTTTGAACCAAATGAGAGAGAGTAGACCCTTTCGTAATGTAACGGATTGATCTAAGAAACCGGAAACGAAGTCGGGATTGTGGCCAAGTTGTTTGGGCTCGGTCAAAACCAACTCAGCTATATGGGTTGTAAAAATATTCAAAACCATTTCAAACCAGTATTAACTTCAACTGAAGGCTTTCCACAAATTATATTTGCAAAAAACACAGACCAGCATCGTAGAATGAAACAGAACAGAATATAAGGTTTCTAGTAAAAATTGGTAATTAATATTATCTTGAGATAGTATTAACCACTACTGATGTGGTCTTTTTATATCTTTTTACTATATAATAATAATATAATAAATTCACTTAGGGAGTAAGAAAGGTATAACATCTGTTTATATACCATTGATCTTGAAGCACAGAAAAAAAGAAAGAAAAAAAATAACTTACAGAAAAAAAGTAAAATGCCACCCGGAGTCACGTTTTGTCAGGGCTTTTTTTTCTTTTCTCTGTGAAAAAACATTTTGTCCTAAACGGGAAATGTTTTTGTGGCTTTTAATTAAGACAATGAGAGAGAGAGAGAGACGTCAGTCTATAAAACATATCATAATATATAAATTATTCATAAGAAAGCCAAAAATTTAAAGAAAATGGGAAGCTATTTCAAATTTGATATCACTTTAGCCAACTAGTTAATGCGCAAGTGTTTTAAGAAAGTTTATGACTGATCACACCAATTGGCTGAGGTACACATTGATTTATTTAGTACGATGTTGCCTAAATTGTAAAATGAACAAGCAAATTGTGATTAAAAAAATAGAAATATAAAATATACTTATAAACAGCTTTGCCCACAGTGCTTTTTCTTTCATAGGATGTTGTTTCATAGAAAACTAGTAGTCAATGTTAATGTAAATAAAAACACATGTCGCGTGACTCACAGATTAAAACTTAGTGTGCACATGGCATATTCGGCACGTCATGTAACGACACCACACTGATTTCAACAGGCTAAGGAAAGCTACACCATCCACACACACACACACACAGCAGTTGCAAAAAAAAAACAATGACCAAGGAACAAGCTGTTGAATATGCATTGAATGAAATTCCAAACATACTGCCGTACTTAGACAAAAGCAACATTGAGCAGCTCTGTGATCAAATATTAACAAACAATGAGCTTACACCAAACACTTGGAACAACGAAGGCATAGCTAATGGTTTTATTGACATACTTGGCGCCAGTGACGTTTCTTTTCATTTGGCACTCCATTTTAATGAAAAGCTACAAGAGACGCCCATTGCTACTACCACTCCCACCACCAGCAAATCATTGCCTGAAAAAAAAGAACCTTTGCCTGTAGTGGCACCTACTCCAAAACCAAAGGTTCAGCTTGCCCAAATTACTCCTCTTTCACAAACTTCCACTGTCGTAAAATCTGCACCACCATCTGCCAAAAACAATAAATCTGCAACACCTCCCAAACCAATTAAAAAAAGTGTTAAAATTCAAAATCTTAATGAAGTTGAATTATATTTGAGGAAGGTCGAGCTGGATGATGACAATGGCAAAAGTGTAGTATGCAACTGCCAAGGGGCTAGACACGGCTTGTTTGATATTGTGCCAAATTGCTTGCACTGTGGTAAAATTATATGTATGAAAGAGGGGAAAAACTCTAATTTTTGTAGTTTTTGCAAAACAGAACTATTACCAATGGATGAAAGATTAAAAATTATTGAACTTTTAGAAAAAGAAAAACAATCTTTGCAAAAAATTACGAAAATTGAGTCCACACCTGCAGCAGCACCAAAGAAACAGGTTTTCAAATTACAAAACACCAAAGGTGGAAATTTTTGGGAAAGTCAACAAAAATTCTTTGATCAAGTGGAAAGAGAAAAGGAAAGAGAACGTAAAAGAGAAAAAGTTTTACAAGACCAGGAATTGCAACAGGAAAAATTGCAACAACAAGAAGAGGCCAGTGACGAAAATCTTCAAGAAGCAAGGAGAAGATTGCAAACTCTACTTCATTATCAGGATACATCGGCAGAAAGAACCAGAATTATTGACAATGCTAGTGATTTTAGCATATCTGAAGACCCTAATGGAATCTGGGGATCTTCTCAAGAAAGAGCCCTAATGATTAAAAAACAACAAAGAAATTTGCAAAAATTAGAAAAATTGGAAAAAGAAAGATCAGGTAGAGATAAATATGTTGTAGATATATCTATAGACAAAAACGGAAAAGCTGTTATCAACCAGAAATCCAGGAAAGAAGATAACGCAGTGTATGCTAGAGACGATGAAATGCTTAGTGATGAAGAGGGTTATGAGAACTCTGAGGATTTGGGGATCATACAAGACTTGAAACATGAAATTCAAACTGATAAAATAAAACATCAAAAAAAATTGAATAATTCCCAATGGGACTACAGAAAAGATCAAAAACAATACGCGACACCAGTATACACAAAAACAAAAATTGAAACTCCAGAAACTGCTGCTCAAATACAGTGGAAAAATAAGGTGCAAATCGGTAATGAAGATTCCAACTTGGAAGAAAATATCTTGGCTGTTTTGTAAAAAAAAAAAAAAAGTGTATTTTCTCTTTATATTAATGTACAAATGCATTTATTTATTTTTTATGAAATAAAAATCTATAGAAAAATCCGAAAATAAAAGTGATACAATATAAGAATCAATAGTTGAACTCACTAGACATATGAGTTTGAACCATTTTGGCGTTTTTCAACATTCTTGTCTCTGGATCATCACGTCTAGATCTCTTACGAGAGTTGGAATCATCGTCGTCGTCGTCGTCAGCACCTGGTGCTAATGTACCCTTCTTTTGGAATTGCAATGTTTTAGGTTTTTCTCTAAGAGCAAAACTTTTACAAAGATGACCCAAATGTAAAAATTTCAAATTAAAAATAGTTTTTTCTTTGGAAATATGTGTAGCATAGGCTCTAATGTGACTTAGAAACCCGTTGGTGGCACTTGTTTTGAAACGAGGGTCATCCAAGACCCTTCTCTCAACGTTAAGATGCCATGTAGTGGCATTGTTGTCCCATGCTTCCTCTTTCTCCATTTCTTCATCAGTTCTTCTTTTCCCATCACTCTTCATAATGTTACTATTGAAAAAACATTTCATCAAAATAGTATCATATTTCAACAAATTCCAACCTTTTGGATGGTAAGGTTTAATGTAATCCATATATGCTTCTTCTTCACCCGGTAACAAAAACAAAATACTCTCACCTTTCACACCAGCTCTTGCTGTTCTACCGATTCTATGCAAATGATCTTCCACTGCAAATGGTGGATCCACTTCAATAACTGTAGAAATATCAGGTAAATCTAACCCTCTACTTGCAACATCGGTACAAAACATCACCAAATGTTTCTTCCCCTCTGATTTAGTTTGATTAATAAAATTGTTCAATGTTGTGGTTCTACTCTGTTGAGATAGAGAACCGTGAAGTTTATAGAAAATATAATTGACATCTTTAAAACCTTCTGTGTTCAATGATGGCAAAATAGTGTTACCGGGAGTAGTTGAAACTGCAGAGTCATTTAGTAACGTTTTAATATGGTTGTTGTCCCCATGAGCAAAAACATTGTAGTGGAATTCAACACTATCAGCACATGATAAAAAGACAATTGTTCTCAGTGTAGGATTACTAGATGATGTGGAAGCTGTAGTAATGTTGTTTAAACACCCAGCCAATGTCACTAGTCTTAACTTAGGAGGAACAACTACAATTTTTTGTATCAATTGATCTGGAGCAGTGGTTAACTTATTTTCCACTTCTTCTTGATTAATAATTTTCCCACTAGAGTTTTTCTTACCAGAACTAATAATTTTGTAATCTTTCAATAAGATAGAATCTCCTAATCTACCAACGTTATCAGACATGGTAGCAGAACACAAGACCTTTTTGATGTTTTGAGAACTTTCTTCATGAATAACTTTGAAAATGTTCTTTAAACTTTCTTCAAAACCAAGCTCCATTAATCTGTCACCTTCATCTAAAATCAAATATTTCAAAGCATGCAATTGATCAGTAATAACACTAGTGTTTGTCAAATGATCTAAAATTCTACCAGGTGTACCAATAATAAAATTGCAACCTTTTCTTAATCTAGCCTTTTCAGATTTTTTCTTCTCACCACCAATTAGCAAACACGGCACAATGTAATGAGGCGCAATGTTTTGAAACACTTGGTGAATCTGTGAGGCTAATTCTCTCGTTGGAGTAATGATCATCGCAAAACAACCCGAATTTCTATCGATTTTAACGTCATCTTTGGAAAGAATATTTTCTAGAACAGGCAGCAAAAAGGCTAAAGTTTTACCACTACCAGTTTGAGCATGAAGAAAAACGTCTTTCTTTTCTTTCAAATTCATTAATTCTGGAATACCGTATTTTTGAATTTTTGTTGGAGTATCGATTTTCAGTTTTTTAGAAATGTTATCTAGTAAATATTTAGATGTAATACCTAGAGATGCAAAATCGTTACCACTTAATGGAGCATTGGATGCTTTGTGTTCAGCACCATCGTGCTGATTGGTGTTCACACTGGTGGTTATTTCTTTGCTAGCAGTAAACAAAGAAGACACAATCTGTTTATCAGCAGAACCTGAGTTTTGTCCAGAACCTCTAGAATTTTCCAGACCAGCAGCCGGTCTTTGTTGTTTTTTCAAAGCTTCTTGAGCTCTTCTGGCTTCATAGTTGCTTAATGCAGGAATTTCGACCCCATTAGCATCAGTTAGAGGAGCTGAACGTTTATTTGGTTTTTTACCGTTGATCTTTCTCTCCAACTTTCTTCTTTCAGTCCATTTCCCTCCTGTAACTTTTTTGGTACCTCTAGCAGAGTACCCATCACCGCTTGGTGCGGCCAAGTTCATTAGCATCATTCCATCATCGTCACTCATTGCTGTTGTTATATTCTGTGTTGTTTTTTTGATGGTTTGTTTAGTGATAAGAATCCTTAATATACCCTTTGAAAAAAGAAACTAAAACTCATCTCGTCTAACCTCGCTCTTGTGCATGTTTGTCTCTGGAAAAGCAAAAACGGGCTTACCAAAAAATGGAAAAAGAAAAGAAATTTTCTAAAACTCCATCCGATCAACGAAGGGACAAACATCTTTGATAATTGCACAAAGTATCGTTTAGGGAAGAGCTTTCTTGAAATATACACAGACAAAGGGAAAAAGATAAAAAACTATAAACCATTAATAACAACACATGAGCATCAAAACAGAAAACCCACCTAATGACTCTATGATTGATTCGGAAATTATTGAGCAAGCAGCTATTGCAAGTACAGCTCTAGAAACGCAGGCAATGGAGGAAAATATTGATCCAATGGTTGATGATATGCTACAGGATGATGTTGAGCTAGTTGAAGATTATGACGAAGATGACCCAGTTGTCACTAGCATACCCATCAACTTAACATCTTTAGCATATCCAATGAGCATATTCCAGTATCCAACCAAACCTAGAAAAATTATGGGTACAAAAACAGAATTACAACATCCAATGATCACTTCTGCCAGACTTAAACCGAACTCAAAACAATGGGAATTAGAAATTCCTTTGGAACAAAACGTTTTTTTTGATAAGGAAGGATCTACAGAAAAATGGCCAAACACTAACATCGAAACCCAGGTCTTGAATGCTAATGCAATCACAGAAAATGGACAATATGCTGCATTTTATAAAGACGAACAATTATATTTACTGCCTGTGGAAAATATTGCGCAGTTCAGACCATTGTTTAGACATATAGACGATCAAACACAGGTTTCTAATACTGCTAGTGCAGGACCTGCTGCAGCAAATGGTGCAAGTAAAAGTACTGTTGTTACTATGAGTGTCAAGAGTAGTTCAGAAGCCACTCAAAATAGGCTAGGTGGAGCACTTTTGGCACAAAAAGTTAGTGAAGAAGAAACTTTCAAAGACCTGCATTGGGTCGATCATACTTTTGAGCAATTCAGAGACACTGTGATTACCGAAGATTCAAAAACTAAAATCAGTAACCCATGCACAAAAGATGAGTACTTTGCAAAACTTTTATAGATATGGGCCTCTTCAAATATCGTTATATATGTATATATGGTTGACCAGATTTTATAAAGTGAAAGAAAAGTAATAAATGAAAAAAATGCATACTTATCAATCGTACCACATCTTCATCAACTCTTCGGAAACTGCACTTGGGGTTTGTACACCCAAATCTGTAATTAAAGCAGTAATGTATTCGTATGAAGTAAAATCTAATAGTGGAGAACTTAGTTCACCGTCCCACTCAGCAGAAAATTTCAATGGATCTTTATCAGATGGCAAATCGTTTGAAGACAATGGAAACATTCTAACAAATTTATGACTCTCACTCACAACATAAAAAGGTTTACGGGCGTTTTTGGCCAAGACTGCTATACCGCATGTTCCAATCAAGTTGATCACGCCACCTGACTCAGCAACACCTTCTGCACCAACAAGAATTTTGTCCACCTTATGTATAATGCTTCCAACACCATTGTCAACAATCATGTTGCACATGATTCCGTTCAGTTGAAGCTGTTTACACAACTGCAGACCACCATCAGTAGGTCTACTTTCCGTCACTATGCATCTAAATCTGATTAATTTCTTTGCAGCTTTGCTCAATAAGTGCGAGACCGCTCTACTGTATCCGTGAACTAAGATAACGTCACCGTCTCTAATAAAATCAGTCCCAATAACAGCAATTTTCTCTCTACTCTGCTTGGCTCTATCTATAAACAACTGACCATTTTCGATTATATGTGTTTTGAAAGACTCCCAATCTTTACTGCCGTTTTTCTTGGATAGGTCGTGAGTGTTTTTCAATACAAATCTCGAAAAAATATCACAACCGGCTCTTAGCGATATGGAGTTTGGAATCGATCTGGTTAACTCTTCTGTAGCCTTGTGAATACTCTGAATCATCTCAGCAGATGTGCTTGGTTGAGTGTGTTTTAACAACATGACCAAAGACTCAATAGCGGCAATTGGCATTGTCATCTCTGGATCTTGTTCCAAAAACTTTAAATAGGTTTCCTTGATGCTAAAATTTTCGTTCATTGGAAAATTCTTTGGTTGATTATCTCTGTCTGTTTTTAGTACACTTTGCTATGTGATTATTACTCATCGCTAGCACTTGAAGTATTATAAAAAAACTTAATGCACTAACGATGATCATATTTGGCAAACCTTTGCTTCTTGAAATTAATTTTTCGGCCGGGTCAAACTTTATGAAAGACTCTGAATGAAAAGATGTTTACAGTATTTTGAGATCCACAATGACAGCATTCAACATTTCATGGAGCAAAGAGAACCATGGCTTCTCCACTGATGAATACTAGGAGTTTGCTCTACAAGATTGGGCAGAATTTTTTATTAAAAAGGCATGCGTCCACAGCTCCGCTTAGAGGAATCCAAAATTTAAGAAATATTGGGATCATTGCACATATCGATGCTGGAAAAACTACAACGACTGAAAGAATATTGTATTACAGTGGAAAAACCAATCATATAGGAAATGTAGATCAAGGTGACACGGTTACTGATTTTTTGCCGCAAGAAAGAGCAAGAGGTATTACTATACAGTCTGCGGCCATCACATTTGACTGGAACCAAACTAGGATAAATTTAATTGATACTCCAGGCCACGCAGATTTTACCTTTGAAGTGATAAGATCCGTGAAAATCTTAGATGGATGTGTGACTATATTAGACGCAGTTGCAGGAGTTGAAGCTCAGACAATGAAAGTATGGAAGCAAAGTCTAGGTGTTCCAAAGATTTGTTTTGTGAACAAAATGGATAGAATGGGTGCTGGGTTTGGGAGAACTGTAAAAGATATCATTACCAAGTTGAAAAGTCGAGTAGTTTTAATTAATACTCCTGTATTTGAGCAAGATTTGTTGCCAAACGCTGAAAATATTGAGGAAAATTTGTTTGTTGGGGTTTGTGATACTTTGAACAAGTGTGTTTTGCAATACAACACAGAAAATGCAGATGACGTAAAAGTAATTCAATGGAGTGAGATTCCTGAGGGTTTGCAAACACAAATTGCAAAGTCCAGAGATTCAATGGTAGAGACGCTTTCTGAGTTTGATTCGAATTTGGTGGAGTACATTTTAGAAAATGATGTTGACGATTATATGAATATTCCAAGCGATGTCCTTAGTTCATCTATCAGAAAAGCTGCGTTAGCAAATTATGTGACACCTGTATTGTGTGGTGCTAGTTTTAGAAACATTGGTGTTCAGCCATTATTAGACTCTATTGTTTCATTTTTGCCTGCCCCTAGTGAGGTTCCAAAATTGCCAGAGATAACGAGAACAGATCATAAGCCAGTTAAAGTTGCTCTGAATAATGAAAGAGGGCTGGTTGTGAATGATAACAACAATTTGTGTATGGCGTTGGCCTTTAAAGTAGTAAATGATCCTATCAGAGGTGCTATGGTTTTCATTAGAGTATACTCTGGTGTTTTGAAAAGTGGGAATACGGTTTACAATGGAACTAGTGGAGAGTCTATTAAGATTGGTAAACTAGTCATTATGCATGCTAATGTTCCTGAAGAAGTAACTCAGTTGGGTGCTGGGAGTATTGGGGTTTTAACTGGGACCACGGCTGTCAAGTTTAAAACGGGGGATACAATTATTACGCATTCATTGAAAAAAGACGCAATCAGATCTTTCAAGAATTCATCTGAACTGAAAATAAGAGTTAACAAAATTGACATTCCACCGCCTGTGTTCTCTGCTTCTATTGAGCCCAAAACTGTTGGAAACAAAAAGCAGATGGATGCGGCTTTGGAACAACTAAGCTATGAAGACCCAAGTCTAAAAATTACAAAAGACGATGAAACTGGGCAAACTCTAATGCATGGGATGGGTGAGTTGCATTTAGAGATTGCCAGGGATAGATTGATAAACGATTTGCATGCTGATTGTAGTGTTGGTGAAGTAATGGTGTCGTATAAGGAGTCGATTGAAAAAGCAAGTGCTCTGTGCACCAAAACTTTGGACACTGGCTATAAGTTGTCTCTTTCTGTAGAGCCAACAGACCAAGACACTATAAATTGTTTAGAGTCATCGCAAACTGAAGAACAATCCGTGTACTCTTTAATGGGCGACAATAACTATTTAATTTTCAAAAATAAGAGTTTTACTCAGGACATCTGGCCGTACGCCAATGTTTCTTTGGAGGCTTTACACAATGCGATTTTTTCCAGTTGCATTGTTGCCCTACAAAGAGGTGGTAAGCTGGCAGGTTTCCCATTGCATTCTGTAACTATCAGAGTGGATGATTGGGAAATGCCTGTAGACATTGAGAATGTCAGCAAACTATTGCTCTTGTCGAGAAATTTGATATATGAGGCATTGGATTCTGTCAAAGAATACGTAGCGTTGCAGCCGACTATGAAAGTTATAGTCACTGTACTCGAGCAAGATTTGGGTGGTGTATTGCAAGATTTAACCAGTGCCAGAAAGGCTGTCATCCTTTCTATTGACGACGAGAGCACTGTGCATGAGAGTGAGACATCCGGTACTGATTTTCACAAAGTTTTAAAATCGCAGTATTTGCCTCCGGACTACACATTACGGAAGGGTTCAACTGAAACGTCAACATTTGGAGAAAACAAATCTAAGAATATAAACGCATTGATTCCTTTAAAAGAGATGGTTTCTTATTTGAACAGGCTAAGAAGTCTAACTCAGGGTAGAGGTAATTTCCATATGGAATACCACGGTTTAGACAGAATAACACCTGATGTTTTGGAAACGATTTTGAGTAATCGTTTTTAAAAGCCAGCCACTTTGTGTATCCTGTAAATAACGATAATAATAATAGTAATAAGAGTCTTTTATTTTATTTTTTTTTATTGTCTACAAATACAAGAGCTGTATCTACAAAAAAGTGTATCATATTGGATTGGCAAAAATGTAGGCAGCCAGTTCCTCGCCAAAGTATGATTTTAGTAGATCTTTGTTGGAGTATTCGTAAAAGTCCTCAGTCAATTGTATAATATCAAAGTTTACAATTTCGTTGATCTTGGAATCTTTTTTGTATTCTTTATGGTTAAGAACAAAATTTCTCAAATACAAAGCCCATGATGGAATGTCTCCAGTGGATTTCTTGTAAATGTAAGATAAGTAAAAAAACAATCTTTTATAGTCTTTATTGCTTGAACTGTGTAATTCAGACCAATCTTTGGCGATCATTTTTTTATGTTTCAAGATTTTGTTGATAAAGTTTTCAAAAATCCCATAGTCCTTGTTATTAAAGATATCTTTAATGGAACACTTGGAGGTGTCGTAACTAGAAGCATTGTTTATCTGAGTTTTCCAGTAAAATTTATCTAGCAAAACTGAATCTCGCTTATGTGCAATGTCCATGTTTTCCCATACTTGACTCATTGGCAAGTAAGTGTTAATTTCATCAGAGAAAGTCAATATACATTCCACCAATAAATAGATAAACACAGAAAAAGCTGCATTTTCAAAATCTGTAACTTGAATTTCCAAAGGACGAAATTCGACTCTCCAACCGGGAACACTTTTGTTATCTGGAACAGCTGCTTGCGTAGGTGGTTTGAATCTCAAAGTTTGCCAATTTGTAGATTGGATGTTTTCAAAATGGTCTGTATCTTTTGTATTGTCTTGATTGTTGATAATCTCACTAAAGATTACCAGAGGGTCTCTAATAAACAAATGTGAGAAATGTTTAGCCAAATCGTGATCCATAGAGAAAACTTTATTATTTGTTAATTTTTGCAAAACTTTTTCATTAAGCGGGACCTCTGTATTGTTTAAATCAGATTGGAAAAATTTATTACCACCCAAGTATAAATCGATAACACTGTACCGACTCTTTGGAATAGGTTTTGAAAAAGAATTGGATTCTGCACATGTTCCCCCATGGGAATTCCCTTCAAATATTGGTGGTGTATTTCTTTCAAGGGGTGTTCTATCATCAACAGCTCCTGAGATCACATTCCATCTTACATCTTGATCTGTAAGGAAACCTTTAAAATAAGGAGATGCAGCAGACAACGAAAGCAATATTGGAGTGAAAATATTTAGAGAATCGTACAAATATCTGGCCTTTGTGATATTTGGTGCTTGAAATGTTACTTGCAAACATGAAGAACCCATTCCAAAACCCATTGAATCCATATAAACATGATTTTTTTTCAAAATTTTGAAAACTTCAGAATCGTGTTTAAACCAATTTCTCTCATAAATTGAATCATCTTTATCCAAAGTATTTGTATCTTTATACATTGGAATCTGTATATTCACCTTTTCACCTCTTCTTTCTCTAATATTAGATGTCAATGTTGGGAATCTTGGATGTCTGTTCATAATTTCATCAGGGAGAAATAAAGATTGAGAAGAGATATTTTTTTTCTCACTTATCAAATTTTCAAAACCATCCAAGAAATTTGAACATCCCATTCTAGGATAAACTGTAAGAGAAGCAGCAACGATATTTCTTTTTTTTAATTCTTCTTTACAATATTTTTTACGTTCTGCCATATTTTTTTCCACATATGAAAATGTTGAATATTCTGGTTTTAAATTGTATGGTTCTCTTGGTGTTGATTCCAACATGAATCTACCATATTCTGGATGGAAGGTAATATTTACATTTTTATCAGTGGTTTCTAATTGAGTGTCCAACAGTTCTAATATGTCGTCATTATCAATTGACAATTTCCCATTGAGTTTATTGATCAGCATATATTCCAATTCATCTCCCCATAACAAATCATCGTTATCTCTGCCATTAGCTGCTTTGAAAACATTCAACAATTGCTCAATTCCTTGTTCTCTTACATGCTCATTATACTTTTTAGATTCGCTCCATTTTAGCGGCGTTCCAAACGATAATAACCCCATCGATTTATAGAATTGTTGGCTTCTTGCACGTTTTTTATCACTTTTGGCGATTTCCAAAATGATGTTTTGAAATTATTCTCAAACCATGTTTATTTATATAAATTAAAATTACAAATTGTGAGAATCTGTTAATGAAAATTATTGTTTAATTTATTACATTTCTCACTCTTCTATCAGAATGAATGAATGAAAAAAGACAAAAAAAAAAAAAAAAAAAAAATATATTACTAAGCATTGATTGATTGTTTGTTTGATTGTTTGATTGCTTAATTAATATGGTTATGCGTGAAATGTGACTGTGATATACAAAATCTCACGAAACCGAACAAAATTCTGAATGCAAGTATAGAAAGAAAAGAAAAAAAAAAAAACTAATTGAGTAATTTGAAGACAATCCCTACATACAACCAAAATTAGTATTGACACTTAATACGTGGGTGTATAGATTAAAAGAATGTCAAGTTCTAAACCTTCACGACATTTTCTATGTAGAATTGATGTCAAATAACAAAGTTTTGCATTTTATATTTTTTTTCATTAACCATTGCTTTTTCTATAACACTTTCCGTCTTATAATAATAATTATCACCACAATATAAGTGAAATAAGATCCTGCATTTTTTTTTTTTCAAAGATTGTGTAATGCTTGTAATGTGTGTTTGAGCGTTGGTGCGTTGGTGCGTTTGTGTGTGTGTGTTCAGGTATTATACGCAATAAATCGTCTTTAATTAGGTACGTTTTGCACGTGATATTGTCATTTTGATGGACCTATTATTACTTACTACATGAATATAGCAAGATGTTCTTTTTTTCTTTTTTTTTTTATCGCAGCTAAGGAAGGTCTGTAGTAGGGTTTCAACATCTCTCAAATCTGTCTTTGCATATCACGTTAGATTGAACATATGGAATATATTGTAGTATCATATCAAAGTACTATTAGGTTACAAGAAAAACCCTGAAATTCATTCAATCATACGGGTACTTGCATTTGCATTTGCATATACACATATACATATATAAATATACCGGTTGAACTTTCATAGTACCAAGTATGGCAAGTGAAGATCAACAACCTCTTTTGAAAAATCAAACGTGGTCCCCATTTGTTGATGATCAAGATGTCATTGAACAACATAATGATACAATAAACTCTTTGGAAAGAAGTACGCAATATTTAAGAGAAAATGAAACACCAGAACAAAAGTCTAAAAAAACCAGGAAACAGAGTAACAAAAATGATCTTAATAAAAGATCTAAAAAATCTATTAAAAAAATTAAACATTATCGAGATCTAAGGAAGAATTCAATGATATCTTTAAAATCTACAGTAAGGTGGACAAGGGGGTTTTTCCATTTGAAAACAACAACTTTACCTGAACCTGGGCTGTATACAAGACATTGTATATTTAGTGAAAATGGAGTTGTTCATGCTGAGCAAGAATACTCGGATTTAGATGACTACGAGCCTGGATATGTTTATATTCCATACGAAATTCAATATTCTATGTTCAAACCAATCGGTAAGCAACAAAGGAAAGGTCAGAATTCACTTACATTATTAAGTGATAATGAAGAAATCAATAAGAAAAACCTGTCAGTACGCAGTTCTAAAAATGATGATTTCATTAAAAAAGAAAGAAAAAGATATATGGAAATTATACAAGAATCTATATACACAATACAAAATTTCCATATTCAACCTTCAAGAATTCAACAAGGATCAAGTGGGTCATATTTTGTGTATGGAAGAAATGCTCAACATAGACGTTTAGACACAATAGAACATGATGCAGTGAGTGACGAGAGTGATAACAATCATCCGGCATTCCAAATACTTGGAGTTTTCAAACCAAAAGATGAAGAACCATACGGACCATTATCACCAAAATGGACAAAATGGTTACATCGAACTTTTTTTCCATATTTTTTTGGAAGATCATGTTTAATACCAAATTTAGGATATATTTGTGAATCAGCAGCAAGTTTATTGGATAAAAAATTAAGTTTAAATATAATTCCATACACGGATACAGTTGTCCTAGAGAGTTCATCATTTTATCCTAAAAAATCAAATAGTATTTCAAATTTTTTTAGAAAAATTTTTTTATTCAAGAGAAATACAGTTCAAGTTCAAAGGAAAGTAGGATCTTATCAATTATTTTTAGAAAAATATATGAACGCAGATGATTTTTTTGAAATATATCCCTTACCAGGAATGAATGAAAAATATTCAAATATTTCCAATCAAACAAATAATACCACAATGAATAGTTCGATGATTTGGAAAAAAGATAATGGATCACTTTTATTGAAATTTAGATTACAATTGGAAAAATTAATTATTTTGGATTATATAATGAGAAATACAGATCGTGGATTTGATAATTGGATGATAAAATTAGTGAGAGATCCAAACACAGATGAACCAATTGATGTTAAAATAGCTGCCATAGACAACGCATTGACTTTCCCCTGGAAGCATCCTGATGAATGGAGATCGTTCCCTTATGGCTGGTTGTATTTACCAATTAATATTTTAAACATACCTTTTAACAAAGAAACCAGGAAGCATTTCTTGGAAATTTTGACAGATAAGAACTGGTGGGAAGAATGTTTCCAAGATTTTACTGAGTTGTTCAGCAGAGATTCTGAGTTTAAAATGAGATTATGGCAAAAGCAATGGGCTGTTATGAAGGGACAAGCTTTTAATGTAGTGGAGACATTAAAGTTGAAAAATCAAGGTCCATTGGAACTAGTTAGAAGAACGAGATGTGTAGTGGTAGATGAGCGTATGGAAATTGATATTGTTGATCCTGATTTTTTCCGGAATTTAACAACTGATAAAAATGAGGGAATTGCAAGAGCTATACAACTAAAAAACAAGAGCAAAAATTACCAGCAACAGGATAGTGCAATGTCCTCGTACGTGCCTCAGCCTTTTACTTCGCCTATGAAACTAAGTTATCAAAGTTCAAACACGATTGACGAAAATTGGAAAAATCTTTTGAACGGGAATATTGATGAGCAAACATGGGTGAACCAGAAGGGACGGAGAAATGATAGTCTTTTGACGGATCTGGAAGAAGAATGTGGTAGTATCGACTCTAACAACAATCTTGAACAATCCTTTGTGTTTTTACAACCAGACCAAATTTTTCCAGCAAGCTCGCCCTTAGACGTTGTTAAGCCTTCAACAAGCATCGTGCGCGATCCCTTTTGTGACGCCATTAGCACCCCTTTGGTAAATTCGACTCCAAAAGCTTTGCGTGATAAGTTACAGCCACTTTCAACTCCTCAAGTCACTGAGGACCACTGTTTTCACAACAATTCGAATGATAATGATGATGACGAAGACGACGATGACGATGATATTAACAACGATGAAGACATGACTCAGTATCACGACGCCGTAGAAGACTCTCGGGACTATGAGTCTATTGTTAGCAGAAAACCAGCCAAGATTATGAAGAAAACTGTTGTTATTGAGAGATTGAAGTTGGTAACATCGAAACCGCCGGTTTTCACATGGTGGTGAAAGAGCAATTCAGGAACATTTCGTTATCTTCGTGAAAAGTATTTACCCTCGCGTGATAAGTGCGTGCGTTCTGTTGTTTTTTTTTGTTTTTTTTATGGCATTTTTAACCTTCCTGTCAGCAGATCTAGAGCCATTACTTCAAGATGAAAAAAAAAAGGGTTTGGAGATCTTTCTCAGATGCCTTTAAAAAACACAAATATATAATGTATAAGATGTCAATTGTTTATAGAAAAACATTATTCAAGGAAATCGTCACCAAAGCAAGTGTTCTTTGGGGTAAATATGAACTATCTGAATGTTTTTAAAACTTCAAAGCAGAAAGAGCCACCGAAAGAGCAAGCACCCTCTCCTAAGGGACATGAAAACTTGAATAAATTGAAAGCTCGTCATGAGGCCAAAGAGCAAAAATACAAAGAAAAATCAGAGAGATTATTCAAAAATTTTAAAAGTGGCAGGCAATTTTCTAGTTCCACATTAAATTTTCAACAGCAAGCCACCACTACCGCCACCACGACAGGAACGCAAAGTAAAACCATCAAGATCCACCATCTATATCCAAATTATACCAGAAATCGTGTTAACAATGTGCAAGAGCCTGAAGAGGGTCAAACTCGTTTCAACTTGAGATATTTCCTCACTGGTACGGAAAGTGGTGGCTCGTATATTGATCAAATTACTAGCCCTATCATAGTTGAGCATGTCTTTGGAGAGTGCATTGATTTACGGAACAAGTTTTTCAAATGTGTATTTGATGAACTGGATGAAGTTATTGGAACAGCATCTTTTCCAACAAAATTTTTGGCAAGCCCAACTAGGGACAAACGCTCTTTAGGACCCCCTGACATGATTCATATAGCTTTCAAGAACAAGTATTTCACAAGCAAAGACATGGGCCAGTTTTTTTTTGTCACTGGGGCTCCCTGTTGGAATCTTGAAATACTTTTAAACTATTTGAAAGCAGTTTTCATAAATCTTATTGTTTCAAACAAAGACAAAAATAAAATTTTACGAGAACAAGAAAACAATTATGAGAATACGGCAATTTGGAAACTACAGTTGGAAGGTTCAATAACCATTTTTATGTATGATGTTTTCAGTAGATGTGATTTGAGATTGCAGCTTCAAATGTCAGACGGATCATACCAGGTTTTTTTACATGATCCCTTGGATTCAGATTCGATGATGACACGAGATATAGAGGAACTAGTATTATGGGATGAAATACTAATTAGCGGTCTTATAAGAAGTACAGTTTTCAATAAGGATAATAAATGGGGCATTCCTGGAATGGCTCAAATGGATTTTTTAGTAAATTGCAACGAGCTGGTTATGAAATACGACATTTTGAGTAGAATCATTGAATATTTGCCCTCTTTGATACTTAAAAATGGGATGGATGAAACTGAAGAAAATGAATTAGATTTTTTGAACAACTATATGATTTCGACGCTTTGTGATATTTTAAATAAATTTCCTCAATACAATGGTTTTGCAATTTCCAAGATTAAAAATATGCAAGAATATGTATTGAATAATGGTGCTAGCAACAATATCAACAATCATTATGAAATAACTGAGTGTTATGATGTAGTTTTACTGAAAGTAATGCTGGAAAGTGGTGAAGATGATTTAAATTTTTCTCAGCTGATGAATGAGAAGATGATCTATTACAAGAAAAATCGATGGATTTTAACACAATTAATGGTTTTGCAATTAAAATACTTATATTTAAACAAGAAAGATAATAAAATGGCATTAAAATTTTGCTTTTTTTTAATACGACAAAAACCTTATTTGTTGAAACCATGGATTTATCTAATTAAGATATATGAATCTTTAGGAAATTTTAAAATGATGTTTAAAACTATCAATAGTTTACCAATAAAATTCAAAGATAGAAAAGATTGTTTAAAAGTAAAATATATGCAATTTTTCGAAACACATTATAGTGACAAGTTTTTTTCCATTAACAATGAAATTAATAAAATGGAATTAGACTATTTAAGTAATTTTTACAAAATAAAAAATAATGAAGACTTTTTAAAAATATCAAAGGGGCAATGTTTTCAACCTTTACCTAACTTATCAACAAACGGATATTTAGAATCGATATGGAACAGTTATCCAATTTTACAAATGTCTCCTATATTTGGGACTTCCAGTGAGAAGTTGATTGAATTTGTTTCTAAAAATGAAATAAATTTTTTAAAAAGCAATAACAACAATGAAAATTTTTTGTTTTATAAAATTATAATTAATGAGCAAGAATATCCTATAGAAACAAAATATGATAAAATGGCTTATAGTTATTTAGTTGATTTGTTTATGGAAACGGGATCACGTAATAATTTTCAAACTACTTTTAATAATATTTTTATTCAGAATAGAGTCAAATGTGAAGAATGGTTACAAAAAATCGCTGATTGTGTTTTAGAAGATAATAAAATAGTGCAAGAATATTTTTTGCTAATCAAGAATGACGATGATGGTGGTAATGTAAAGAAATGTAGATTAGAATGGCACTTGTTTGGAAATGTGCTCTATAGACAGAAATATTACAAGGAAAGCATTGTATGTTTCAGAACATGTTTGGAAAGTATATTTGATCCAATCAGTTCATATTTTATATTAAATATATGTTTGAAAGAAAGCAACGGAATTGAATACATGTCAAAAGATTTATTATTACAGATATTGATCAAGTTAATTTCGTATGAATTTAGATTTTACAATAATTTGCAAATGGAAACTACTGAATATTTGACACTGATTTCACAGAAATATTATGAAAATGATGTAGAAAGAATTATTAGTGAAATTAACGTTTTATTATGTACAACAAAACTAAATTACAAGTTTGTATCTTCTAGCACTACAATGATACAAACCAAGACTTCTAGAAAGAGTAATCTAAACAATTTTTTTAAAGACAATGATGGAAACAAAGACAGTTTGATAAATGCAATAACTTATTTAATTAAGCACTATTTAATGTAGATGTATCTAAAAAAACAAGAAAAAAAACAAAAAGGAAGAAATTATGTATATAATTTGTAAATATTTGCCTCTTGTTTTGTGTTTGTTTATTTATTTTGACAATCATTTCAACTTGTTTGTTTAGTTTTTGATACATTAACCAAGTATATTCCTTTGGTAACTTACTTATGTTGAAATGTAAAAACTAAGGTAAAATACAAAACACATAATAAACATTTTAAATAAAAAAAACGTTTGTTGAACACCGAATCAACATAATGGCATTGTATTGTAGTAAATCCGAAAAACATGTTATTTTATTTAATCTCATCTAATTATAGTCCGAGATCCGAACAGCAGTGTATATATAGTAATATCACGTGTACAATACAAACGTTACCCTTCTTGTTTTTCATTTCATATTTTATATTTTTTATTTTTTATAGTCATTTTATTTTATTTTCATCACTATATCAAAGAAACAGCCATAGATAAATAACAATTTAATCAATGCAATGGGAAAAAAAACTTTCTGTTTCGATCGAAAAAGGCAAAAAAAAGAAAAAGAAAAAAAAAAAACAAAAATATTTTGGAATTGAACTCTCGATGATAGATGATAATAAATAAAATTTGTTCATTTTAATAAAATTTCGTTTCGTCAGAACAACACCTTTAATTACATGGGATGCGATTTTCTATAGGTGATTGTAAGATAGGCTTCACAATACGGTTATTGAAATAATGGTTACATTGTTTAAACATGATGATAATTTCTTTCTAGATAATAAGGCCTTGAACCTGTTCACGTACAATACAACATACATCTCTTTTTTTTTTTTTACAACAATCTATATTTATAATTAATTACTTTTAACATACATCTTTATATTCACTAAACAAAACTACAAGAGGTCATCGATTTTTGGAAAAGAAAAGAAAACAAACAATAAAGACTCAATAGGATATCAAGATACTTTGTTACCTTGTTCAAATTTTTTTTTTTTTGTTGTTTTATTTCTGTGTGGAATAGACTAGATATTATTACTAAATTATACAAATCAATATGGCCAGTTCGTTTTGGGCACGTCCTAAACCAAATTCCTCAATTATACGCATTTTGAATAAAGCTTTTTTGAAAGTCGGTGATGATGAGGAGGAAGAATTTGAAGATGATAAAAATAGAAAAAACATGCATATAGTTTGTGACAAATTTTTAAAACCCGAAAATGTTATAATAACAGCCACATCCAATGGTTTAAAATATAAACCTAATTTAGAAGTATTGGATGATTTTTTAAAAGATGAAGAATTATCAAGAAATTTGTTCTTAGAACCTGAAGAAGATTCAAGTGAAAATGGATTGACCTTAGAAGATTATTTTACAAATCCACTAGTTTTGAATAAATTATTAGATTATATTCTTGATGAAAGATTTTGTATAGATGAAGAAACAGATGAAAATAGTAATGAAATTTTTAAAAAGGAAAATGAGAATGGGAGTGAGGAGGAAGAAGAAGAAGAAGAAGAAGAAGAAGAAGAGCATGCCGATTATGATGACCATTTTTCAAAGAAACAAAAAAAAGTTAAATATTCATTAAACCTTAAAACTGATAAAAATAAAAAGAAACAAAGCTCAAAAGATAAAGACAGTGATGATGACTCGAGTGAAGAAGAATATCATGGGTTTCATGATACAGAAGAAGATGAAGACGAAGACGAAGAAAACATTGCACAACTAGATGATTTAATGGCTGAACAAGAAAACAATGAGGAAAATTTGGATTTACTAGAATTCTTTTCAAAAGCCACTGTAGCTGCCGAAATTTTGAGTATTGATCTAATGGAAATCACGGCATGTTTTTTCCATTATGATATTTTAATTACAAAATTATGGTCAATGTTGGAAAAATATACTACTCTATCAACTGATGCATCATCGAGTTTCTTAAAAATTAATGAAAGATTATTACAATATGCTGAAATTGGAGGATTATTTGGCAACGGTAATGATAATTCTGATTATAACAGTACTAATGATTCTTCTCTTGATATCTTTAACGATTTGTCCAAAAGTAAAAATGAAGACGACGAAGATAATGATGATGAAGATGATGATGAAGATGATGATGATAATATAGATTCAAAAGATGGTGAAGATAAAAAAGATGATTCTGAAGTTTCTGAACAAATTTTAAGAAATGAAGATGATCAAAATGAAGATACAACCGTCAATTTATCATCATCATCTACCACATCTGTGTTAGATCATTTTTTAAAAATTATTATAGAAAAGGAAAACATCGTGGAAAAATTCATCAAACATATCGAAACTGCACCACTAATGGATTTTTTATTAAAAATTATCTCCACCGATAAACCTGAATTACCAACTTATGTGACATTATTTCTTAAAAATCAAAAATTGATTGAAAAATTACTTGAAATTCTAGATCTTTCACACTCTCCAACTGCTCAATCCACTGCAACAGATTTTTTAAAAGCTTTAATTGCGATTAGTGCTAACTCAAACAGTGAAATTGCATCAGCCATTGGGCCAAATGAATTAACTCGTGATCTAGTTTCTGAAAAAATGGTTAAAAAAATGGGTCAGTTGATGTTACAAGGTGGTCTGCCTCTTAATAATTGTGTTGGTATTATCATTGAATTGATCAGAAAAAATAACTCAGATTATGATTTTGTTCAAGTCATGTATACAACTCTTTACTCACACCCCCCAGATATGAGAGATCCAATATATTTAGGTCATTTGATTAAATTTTTTGCTAGTCATTTAAAAAATTTCCATCATATGTTGTGCAAATCAAATAAAGCAGATTTCAAAACACCGTTTGGTCTTATTGAACCATTGGGGATGGATAGATTTAAGATATGCGAATTAGTAGCTGAATTACTTCACTGTTCAAATATGGCTTTATTAAATGAATTTGATGGTGAAAAAATTGTTAATGAAAGAGATGAAGCAAGAGATCAAAGTATTAAAACTATTTTGAAGAAAAAATTTAATATAACAGTTGCTAAAGATACTAAATTGGATGAATTGAACACTCATATTGATAATTTGAATATTAAATCTGAAGAAAATTCAAGCGAAGACAATTTGGACCAGATAAAAGAAATTAAAACGTTTGCAACACTTGAAGAAGAAGAAGAAGAAGTGGCGAACATTTTCACTGAAGAAATGGAAAGAGAAGAAGAAGAAGAGGAAAGACAAAAATTGAAACGTGAAAGTTCAGATGTCCAAAACTCGGAAACCGCAATGAGAGAAGATCCTATTGTCGGTGATCAATTGAAAATTGCTCTTCAAGATTGTGATATTGTTGGAGTTATATTAAAGATGTTATTCCAGTTTCCTTGGAACAATTTTCTTCACAATGTTGTCTTTGATATTGTGCAGCAGATCTTGAACGGCCCATTAAAAGAGGGGTACAACAAGTTTTTAATTGCTGACTTGTTCAAAAAATCTCAAATCACGCATTTCATTGTTGACAGTGATGAGCATTGTCAAAAATATCAAGAAGAAAATAATTTGAGATTGGGTTATATGGGTCATTTGACTTTGATCGCAGAAGAAGTTGCTAAATTTTCTGCATATCTGGAAGAAATGGATATTTTGATGCACGATAATGAGATTGAAGACGCATTAAAGGCTCCAGGATGGATCAAATACACAGACGTTATTTTGTCAGAAACAAGAGAAAAATACAGCACTGTATTTGGCGATTTCAATGTAGATCTTTATGATGTTCTGGGAGGCGAAGATGACGAAGATGACGAGGTTGGCGATGATGAAGATGAAGAAGAAAATAGTATGAAAAATCGCACTATCTCAAAAGACAATGACGATGATGAAGACGATGACGATGACGATGAAGATGATGATGAAGACGATGACGACGAACATGGTGCTGAAAACGATGATGAAGACGATGATAATGATGCCGATATGGGAAAAGGTGACCGCGGAGAAGCTGATGATATTGATCATGATATACCTGCTCATCTACAGAGAAAACGCGATCTAAGAGCGTTTGATAAGGAAAGAGTTGGAAACACTATTCATGAGGAAGACGACGAAGATGAAGATGAAGAACAAGAGTTAGATTACAGCGATGATGATGATGACGAAGATAGAGATGAAGATCTTTACAGCGATGATATTGAAGTGACTTTGAATTCTCATTTTCATCACATGTCTAGTTCTCAAAATAAAAATGATCAGTCAAATCCAGCTCTTTTGAACAAAAAAACACTATTTGATTTACTGAATGAAGATGACAATAAAAATTCGGATGCTAAAGAGGAAAAAAGTGTCAATAGTAAAAAGAAAAACTCTTCCTCTGATAAAGACTTCAAATCTGCTAATTACAACCATACCTCATACAAAAACAAACCAATTAACCTAGATGCATACAAAGCTACTCTGAGTCATGTTCAGCACAGTATCTCCGAAGAAGATGACGATGATGACGACGATTACATTGATCCTAACGATGACGGGTTGTCCTATGCAAAACCAGGACATCCTCTATATTCAGATTCTCTTCATCAATATCCACAAGGCATCAAGATGGATTTGTTGGATGAAGACGATGAAGATTACGAAGATGTTGTCGAAATGGGTGAGGAGGACGATGACGAAGACGTAAATGGAGAAGACACAACAGACGAACCCGGTGTTTCATTATCAAGACAAAAGACTAACGACAACATGCAGTGGGACCAGTCTGAACAAGACCGTATCTTTGGATATAAAAGAATTCACAACGATGACAAATAGTCTGGAAACCGAAAGAGTAGTCATTCTCTAGAGACAAGAAAATTTGCGGATTCTAAATAATTATTTTCTATTCCCATTTTAGTGTATTATATATAATAAGAAAGTAAAAATAAAAATATTAATTATAAAGTGTGCAATTTAGAGTGAGTGAGTGAGCTTTATATATGAACAATAATCGTTTTGTTCAAGGAACAATTTACATTTACAGACGCACCAGCGTCGTGTATTTTGCTTATTTGTGCACCTTACTGCTTGAACAAAACAAACTTTTCCGAATTTGTCGTTAGTTAGCGTTAGCGTATTTTGTTGAACGAAAATTTATTCAATAGATTATAATTATTGCAAAAAAGGGGCAAATACCTAAGTAAGAAATGCCATCAACTATCAAGGTCAAACAAGTGAAACAAGTGAAACGATTGTTCCACCCATTGGTACTTTATAATTTATTTTCTGCCGTTTTATGGGCCACATATTTATATTCTGTGATTACAATTGGTTTTAAAGTCGGTCCAATTAAATTTTATGAAACTTCTAAAAACACATTGACAATGATTCAAAGTTTTGCCATTGTTGAGATTTTCAACTCTATGTTTGGTTTTGTTCGTTCACCACTTTTTACTGTGATTTCCCAAGTTTCCTCTAGATTGGTTGTTGTTTGGGGGATTTTCCAATACATTCCAGAAAGTCAAGGTCCAAGAGGAATCCAATTTTTTACATTGACCATTGCTTGGTGTATTGCCGAAATTGTGAGATATGTTTATTACTTTGTTAATTTGGCGTTTACAAAGACACCAGATTTCTTATCTGTTTTGAGATACAATTTATTCTGGATTTTGTATCCGTTAGGAGTTGGTTCTGAACTTTATATTATTTACTACTCATTAGATTATGCACCAAATGTTTTCTATAAATGCGTTTTAGTAGCAGTCATGTTAGCTTACATTCCTGGGTTCCCTGTATTGTTCAAACACATGATGACTCAAAGAAAAAAAGTTATGAAACAAATCTTTAACAAGTCCAAGACAGCTTAATTGCCCAGGCAAGAGGTCTTTATATGTATTGATATATCAATATAAATTGTATACTTTAATCTTTCGTTATTGCGATGAGCTTTTGGTTTTAGTAAATACGGTAATGTTATCATATATCACTCTGTACGACTTTGTTTTTCTTTGTCAAAATCTTGATTGAAAAGAAAAAAAAAAAACCCATTTTTTTTATTAAAATTTTAGTTTGATATGATCAATCCATAGCATTAAATAAAGAGGAGAGGGAAAAATACATTAACAACAGGATCAAGAACAACGACTGCTGTGCAAAAAAAGTTGTCTTAGATATACACGATAACGATAATTATAATGTTTAAATCTCTTATACAGAAGGCTGCTCCAGGATTCAAACTTCCATCAGTTACAAGAACATTTAGTACTGCCAGTATGCTACATAATGAACAACCCATTACCAAAACACCTGCTTTAAATCTTGAGCCTTTGAAATTGAGCAATGAGCTTTATGCAATTTTTAAGATTCATAACCGTCCTTACTTGGTCACCGAAGGAGATAAAGTTATTTTGCCCTTTAGAATGAATAATGCTGAGGTTGGTGACATTTTAAAATTAAGCGATGTTACTACTCTTGGTTCGAGAAACTATAAGCTTATTGACTATCCAATCGATGAAAGTGTTTACAGTTTGCAAGCTGTTGTCATGGAAAAAACTAAAAGACCAATGAGAATAAGGGAAGTAACCAAGAGAAGAAGCAGAAGAACCAGACACGCTAAAAACAAAGCAGATCTTACTGTTTTGAAAATTAGTGAATTGAAGGTGAACTAAATGAGACCATCATCTTGTACATAAGACATATATAAAAATATAAACTATACGTATACTGAAAATTTTATAAACTTTTTCCATAATTAGTTACGATTTTTTGTCATTTTTTTTAGCTTGATAGTTTTTCACCTTTGTTAGCATGTAATTGTTTACAATCCATCATTAGTCATCAATCAACTCTAACATTGAACCACAAGAATTCTTCTAATTCTTTCACTTCTTTAAATATTCTGTGTTCTTTTAATAGTATTGCAAAAGCGAAGAAGTTATTTTTATAATAATGTTCTTCTCATAAGCCGAAAAAATATAGAAAACTATTTTGAAAGCATATACTCAATTGGTTTAGTTTCACAATAGTAGTAATAGAAGACATAGTGCCAAGCACAATAGGCAAAACAGAACGGCTGGAAAAAATGGCACTGCTGAAAAAGAAGCATTCTAGAAAATCTTCTCAAGTTTCCACAAACAGTAACTCTGGATCATCAGCTTCAACGAGAAATTCGTCTGGAACATCCACTACAACAGGTACCCCTGCTAGTCACCATTCTGCCAGTGCCAGCGTCTCACAATTGAGTGTGGAATCTGGAAATAGTAATAGTAAGAATAGTTATCTTCATCTTAATACAAATTTACAAGTCGATTCAACAACAAGAACATCACCACACAGTCCAAGTAGTAGACTTTCATCTGCACCAGTGTTCTCAGGAGGTAAAAGACTTTCTTTGGCTTTAAGATCATTTTCCTCTAGTAACTCGTCAAATAATAGCAGCAGTAATAATAATACTAATAATAATAACAACTGTGGGTTTTCAACTAGAGAAGAAAGCCCAAACGGAACTAGTGGGCAGGTTTTGCAAAGTGGAGGCAACGGAGGAAGTTTGTCTAGAAACGCATCTCACACGACTCCAGTAGTGCCTAATCAATTTATAAACAAAGAAGAAACACCTGATTTGTCATTTGAAAACGGTAGCAAATTGATCTTTGATTGGGACGTGACAGATCCAAATCAATGGACATCTCAAAGAGTTTCGGCGTGGTTACAACTCAATGAATTTAGCTCTAGGTGGATATCTTTTTTTATAAGGTTGCAAATCTCAGGCAATGATTTTTTGAAGCTAATGGCTTATGACAATTTTCAAAAATATGAACCTTTACTTCCTATATCGCATACGTCGTCATATAAGCGTTTCCAACATCTTTTGAAAAAAACAATGGAACAAAATGTGATTCATTTACAACATTCTTATTCAAGATCTAATGGCTCACTGGACTCTATAACATCAAAACGATCTTCAAAGCATTCAAGAACAGACTCTGGAAGTTCATCCTTGACAAGTCATAACCATCAACATTTAAAGCTCAAACAATCCCAAGAACATCCCAAAATTATAGTAGACAAATATGATGACGGAGCTGAGCTACATAAAACAAAAACTCAACCTATTGTAGAAACCAACAGTGTATCTAGTACTCAAAATCAAGATAATACACCCTACCAAAAAACTAAAGGAACCAGCTCTTTGTATAGAAGAAGTTTTATATCATTGAGAAATTCAGTGTCTTTGTCGTCGTCGTCCTCAAAGCAAATATCACATAATCTTAATAAACCAGATCAGAAATCTAAACCAGTCTTAAATCTACCTGCCACTACACCCCCAACTGACCAGAAAGCCTCCAAACTATCACCTACAAATCTTTCATCCGGTGGGTTTAAAAAACATGAGAAAACAAGTTCAACTGATTCGTTTCATTTCAACACGGTACTTAAACCGGATCATGAAAGCAGTATTTCACTAAAAGAAGAAAATTTGAAAAAACATTCTGTCAACACTTTGCATCCCGGGAATGTTGCTTCAACTTCAAATAATCAAACTGCCTCTAAATCACAACATGAACACGGACTCACATCTCTTATCAATGAGAAATTTATACCACGCCAACAAAACCAAAGTTGTAAAAAACATATTCTAGTTACTAAAGATCGTTTGTTTTTTTTTCCTGTTGAAATTACAGATATTAAAGAGTCGTCCACTTTTCAATCTAGAATACTAAGTAGTTGCAATATTCATCACAAAAATGTTCAATTTTTCTTGACAGATTTTGATTACAGTCATGGCGAAACTCCCTTGGATGAACAAACAATAAATATTCTTTTAAACAACAATTTTTGTGGTGGATGGGACAAATTCTTTGTCAAAGATTTGCTAAAAATTCAACTAAGGCGTACTAGATCTTCATCCTTGCTGACTAAACGAAAAGCGTCTACTAAATCTGCTGCTAGTAGTGTCAAGAGTTCAACAACAGATAGCACTTCTACTCATAATTCTAGCGAACTCGTATCTCTGGAAGAAAGCCTAACTGAAGAAAGAACTTATCCCAAGACACCTAATCATTATTATGATGCACCAGAAAATGTGGATTATTTGAACTTCAAAGACGAACATAAAAATTCCAAATGTTTAAACAAAAACGCAGCACAAGAGAAAACTGCGAAATCTTTAAACAAACTAGCTTCACAAAATGACTCATCTTCTTCGGTTTTTAAAGTCATTCGACCAGATGACAGTCACAAAATAGATTTCAACCAAAAAAGAGATTCACCTTTTGTTAAGCTCGAACCAAAAAGGGAGGCTCCAAAACCTCCTTTGACCAAGAAAAAAAGCTACACCAATGTGAAAGAGCGCTCTTCTGGCTCTGAAAAGAAAAACGGCTGGGCTGGTACGACACCAATGAAAGGTGTTCATTTGCTAAAACGCCCGCCCCCACCATTTCCTCTTCTGGAAAATATCTCTGCTACAGGATCAGGGTTCCAATCGCAAAACTCAAGGGATCAATTTTCGGACTCTACTATTTCAGCATTTACGCCAGGGTCTTCTCAAATTTTAGTTCCTCAACCATACAAAGGCACTTTTGGAGATCAAAAAGAAGTTTCCCAGAAACCTTCTCTCTTATCCCTCAGAAAAAAGGCTTCCACAAATTCACTGAAAAGTGTGGAATACTCTTCAACAAGACTAAACAGGTCAAATTCTTCTATCCAGTCATCAATAAACTCGGTATTCCAGTCTCCTCCAAGATTTTTGCAACGTAAAAGTTCAAGAAGAGTGGTTTCTTCTGCTTCTTCTGCAGACGTTTTTGAAGAAAATACAATTTCCTTTACAAATTCACCTTCTTTAAATGAGAACGAAGCATCAGGTCCTCATAGTAGCAGTACTATTGACAAAAATGATGAGAGTGGCTACGTTTCTGCTAAGGAAGATGTATCATTTTCATTTAACACAAATGAAGACGACGAGTCTGAGGATAATTCCTGTGAAAGCAGTGATAGTGATGGAATTGTATGGGGCGGTAAAGCCACGGCCACAGCTGATAAGAGCAAGAACAAGAAGATAGACGAAAGTGATGAAAGTGATGATGATGGAATTGTGTGGGCACAAAAATCAGTAACTTCACCAACATCAACAACGAAGAATAGTAGCGGCGCACAGTCAAGTGAAAAAGGGGACGAAGACTTGATTGCGTGGAAAAACAGCAGCAACCAAGAAGGCATGCAGGAAGAAACGGACCCGGATGACTCCATTGTAATGAGTTTGATCAACGAGCCTTCTGCTGCAATGACTGTTTCTAGAAGGATGACAGTGAGACCATCTCCAGATGTAGTTTACCAAAACTTGGAGGTTTTTTTCCCCGGGACAGATTTAGACAAGCCTGTGTTGGAGGGTGCCACTTCACCTGTTACGCCTAATTTTTTTGGCTCTCAGACCAGTCAGAACCAAAGTGCCACATCACCAGTTTTATCGGCATCCACGATTCAACACAGCACAGAAAATGATGATTACTCGTTCAATACTTTCAACAATTTGAAACCAAAATCAGAACATGGAAAGTTGAAAGCTCCCAAAAGGGCCAAAACTATTAGAATGCTTGCACATGAAGCTCAACAAGCCAGAAGAAAATCAACAAGCAGACAGCTCAAGAGACATAATACCACCAAGTTGTGGGGCACAAAAGTGGTGGAAATCACCAACAAAGAAAAAATTATTGCGATCAATAAAAAGAAAAACTCGAAGGGTGAATATAAAGAATTTGCATGGCTTAAAGGTGAAATGATTGGGAAAGGTTCTTTTGGGTGTGTTTATATTGGTTTGAACATAACCACAGGTGAAATGATGGCTGTGAAGCAAGTTGAAGTTCCCAAATACAGCGCAAATGACCAGAGTGTCAACAATGTCGTAGATGCCTTAAAAATGGAAGTTTCCACTTTAAAAGATTTGGACCATTTAAATATTGTTCAATACTTGGGATTTGAGAAAAAAAACACAGTATACAGTTTATTTTTAGAATACGTGGCTGGGGGCTCGGTAGGGTCATTGATCAGATTGAATGGGCGGTTTGACGACCCGACTATCAGATTTTTGACTCAACAAGTTCTTGAAGGATTGTCTTATTTACATTCTCAAGGTATTTTACATAGAGACATGAAGGCTGACAATTTGCTTTTGGATTTGGATGGGGTATGTAAAATCAGCGATTTTGGTATTTCCAAAAAGTCCAGCGACATTTACTCCAATGAAGAAATGACTATGAGAGGAACAATATTTTGGATGGCTCCGGAGATGGTGGACACCAAGCAGGGCTACAGTGCTAAAGTTGATATTTGGTCATTGGGATGCATTGTTCTCGAAATGTTTGCAGGAAAAAGACCGTGGTCAAACCTAGAAGTTGTTGCTGCGATGTTCAAGATTGGGAAATACAAATCAGCACCGCCAATCCCTGAAGATACGTTACCGTTAATTTCTCAAGCGGGAAAAGATTTTTTGAATTCTTGTTTTGAAATTGATCCTGAGAAAAGACCCACTGCTGCCGAATTATTGAAATCACCTTCGTTCAAAGAGTCATCTACGTTTAAATTTTCAAATACAGCATTGTATCAATTTATTAACGATAATAATCAAATGAATTCTGCAAAAATGCAGCTAGAAATTTGAAGGGATGTTTCTATAGTCATGTGTAATTTGGAATGTCTAATTTCTTTTTAAGTGCTATCAAAAGAAAGTTGTCTGTTTAAAAGGCGTAAAGATGTTTCACCATCGTCTTGCTTCAACAACGTATTCATTTCAAGCCTCAAAGCCGCTGATAATTGTAAAAACGCAAATCTTGGTTCATTCGAGATGTATCGTATTGGAGAAATATCCGAAATCCAAAAATTTTCTGTGGAAAGGACTTTAGTTTGCTGGTCTGGAAGCAAGCGAAATATACATAGCCATTCTGCGTGTGTTAACTTGTGATCCGGTTCAATTTCCGACAACAAACTGTAATCTTTTGCAAGGGTCCACAACTGGTCAATTTTGTGTGAAGCATCCAATTTAGTATTGGGAATGGACGAATGATCAGAACTAATTTTATAAGAGTCTGATGCAGTAATTTCTTCTTCTAAGTCATGCGTTGTGCGCGATTCCGTTTCAGAAGATTCATCATTGCTAGAATTGTCACACGAAGATGTAATATTAGCTTGTGTTATAGTGAAAAAGCTTCCAAGAAATTGTCTTATCATCAAATCTACGTTGACGTAGGCATTCCAAAAAATAGCATTGATATCTCCAATCAGAGACCAACCTAAATCAAATAAAAAATCACCAACAGAATTGATCAAAACGGTCATCATTGGAACGGCAGCCAATGCCCATACCACAAAAAAAGTTTGTCCTGCATTAGTTTTTGGAGTATAATCACCATATCCAATTGTGATAAGACATAAAAAGCAAAAATACAAAGCATTGAAGTAACTCCATTTTTCTGTAAACATGAAAATTAATGCTCCAATTAACCAAAAGACGATAAAAATCAGAACAGACAAAGTAGCACCAACTACCCTAGAATGTTTCTCGCAACTATAGTGTATTTTTCTCATTTCATGGAACTGATTCATATCTTTAAAGTTATGAACTGATCCTTCATCTTTAAATTTTTTCAACACCAGATACCTATCTCTTTCAGATGCATGTAAAGAAACAATTGGTCTAAAGGACCGTTGTACAATAATTCTTGTCATTGCCACAATCAAACCCAATATAATAAGCCCAGAAAAAAAAACCACCAAAACCATAATTTTTGATGCAACAGTTTTTGGTAAAATATCTCCTAAACCAACAGTGGTTGTAGATACAACACAAAAATATATAGCTGTTCCATAAGATATACTCATCAACTTAGAAAACATACCTGCACCCCACATAAACCATACAGATAACCACAAAGTATACATCATAACTGCTCGTTCCTTTTTGGACAAGTTGAATTTTGCAGTATACTTATTCAATTTGAATCCTAAAAAATGTATCGATAATGTTAGAGTGCAAAGTGAATATAGAATAATAGTGAAAAATGCATACCAGAAACCAATACCTTTTTCATTTTCAGAGTTTTTCAATTCAGATAACCAACAATATAATAAATCTGCAATCAACAATATACTCGCGATAGACCAGCCAAATATATTGAATAATTGCGATGTTATATATGGCAGTCGATTAGAAAAGTGCAAAAACAATATGATATTCGATGCACATCCAATAATCAAAGATATGATATTGATGATGTATACCCCTTTGGTATCAGGAATCTCTTTCCCCTCTGGTGTTTGTGTCCATTTATTTACAATACTTGCTATTGAAAGTGTATTAGCTATGGGTCCAGTGACTGATGTGATGACGGGACCATAACAAGAAATGAAAAACCAGAAAAGAAAGCTTTTATTTTTAGGATTAACATGGACTGCTAGAATCTTTTTACGGTTGAAATGGAAAACACGTTGATCAATTTTCCATGGCTCAAAATGTGCACTCAAGGACATAACACTTGCAATTTTTCCCGCTTTGATGGGTATCAAGGGGCTCGTTTCAGAAAGGGTATTGTGAGAAAATATGATGTAAGTGAATCAAAAGGGCACTTGCTTTGCTATTATTAGCTTCTTATTTGTCCAACAATAGTCTATAGATATTGGTGATCCTTTGGTTGATCGATGAATAGGATATTCGGTCTTTCTTTTTTGTTTTCCGGTTTTAAATTTTAAATTTTGTTTTGGACTATAAAACTTCGGACAACTTATAATTCTTTTGTTTATATCAAATGTCAATGTCCGTTTTCGGACATGTGGTTCCATTTTCAAGTTGTTACACAAGAAGAAGGATGTGTTGCTTTGAGATTCATAACTACGCATCTTTATGATGCAAAATTTGAGACATTTGATAATCATGTTTTTTGCAATTAAAAACTTTTCCAAGGCAACAATACTTGTACATTGCACAACAACTAACATTTTGAGTCTTGATTATCTTAAAACACAACCTTAACTTCATTCGGTACACATGACTAACGCGTAAACACAAAAAAAAAAACAAAACAATTGACAAAATAAAATGTAAACAGATGGAAACTCTTCATCATAGAGGGTGATGATTTTCCTCAATGAGAAATGAGCAAAGAGCAAACTATAGCAACGCAACTTTCCAAAGGTTGTTACGAGAGCTTTTTATCTTTGTTACAACACTCATTGTTCAAGTCAATCAAAACAAAATAAATGGAGGGAATACTTGATGAGCTAAATCCTAGTCAAAAAAATGCAGTGTTATTTGATCCAAAAAAAGTTCTTCAGGTGAAAGCACCACCTGGAACCGGTAAAACTAAAGTTATAATTAGCAGGATAATATACTTGTTGACAGAGGCAAAACTTCCTCCAGACTCAATCATATGTACTACTTTTGGTGTTAAAGCAAAGGAGGAAATTATGGAAAGACTCTCAGTTGCATTAAAAGACACCAACGTAGATTATAAACAGGTAAAAATAGGAACGTTCCATGGTGTTTGCTATAGTGTTCTGAGAAAATATGGCTATATGATTGATTGTATGGACCTAGAAGTGATATCTGAAAGCGATCAGGAAAAATTAATAACAAAACTCATTGAAAAGGCACCTCCTCATATTATCGATTCTGGATCTTCCATGCACAGGAAAAAAAATTTAATGATGATGACAAAAGACGGGTCTTATGCTTTTAGTTTGAAACTTTTAAGATCAAATATATCTAAATTAAAATCGCAGGGGCAAACCGTGGACGATTATAAAAAATCAAAAGATTTAGATACTGCTCTTCTTTATTTTTACGAAAAATATCAATTGGAAATGACTAAACAGAAAAAAGTAGATTTTGATGATTTGCTATTGAAAAGTTATACTCTTTTAAAGAAAAACAATTGTCTTCCACAAATTCAGCATGTTCTTGTTGATGAATTTCAAGATACAAGTATATTGCAAATGCAATTGATGTTTTTATTTGCAAGAGGCAAATCAGTACATTGCAATGGTATTACTGTAGTGGGAGATCCAGATCAATGTATTTACGCCTTCAGAGATGCTATGCCACATAATTTCAAAGATATGATTCAAGTAAGTCCCGTTCAAGTTGAAACAATATCTCTTGATCAAAATTATAGATCCACTCAAAAAATTGTTGACTCTTGTCAAAATTTGATGAAACAACAACAAAAGGGTAGAGATCACAATGTTAAATTATTTGCACAATTTGATTCAAAATTTGGTCCACAGTTTAGTTCTTACCATAATTTCAGAGAAGAAGCCAATGGAATTGTTTCAGAAATTTTATATTTGAAAAGTTTACCAAATATTTTCAGTTACAATGACTTTTCTATTTTAGTAAGACAGAGGAGGCAGATATCTATGATTGAAAAATCTCTAATTGAGGCCAGAATTCCATATCACATTTTGAAAGGTCAATCATTTTGGGAAAGAAAAGAGGTTAATTCAATAATCAACTGCATAAAGCTTGTAATATCCGATTACGAATTGTTTGCGTTAGAAGATGTTGTTCTTTATCCACCAAGAGGTTTAGGAAAAGTAGGGTTTGAGAAAATTAGAAGCAAACTTGGAGAAGACCCAAACAGTTTCCAGCAATTAAAAAAATATTATCATTTGCTTCCCTCAAAGGGACAACAAGTGATTACTAAGTTGATCGAAACAATAGAAACGGCAAGAAAGATGTTTGAAGGGGATAGTTCGAAGGAGCAACTCGAAAAAATCTTTGAATTTATATACGAAGGATCCGGCTTAAAACATGAACTAACGATAAATGACAAGTCCTTGAATAGCAATAAAAAGAGACCCAAATCAGGCAGAGACATTGAAAATGATGCCAAAGAACCAGATCTTTCATCACCAAAGCACCTAAATGTTATGTTAGTCAAAGAGCAATTACTGAATTTTTCAAATGATTACAATCATTTAGATTGGAACGAAGATGACGAAGATGATAACGATGTAATTTTGACCTTAGGAAACACAAGTCTCAAAAGTGAAGAAGTTCCCGAAGTTATTGATCTTGATGCCGCTGAAATTGTATCTTCCAAAAACGATGAAGAATCTGTTTTAATTTACGACAAATATTTTGTGCGAGAGTTTATCAGTTCCATACGTTTGTATGGTGATAAAGATGACGAAGAGGATGATGTAAAGTTTAAAGATGGTCGTGTCACAGTTTGTACCACACATAAAGCAAAGGGTTCTGAATGGCCTATTGTTTTTGTGCCTGGGTGTACCGAAGGATTCAATCCGTCTTTGTTTGCAAATGATGCTGAGGAAAATGATGATGATGAGGAAGATACAGAAAAGCAAAAAGATGGGGTTCCAAAAAAATATAAAAGAACTATGGAAGAACTACTTGATGAAGAAAGAAGAGTTTTTTATGTGGCGCTGACTAGAGCTAAAGTACAATTTTTTGTATCTACTGTCGAAACTGATCCTTTGAGAGAGGATAAACCTGAGTTCAAGAACACTCGTAGTAGGTTCTTAACAAAGGATTTTCTTAAAACTGTTGAGAATAATCAACGAATTTTTGACGATGTCGATAATTTAAAATCTTTTTACAAAACTATGAAAGTTCCTTTTGAAAATGATCATCCTAATTTTTCTTTTGAGCAGTTAATCGAGGACTACTCTTTATACATAGGTGACAATAGACTACATTTCCACTGGATGAACAATCAAGTTGTCAGTAGAAACAATATTAATTTAAATTTCAATCACATCAGCAGCTCTCCTAAAAAGTACGTTTCGGGGTTTACCAGTGCTGCAGAGCAAATAGGCAATTCCTTATCAGACTTTGGAAAATCCCACTATACTTCACGTGTCGCAGAGAGACCATCTATCAGATCGAACTTTTTCAAAAACTCACTACGAATAAAAACCGAGTCCAATCAAACCCCCCCACCTTTATCGTGCTTTGTTAACAACTCCCCCACCAAAAAGACGTATGCTCCTTCAACAAACATTCAAAGAAGTCCAGTGAAGGCCAAACTTTTTGCTCCAGGGACCGGTCCTGATAGTTCACCTGTCAAGAAAAAAAATAAACCTACTGCTAGACCTAAAACTTTAAAAAAGGAGAAAACACAAGAGCTTACAGCAGCCGAGATCCTACATAATCCGAATAGTATGCAGATCGACGACAGACCGTTTTTAACGAGTGCTGGCGGTTTGCTAGAAAGAGCTAGACGTGTAGCTAAGATTAAGGCTGAAAACAAAGAATTAAAAATTGAAAATGAAGACGATGCCAATGTAAGCAGCACCGCTAAAAAAATGAGAAAAAGCTCTAAGAAAAAAGCAGAGCAACCTCCTGAAGGAAAAGACATTTTCTCATTGTTGAGAAAGGGAAAGAAAATTGACAAGGCATACATCGAGATTGATTAAAATTTTATACATAGTTTATTTCTATACAACGTAACAGAAACCAGGTATAAAAATAGGCAATATGCACTTAATGTAAAAAAAGCTTTGGTGGGAGAAGCATCTAATGTATCTGTAAGCATATTGGTCAATCCAGTGGAGACGTTGGCCAATAAAAAAAGAGCTAGTCCGTTTGAGTTGATGGCTTCTAATGACTCGATCGACACAATGATGTTCTCGTCTTCTTGTTTGTAATTATTGAAGTAAGCATAAAAATGGTCAACGACTGCATAACAGAAAAGTGCACCAATATTATATGTCACTACCCACAGAACATATGGCAAATTTGCAAATCTTCTTGAGCAATTAAACGGATCGTACTTGAAAACCAGAAGCGTGCAGGGAGCAAAAATTATCAACCAGGTTAACATCCCTTTAATAGGTGTTACGGTAGTCAGCCTGTCGAATGAGGAGGTGCAGATTTTTCTAATGTTTTTTGTATTCACGCTGAACAAATTGTTCACGTACGGAATATTTGTCAAGCAAAACATTCCTATGGTCTGTCCCCACAAAAAAATAGCACAATATCCAAAAAAAGACCACAGTCCTTCTCTATTGGCACTGATAAATGTGTTTCTGTCACTAGTGATTAAATACCCAATCATACCATCTTTGTAAACTAGGAAGTATTCTGTAGTTAGTGAAATAGCAGTAGCAATAAAAAATCTAGGCATTTTGGTGAACATAACAAGAGGCTCAACAACAAGGACCAAAAAGGGAGGCAACAATGATAATGTCATGAAAAAGTTCCAATGAACACCATACTCTGTGACATGTTCTTGATACTCCAAATTCTTGACAAAAAACAATCTCGCTAGCCCTAGTGCTAATAAAATTATCCCATGCTTGAAACTTTGAATGAATTTTTTACCATATGGTGTTTTCGGATGAAGCTCAAGACTTTCTTTAATTATAGCTCTTGCAGAAACAACTCCATTGCTGAAAACAAAAGAGCCTACACCAATATCCATCAAAGAAGTACCCCAGGTTTCAACTTTTCCGAATCTTCTTGGAAAAATTTTGAAATCCACAGCCAGGATGGCAATGGCTGTTAAAATCAGCATGTGTGATCTGTAGGAGGTGATGAAGGACTTTTTGACTAATTTGAGGTCTGACGAGTTGTTTTTTTTGGCGATTGTTTTTTTACCTCTAGATTTAGAGACTTGCTTTTTGAGATTATACTGTGATGAAAGAAAAGGAAACAATGCAACTGGAATGAGTATCAGACTATGTAGCAATTGAATTTTGTTTGCGTACAGAGTGACCGCCAGTAGCAAAACAAGCCAGTTCAGACAAAAATCGAGCACTGAGTTTTTAACGGATTTTTTATTTGAGTTCCTGTTGTTTGCACTCGGTAGTTTCAAAATTAAACATGCCACATATACCGTTAAAGCTATTGCAGATACCTGATTAATTTCCGAGATCGTACTACCTGTCAGTCCAGTGACAAACTCTTCTTTTCTCAATTTCAGCCCGTCCATGTAAGACTTCAACCTTTCTGCTTGATCATCCATGTTGTGAGTGCTAGTAATTTTTTTTTGTTTTTGGGAATTATTTTGGGAATTATTTTGGGAATTATTTTGATCCACACTGACTTGCCAAACGGACAGGTCATCTTTTATGATATTTTTGCAAGGCATAAATATCTTACGTCACGTGAGTTTGACAAGAATTTTTGCAAATTATGAGGATGTCTTTGATTAAAGTTTATACTTATTACACACTGTTCTTGATCACAAGTCTGAAGCTGATTTCAGTTGCTGTCTGGTCACTCTACCGGTTCCTCTTCTTGTACTTGCAGACGTGGGTATTTTCTTAGATTTTTTCAAGGTGCCGCTGCTGTCAACAATCGATTCGCCATAGGTTAGTTGCGTGCTAGCAATTTGTATATCATTATTTTCATGGTTGGATGGTAGTTGTGGTTGCAATATGTCATTTGGGTTCTTGAAAACATTCTCAGTAATGCTTTTTTCACCTATTAAGCTTTCTGCACTGATACTCTCAGAAGTTGATGGTTTCATAATTTTCCGGAATGCATTATCGTCAGCATTGTCATCGTCATCATCATCATCATTTAAATGGCTATCTTGAAGTTCATTATTTAAAGATTTTGTCCGTTTACGTTTTATAGGTGAGTTTTTATTAGTCATCAAGTCTGTAGCCCAATTTTGTGATTTTGTTCTTGTTGAGCCGCTCTGTTTACCCAAGTCAATTTGACCATTCAAATTTAACAGAATTTCATTTTTTTTATTCCTTATTGTCGACTCAATGTTCACTGAGTTTTCTTTCGTAACTTGCTTTTCTGGGAATACTTGCCAAATATATTTGTCATAGTCCTTTCTGCAGTCAGTCTTTTTTGGACAAGTAACACACCACATCTGGTCATTCAAGTTAATACTAGACAAAGAGTCTTCACTTTTGTTAGCAGTGGACAGATCTAAAGTTTTAGCCAAAGCTTTTTCAAAAATCTCAAACAATACCGCAGGTGTGCAGCTAGGTATTGGGTTATTTTTTTTGATAAACTCTAGTTTTTTTTTCACTGATTCTTTATGTAGCTTTTCCATATTTTCGTTCTTAGCATAGGTCAAACTTTCGACCCCACTCGGGGCTGCAGTGGAACTGGCCATCGAACTTAATGTTTGATACTCTAATTCAAATAAATCCGAATATTTGTTTTTGTACCATAAAGGATTTGTCTTTGGAATGGTTCTATGAAAGAATGATAGATTAATTAATAACAGATCTGTTTTCTTGTTCAAAAACTTGGAAAATTTTAGGTTGCAATGTGGAAGATCTGTATTGATCAAGTTTAGTATTTTCAATAAATGCAATAATTCTATACCTTGGAAACCTGTGATTGCCAAATTTATCGGTATGTTTTGATATTTATTATTATTATTATTATTATTACTATGACTACTGGTGGTTTTTTTGTAAACATACAAATTCTTGGTAAAAAATGGTTTACACCAATGATCAATTGGAATAAGTTGATTATAATGGAGGCATCTTTCAATGAAAAATTCAGTAACAAGTTGGAATTTAGGATTGACAGTTTTCAAAAAAAAATCAGGCAAAAAATCTACTTGAAAATTGTAAGGAACAATGATGATCAAATTGCTGTTGTTTATATTTGCTTTTAGCTTGCCCTTTTCAGAAGGGGATAAGAAATTTGTAGTGTTGAAATTTTTTTGATGTAAATCATCATTTGTCAGAGCTGTATATTGTTGCAAAGTTCCTCCATTTTTATTAATGATCTTGCTCAATATTTTGTAATGTTTGTCATTGAATTGATAAGAGTAAAATTTAAAATGTTCAAAAATATTCAATTTTTTTTTCTGTTCTTGATTTTCATGTGTATTGAGATTTTTGACAGATGGTAAAGGAGACAGTATTGGGATAATGTTTTTATTCATTGATTTATCTAACATTTTATTCCAAACAAAAGGATCTTTCCTTTTCATTATAGTGTTATCTGCAAAAATATCTTCATCCTGTTTCTTGAACAAATCATCACTCTCATCATCATTGATTCGATATTGCTCAATTTGGTTCCAACAATTAAGGTTATTAGACCCACCTATTTCTTTGTATGATAGTTTGTGCACTTTGGTCAATAAATAATCCGTGTAATCAATCAAACACTCTCTATATTTACAATCAACAACCCATTTTGGATGTATGATTGGCAATCCATCTGTTCTTGCTGCTTCTGTTCTAGTCCCATTAATATTGTTTGTGATAAATACAGAATCGTTTCTACCAGATGCAGTAACATACCTCTGGTAATCTATCACTGGTACATTGCTACCGGAAACAGAGGCGGTGGCAGAGGTAGTTGCGTTACTACTAGAAGCTAGTATATCATTCCTTATAGTGTCATGCAAAGTTAAAGCTGAAACACCATATTCATCTTCCAACCCATCAATACGGCCTATAAATATATTTTTTTTCAACAACAATTGGAAAGGTTTTATAGAATATTTCAATTTCAAAATTTTTAAAAGTATATTTTTTTTTTCAAATTCAGTGGTGTTATTATTACTTTTCGTTGTTGTAGTTAAAAATGATCCCAAAGTATTGTTTGACCATGAAAAAAAAATTGATTGTAATATCTTAATATCCATAATTACAATATCTGGTCTTTTATCGACTATATATGAATATTTCCTTGATTGGAAAAGTTGTTCGTAGGATAGATTGGAAAGATCTAATAATAAAACGTTTACTGCACTGGAAAGATCGGTTGAATACGAGCCTCCCATCTTACTTACTATCTGGAAAATATTTGTCAAACTCTCACTACTGCTTATACATGACGCACAAAAAGTAATATTTTCAAAAAGGGTATTATTCTGAGATTTATTTTGTTGTGGGTTTTTGGAAACCAAATTTTTCTTGTTCCTACTTAAACTCAGCATTGCGATAGTTTTGTCTGTTCCATTAATTTGAAACTTCTCTGTAATTGGCAATCATGACAGATTTAAAAAGATCGATGAGTTTATGGCGTATCTTTATTTTCTTTCAGGCATCAAAACACTTGGTAAAGAATAAAAAAAGTAAAAAGCAAAATTGCAGTTCGGCCTATTTCAAGTCCGAATTGCAACATTTTCAGTTTTTTAAATGCCGGCATATGTTTTCGGCACACAACTTTTTTTCTTTTTTTTTTTTTTTTCTTAAAACGGTATTTAACAGAGCTAATTTGATTCTTCTCTCTTTTTCTACCCCACCCTTTTTTTTTTTTGTAAAGTTTCAACACAAACAAAACCCTTTTTCATGTCCACGCGCCAAAAAAGATTATCATTTTGATGAATTTGATTAATTGAGACCAAAGGATGTACGGAGAATGAGTTCTTAAAGATAAAGATAAGAAGAATTTAAAATAATTCCGATCATCCCTTGTCAAAAATATTATAGTTATGAAGGAAAGAAAGTTTATTATAATGATTGATATTTTTAAATGAGTATTCTTCAAAATAGTACAAGAGTCCTCATATAATTATGAACAACCGAAAAAAAAATAGATAGGTAAGAAAGGTTATATACAAAGCTATATAAGCATAAAAAAACTTAAAATTTGATCAATTGATGAAGTTTTATGAATCACTGAATCTTATTCATTTATAACAGTATTCTGATTAATTTTTTTTTGGGAAACAAGACAGTACATATGTGTTTGCTAATCGAACACAGACACTCAAAGAGTAAAAAATCAAACAATAAAAATGGAAAGTTCAACCATTAAAAAATCAGATCCCAAAAAAACAAAAAACCCCGTTAAAAGAAAATATGGTACAAGAAAAAACCATAACAATTACTTGGTTCCAATTGATGTTTTCAATTCGGTTTCACATAAACGATCTGCCCAGAGTTGTGATCGGTGTCGGTTGAAAAAAACAAAATGTATTCCTAACGATCCGCAATATACTAAACTCCAAACCAAACCTACTGATGATGGTTGTAATATCAGTTGTTATAATTGCTTGAAAATTAATTACAAATGCGAATATAGTGACAAGTTAACAAGAAGAGGATTCCCTAGAGGTTATACAGAGATGTTGGAGTTGAAAATTATTGACCTGCAAAAAAATTTGGATGCTAAAAATATAGAAAATGTGTTCAGTGGTCATTCTTGTATTCAATTTGACAATTTTTTCAATGATATATCCACACACTATTTTTCAAGCAAGGGAAATGTATATATAGGAACAATGCCTTTGAAATTTTTAAACAATTGTAAAGATGAATTTCCTGCAGAAACAGCAAAAAGTTCCATCGAAATGGGTTTAATCATAGATCAATTACTAGCAACTACTTTCCAATTTGATGTTACAACGTTTATTCCAAAATGCTTAAATAAAGTTCTTTTGAATTCAAATCATATTATAGCTTTACTTGATCGTTTATTAGATTTTGAACTTTTATTGATTCCTGTTTTGTATCCAAAACAAGATTGGAAAGTTTTTTGCATACAACATTTGGAAACTCCCATTGATTTCAAAGATGCAAAAAGCAACAGCTATTATATTTTCTGTGGATTTTTGATTGTCTTGTATCAATGGATGTTCAAACCATATAATGACGCTGATGTTTTCCAATTAATCAAAATTATCAATCTACATGAAAATGAAAATACACAATGCACACAAGAGTGCATTCAGCTAATGCTGTTTACAACATATTATTCAACAACACTATCTACTAAATCTGTTTACAAATTTCAAATGTTAAACGAAACTTACGCCAAAATGTTAAATGTGGGTTTGATTTTCCCTCTATATGACGTGGAGAACTCAAAAATTAATAAAGAAACGCAAATGATCATTTTTTACTCTTTTCAATTTTTGCAAAAATGGATAAACATTACAAATGGGAAACCAAAAATAGATTATAGTGTTGAAAATTTTTATACGTCTACCTCAATCATTGATAATTTGAAAAGTCTAAATAATGAATTACCACAATATTTGAAATCATTTGTTTTGTTAGGAGAATTTATGATTGAAAATTGTGAGGATTTAGAATTGACTCAAAATTATTTTTTCAGTAGTTTTGCAAAATTGGAGAAATTCCAAAACGTTTTGAGAGAATTTGGTTTGTATCATACTATTGAAGAGCACTTGGTGACCACTGATGATGAAGATGATGATGATAGTGCTGACCAAAGTAATATTTCAAATGTTAAAACCGAGCAAGAGAGTCCAAAGTCATGCGTGAAGGAAAAAACCTGCTTTCAATCTGAAGCAATGCAGTTAAGATTTTTAAATCCTGATCTATCACCATCACAGTATATGGAGATTCAGGTGACTCTTTTTTATTTAGTGTTAAAAATGAGTGTTTTACAGAACGTTGACAAAAGTAATGTTGATCATCGATTATTGGAAGAAATACTATCTTTGTATTATTTAGTCTACTCAAATAACTTTGACTACCCAATCATCAACTCATCTACTCCAAGAATTTCCAATGTTTTGAAAGTTTTACCAATTGATAATTTCAACATTATAAAGTATTGTTTAACTATTTTTCAAATGTTTTACAAAAAAGATGAATTGCCGTGCGTGGTCAATTTATGGCTTGATATTGTGAGCAATACAGTGACTGAAGCCATTATAAAATCAAAAACACAACTGCTGGCTAACAACTTCCAAAATGCAAACTACATAACAGCATCACCAGTAGAATCTAGAAATATTGTTGAGCAAAGTTCAAATAAGCCCAATACTCCAAGAACGCTATTACAGGATAATGATCTTTCACAGAGTAATTTATCAATTTCACACGGTTTCCACTTGAATTCACTTTCTTCAAAGCAACTTAAAACAGAACGCGATAGCCTATAACAATTTTTACCACTCAAATACATACACATACATATTTTTTTATTACACTTTATATTGTTTCATTTCCAAAGTTTGACCTGATTAAATTTCCAGAGATACTCTCTAGTAAGGTTCTGTAAAATAAATCAAACGGAATTTCTGATTACATAAAAATCAAAAAAAAAAATTAACCTAAAAGCTCATCGAGTCAAGCAACTTCGCAAGACTCTATTTGTTAAAAGAAGTCAAACATTAGTGCGTGAAGAAAATCATTCTCAATAAAAAAACATTTAACATCATAAAGGCAAATCTTAACAACGTATTCAGAATTCCTTATAAAAATTACTCCAAAAACAATTTAAAATTATAATCATGATACATAAACAAGTTGTTTTGTTGTTAGCTAGGCATCTTTTCTCTTTTTAATTATTCAGGTTATTGGCGTATGAATAATATTTGCCTCAAACACCAATGTTTTACCAACAAGAATGTATGGTCCTGTTTTTTTAAAAGATTTGGGGTTTGTATAAACGCCTGGTTTACATAAAATGACAGCAGTGCGTTTAAATTAAAGAGTAGAATACAAAATAAACTGTACCCTACTCAAAGTTTAAACAGTGTTTTGTTCTTTATTGGTTGTTTTACTTAAAACCCTTTCAACTGACAAATAGTTCTAACAATGTTTAAAGTAGCTATAATTCAAACAAGGCAAAAGCAAATAACACAATAAGCTGTCAAGTTCACTTTTCTTACTTCAGACTAGTTGCTCATGTTAAATATATAATATGCAGCACCTTGGTTTTTTTAAAATAAGCCAATTGAATGTTAAAATCTCAAGGTATGAACTAAAATATGTTGCACATTAAAAACATTACACCAAAACTTATTTTAAAACTCTTCACTTAAAAAATGCACATGATGCAAATTTAAAAATCAAAATTAGTACTTCTAAAAAGACTACCAACTTATAATTTTAGTACATAGATCCGTTGAGTTTTTTTTGGCTGAACATGTTTCTCCGATTATTTGAGTGGTTGACATGTGAATAACCGTTGCCTTGAACATGAGATCTTCAGCAACAACAGTATATGGACCTCTGTATTCGTCAGAACCGTCCTGCCCAACAAGGTTCCATATAGTTGACGCAGTTTGTATTGGGTCTGGTGTGGTAAAATGCACGGTAGCCGATACTCCAGTCACATAGTATGCGACATATGTTGCTCCAGCGTTGATAAGATCGTTAACTTCTTTGAAGTTTGTTGATGAAGCACTAAATATATCCGTATGTGAAGCTGTCTGCAATGGGCTGGCTGGTTGTGGTGTTTGTTTGCATTGTGTAGCAGCAGACCTGGTACGTGAAAATTGCAATATTGAATGTTGTTCGGGCAAAATGGTTAGTGATTTTGCAGTGAAGAAATATCTTGGGTCAAAGTACAAAATGACAGATAATATGCTTGCAGTGATCAACATAATAAAAAATATCACTACCGAAACAAACACCAAGATTATAGTTGCCATGGAACAATCGGACTGGTTGCCAAATACTTTATACTTGAAAAATACGTAAACGGCTGAGAATATCAAAACGAACAATGCGATTTCAGCATTGGAGATGGCATGGCTGGATAATGTCGTATCAGATATTGTACTAGAACTAGTGCGTGCTGCCACTGCAAATGAAATACATACGCTCATAAAGCCGGTTATATATATCATCGATGTCATAGTTGGTGTTATTGGCTTGTTGATAGCTCATGAATGATATTGTGCGTTGTATGTGATGTTGTATTGATTTGTATCAACACCATGCTGTTTATATAAGGGTTCATTAAAAGGGTACTTCCAGAGACGTTGTTTGGGGGTTTTTTAAGGGCGCAAGAAAAAAATTGTTTTACACTACATCAGTTGCTATTACATTATCAAAACCAAAAATGTTCACCAAATTGTAAAAAACCGTAAACTTCACATTTTAGAAAAGTTTCCTTTTGTAGCCACTTTTCTTCTGTAAGATGTTTTAGTTATTTATTTCGTCCAGATAATAGTTGTGAAGTTCAAATAATATAATTGATAAAACTTACTGGATTAATATTCAAAGGTTTTGTTGTGGTATTAATTGACATATTAGGAGTTTAATATGCAAGAATATAAAATAACCATCATATATAAGTATGATGATATGAAAGATAATGATGGGATTCTTAATAATTATATTCTCTTTTTAGTCTAGTAATTTATAATTATTATTAATCATAGATAAAGAAAAAAGAAGGAGAGATGAAGTAATAGAATTATCATATTTGATACTGATCAATAATACGATAGTATCATAATAACCTCTTGAATTGCTAAATAAGAAAAAATCTATTTAATTAATTAAAACTATTTAAATGCCGTTAACTAAAAATTAAAGAAGATTATCGAACGTCGAAGGTGACAACTTTCAACACAATGTAAAAAAACATGTACTCGTATTGATTTGATGTGAGAGCCAAACGTATTCAAAGAGAAAAAGTATTTTTTATCGATATTTCACTCCACAACTCTACAGAATTTGTTTGTAAAGCAACTGAGCAAATATGTTTAATCAATCAAGTAGTTGAAATTGAACAATATCAATCAACCCTTTTCCAACAAACAGGCAAAGACATTTTTTACTGTAGGAAGTAGTATTTGTAAATTTACGTGGCTCCCACTAAATGAAAGTTTTGGAATCAGTAATTGGGTACATGCTTGATAAACCTTCTATAAAGCAAAATTTAACGCATGTATCTTCAGATTTTGTTACTGAGAACTTCTTTGAGAAGGAAACTGTTTTGCATTTACATAATGGGCAAACCAAATGTCGCTATTATAGAGATGTGAAAATTTTCATTGGAAATCCTAGTTTTTGAAGCAGGACATGTATTACATCGATATCCCGATAACAAATCTTACAAAGACCTTACCATAAAACCATTATTAGAAATATCAAACAAAGGCATGTCTACAGGGTAACTTGAAAATTTTTACTCAAAATTATCAGCAATTGAATGAATTTGAATAAAAATCAGTGCTCTCTAGAAAGACTACCAACTTATAATTTTAGTACATAACTCCGTTGAGTTTTTTTTGGCTGAACATGTTTCTTTGATTATTTGAGTGGTTGACATGTGAATAACCGTTGCTTTGAACATGAGATCTTCAGCAACAACAGTATATGGACCTCTGTATTCGTCAGAACCGTCCTGCCCAACAAGGTTCCATATAGTTGACGCAGTTTGTATTGGGTCTGGTGTGGTAAAATGCACGGTAGCCGATACTCCAGTCACATAGTATGCGACATATGTTGCTCCAGCGTTGACAAGATCGTTAACTTCTTTGAAGTTTGTTGGCGAAGCACTAAATATATCCGTAGGCGTAGCTGTTTGCCATGAGCTGGCTGGTTGTGGTGTTTGTTTGTATTGTGTAGCAGCAGACCTGGTACATGAAAATCGCAATAATGAATGCTGTTTGGGCAAAATGGTTGGTGATGTTTCAGTGAGGAAATATCTTGCGTTCCGATAAAAAATGACAAATAACACGCTTGAAATAATTAACACAATGAAAAGTGTTACTGCCAAAGCAAACACCAAGGTTATAGTTGCCGTGGAACAATCGGACTGGTTGCCAAATACTTTATACTTGAAAAATACGTAAACGGCTGAGAATATCAAAACGAACAATGCGATTTCAGCATTGGAGATGGCATGGCTGGATAATGTCGTATCAGATATTGTACTAGAACTAGTGCGTGCTGCCACTGCAAATGAAATACATACGCTCATAAAGCCGGTTATATATATCATCGATGTCATAGTTGGTGTTATTGGCTTGTTGATAGCTCATGAATGATATTGTGCGTTGTATGTGATGTTGTATTGATTTGTATCAACACCATGCTGTTTATATAAGGGTTCATTAAAAGGGTACTTCCAGAGACGTTGTTTGGGGGTTTTTTAAGGGCGCAAGAAAAAAAATTGTTTTACACTACATCAATTGTTACTACATTACTGAAACCGAGAACATTTATCAAATTCGTACAAAATACTGTTTACAAATATTAGTTAGCCGGTGTCTTTAGGATGCAATAGACAATAATATCCATTTAGTATAATATTATCACTTTTGATTTTTACTACCCGAGTTTTGAAACGACTTGTTACTTTCTACAAAAACTCAGAATTCCTGTTTCATTTCCATAAATAGGCAAAGTGCCAAAAACTAATTTTAACTCGGAGCAAACTGTACTTCGGTTATTATGTGTAACCAAACTTGAAGCTGATGCGATCATTGGTTTTGAGCCACAATTATAATTATTATCAAGACATGACTCAACAAAAGACAATTTGCTATTTTCATACAAACTTTGATTATCATTTTCTTGAGGGGAAATCACAGGTACTTCAAAATTATCAGAATTATAATTCAAAATCAAGACAGTAGCACAAATCAAACCCCACAAAACGAGCACAATAATGGCTGCCACTGTGACCATCCAATGAATACATTTGCATTTCAACATTTCACGTTCATATGCAGGTATCTTGTTACCATCCGCGTTGGACTCAGAGCTTTAATCAGAAGCAGCAGTCGAATTTAGTTCTGAATCGACATTGCAGGCTTTGATATGAGTGCTTTCTTATACGCAAATAGCTATAACAAGATAAAAAGGAAATCAAGAAAAATATACCAAAACAAAATAACAAAAACGGCAAAGAATTAATTAGCAAAATCATAAAGCGTTTGTGTAATTTTCTTTTGGAGTAATAACTTTTTTATTGTTTACATTGACACGTCTTGATAACAAGAAATTCTACTGTAGCTACAGCTATGAATAACTTGCTCATATAATTCATCACTATTTGTTTCCTTGTTTGTTGGACAAGAAGCGTTGGTTGTGAAAGGGGGAGGGCTATTAAATTGTTTTAACTCATTTTTATTAAGATTAATAAGATTAAACAAGTCAGAGAAACCATATTATAGTAATCAACCCTTTAATATAAAACCGCTCAACTTTGAGCTTTATATTATTCTTGTAAGTAAGGAAAGAAAGAAGACGAAAATAATTGACACTAAATGTATACAATTAAATATCAGGGATATATCACAATAACCCCCTTTTCCTCTTCTCATTTTCCAGAATAAAACAAAGCAAATGATTTAAAAAAAAAGACTTATCAATTTATCAATCAATGTAATAACCTCCTTATCGTTCTTGCCCTTATCGAATGAAAAAAAATACTCACTGATTTACTCTTATCAATAATCACAATAAATGAATCAACAACCTGAAGAAACCGCATGTGTGTTCATTTTATCTTTTGTTTGTTTGTTTCTGTTGACTTCTAGACCCAACAACTTAATTTGTGAGTATAATCATTGATTAATAATCATTAGATGATCAAAATGTATACATAAGAAAGAAAAAAAAATAACCGCTGATGTATGAGATAGAAAAAAAAGGAAAAAAAAAAATCTCGCTTTCAACAATAAACGGTTATGATCTCTTTCCTACTCTTATTTTTAATTTTTTTTAAAGTTCATATAAGCAAAAAAATATCTTTATAGATTGATGATTAAATAGAGCATAACTCTCTTTCCACTCAAGCATTACTTGCATAGTACTTAAATTGGATGTTCTTTTCTTTTTGCATCATCATATTATATAACAAATGGTTTCAGAATGTTTTTTTGGAAAATATAAATAAAATGAAAAAATGAAAAACATATCACATCACGTGTTTGAGTAAGAGATAATGTCTAAATGAGCTTGAAATTAATTGATACCCATTTTGACAACGTTATTTCTTGTGTGATAGATCTTCAATAAAGAAAACACCAAGACCAGGTAATGTTTAAAAAGAGAACAGTAAAGAAGTTCAATATTGTTGAAAATGATGATGATGATGATGCTGCCACTGAAACAAAAACACCACTAATGGAGAGAACCAATGTTAAGGTATCTCCATTATGTCTTGATCAAAGTGATGATGGTGATGATGATGGTAAAGAAAGTATTATTTTAAACACTGCATTTTCTAAAAAAGGACAACGCTCAACTATTCCGACTTTTCAAAAAGAGAGAGAAACCGATGCAACAATGACTTATCTGAGCCAATTGGGAAAAATATCTTTCAAGAAAGAAAATATTAGTACAGGCAACACTGTTTCATCGTCCAAAATACTAAATTTAGACGATTTGGATGATTTAGATGAAGCAGTTGTTTTAAACCCTACTCATTTGGAGCATAAAAATGAAAGAAAACTCAAGCAAGAAAAAGAAGAAGAAGAAAAAGTAGCCATACATAGTTCCAAATTTAAATTAGCAAAGGCATCACTGAAAGAAGAAAATGAGTATGTAAAGTTATTAAATCAGGACGATTGGGATGAATTGAATTCAATTCATAAAAATGGTAACCCTATTATCATGCCAAATGATCCTAACAATGATAATGGTGGTGATGATGACGACGATCATGGGGAAATACAAACATTGAATGAACAAAATATAGACGGCTCTTCTTTGCCGATTACAGAACTTCAAAAAAAAATGGAGTCGTACAAAAGAAAGAAATATATAACGGAACAGCTTTCCGAAATGCAAGACGATATTATTCAACTACCCCGGTTGAAATCTGTGACTCATCAAGAACCAATATCAGGGTCAACACAGACAGGGCCCACTGCTAGCTTCGTAACACAATTGAAACACATTCGTGAGTCATTAAGCAAGAACATTCAAGACATTCAAGATGATCTTGCTAAAAACTTTCAGGAATAAAGCGAAAAACGTCATAGCTTTACACAAATCCACGTCTCATCAGCCATTGATTTCTTTTGATGACAGTTTTGAAATAAAAACGGTTTCTTTATTTATTTTTGGTAGGTTTCGGAATAAAAGTCCTTGTAAAAAAAAAACATGACACGGCAGAAAGAGATGAAAAAGAGTTAATCTGCCTATAACATATACGGCAATATTCTATCTCGGTAAAAAAAACCGAGCTCATAGACGGCAAGCGCTTTTAGTTGAGTTAACGCTGGTTCGATAAGAGATAGCGGATAAACTCTCTTTTGAAGCGTTTTGAGATCTGCATCTTTTCAGGCTAAGCCTTTTCGTATTGGTATTTCAGAGATTTACAGGGGAAAAAAAATGAGTATATATAAACAAAAAACCATTTCCAAAACTGTTTTCACTCATTACATCTGAAAATATTATAATTGAGAAATACAAAATCAAACCAAACAAAACCAAACAAAACTCAATACAAAACAAAGATTACAAAAATGCGTCACTTAATTTCAATCAAAGATCTATCTGATGAAGAATTCCTAGCACTAGTGAATAAAGCTGAACACTTGAAAAAAGTTTTCAAATCAAATGATGTCCAAGCATTCCAGGAAAACAATTTGAAATTGTTAGGCAAAACTGGAGCCTTAATTTTTTCTAAAAGATCCACAAGAACAAGAATCTCCAGCGAAGGTGCTATTTCCTTTTTTGGTGGTACACCAATGTTTTTAGGTAAAGATGATATTCAGTTGGGAGTCAATGAATCTTTTTATGATACAATCAATGTTGTTTCTTCTATGACTTCTTGCATTTTTGCCAGAGTCAACAGTCATTCTGAAATTCAACAACTATGCCAATATTCCAAAGTTCCAGTGATTAACTCTCTATGTGATACTTATCATCCCCTACAAGCAATCTGTGATATGCTAACTATTAAAGAACATCTAGACTATACTAAAAATAAACTTAAAATGGCATGGATTGGTGATGCCAATAACGTTATTAATGATATGTGCATTGCTGCTCTAAAATGTGGTATGGACGTATCTATTGCAACTCCAAATGGTATAGAAATGGAACAATTTATAGTTGATGAAGCTAATCTTTTGGCTAAAAAACATAATTCTATTTTTGAACTTACTCACGATTCAACAAAGGCTTCAGAAAATGCACACATCTTAGTAACAGATACATTTATTTCTATGGGTGAAGAATATCAGAAGGCCGCCAAATTAAAACAGTTTCAAGGATTCCAAATTAATCAAAAACTGTGTGATGTAGCAGCTCCAAATTTTAAATTTATGCATTGTCTACCAAGACATCATGAAGAAGTCACTGATGAAGTTTTCTACAACAAAGAACATTCCATTGTTTTTGAAGAAGCCGAAAATAGATTATATGCTGCAATGGCTACGATAGACGTTTTTGTCAACAACAAAGGTGATTTTACTAAATAGTGTTAAAGAATATATACATATATATTATCTATAAATTTTACAACTTTAACTCAAAAGTAAGCACATAATTGGACATCAAGATTGACTTCCTCATCAATGCCTATTGAAGAGATGCAACCTTCATCTGTGGTTTTATATACATAGCTTTCAGCAAGCGCATTGGAATAAAACGGCTTAACAACATCATTTAGAAGAGATATCGTGATGTGGGAGCATTTGTTGAAACTTTTAACTGTTGGGTCTACAACATCAACCAAAAGTGTGACTATTTGATCGTTCCATAAAAGAGTTTTGGGCACAACTTTAGTTTTTTTCTTCAATAAACACACTTCACCTTTCTTAGCCTCTTTGTTGTGATATTCATCTGCATACATCCCCATATACGTAGTGAACGCTTTTTTCGCCTCTTCGCAATCTCTCAAAGAACTAACATGGCATAAAGTTACATGAAATTCAGTCATAAACCGCTTGAACGCCTTTTGAGCTTTCATGTCGTTGGATCTTAGTATGTATTTCTTCACTAAAGCCTCCATCTTATGAGAGTCACAAACACTTAGTCCAAAATAAACTGCACCTCTCAATTTCTTTGTGACTGCGCCCATTTTTTTCTCTTTAGTTTTCGTTTTAAGTTGATGTGAACCATTTGTTTTTGAAACAGGAGCGTAAGATAAAGCTAAAGAAAACGCACTAGAAAACTCGTCTTTTGATGGTATTCCAGAGATCAGTAATGGATATTTTTCGTGTAAAGCTTCAACAATTACTTTGGCATTTTGCAAAGAGGACTTTGTATCTTCACGAACTGCTAGTCCCTCAATTTCATAATCAAATTGAGAATCTGGTAATCTTTCCAAGTTCAAACTTTGAAAATGTCTAATGAACCCATTCATAATACCAAACACTTTTTTCTCTCCCTCTGATGAAATTTTAATACTTTGATGATTGTCCCCTCTATTGATTACTCTGTCAGTTGTAAGTTTGAAAATCTTGTCAATGTCATTTTGCTGGAAAAATGGCATGGCAATCACTTGTATATTAGTATCGTATGGTAAATAGTCCTCTTTATACTCATTTATCCACTCAAAAATTTGTTTTCTGTGCATGTATTGATGATTATTACGGTCGACTATAACGCATTTTTTTGTTTTCAACAAGTCCAATGATTTTTTGATTAATTGTGCTTTGTCTCTTCCCGTGATGTCATCATTTTGAATATGACCAAATGTTTCTGGGTATAAGTTGGTTAGGGTCAAGGCAACTGTCGTCTTACCACACCCAATAGTGGAAATAGGAACCAACAAAAATTTTGTGTCGTTATCTATTTTTTCATAATCAATTGCATTTTGCTCTTCCAACTCTTTAATCTTTCCCATATTTAAAACTTCCATACCAGACATACCGCAAGATTTTAAAAACATTTTTCTCAGTTTTATAATTCCAAACCCGTTTAAATATTCCTCCGATAACTTTGAATCATTTATTAGTAAAGGGATAACAAAATCCAAATACTGATTGGTCATAAATTTATGTTTTCTGAATTTGAAGACTCTGTGGCCCGTTTTGATATACTCCTTTGTTACTTCCCTCCATTGTCTATACATCAAATAAGGTTCTTCAAATTTATATTTAAAAAAAAAGGGAGCATTATTAGTTTGTAAATGAGACCTTATAACAAAACCTTCAATTTCTTTATTGTTATAACAACCGGTTTTTGCACACTCTTCAACAAAATCTTTCAGGCCTGCTACATCATCTTTAACAAAGTATTCAATTTTTTGAAACCCCCACGTTTCTGCAAAAGCATTCACTTCGCTCATAGATAAAGTCTGAAACTGAACAGTGTTTCTGTTCATACCATGTAAATAAAGACCTGCTTTGTCCTTCGAGTATTCCAAAACGTGTTCTTCAAAAGAGTCGTCACAGTATTCAGCAACTGCTGTGCAATTCATTTCGTAAAGTTGTAGTGCTAGTTTTTTCAGTTGAGAGTCATCGTTGTTCAATTGTTTTCTTAGAAACATTTCTCCTGCAATTGCATGGTTTTTGTCAACGTCATTTCTCACACCAACAGAGTGCTTGCTACAAACCACTAATGTGCCGTCTTCAAGACCTGTAATAAAGATAATACACCCATTTTCCTTTTGACTGATTTCATAAGGACCAATAGTGGTCTTTTCAATCGACTCCCATTTGGTAGAGGGCAGTTCGTTGATGTTGAAAAACTTGTCGTACCCTCTAGCAACTATGAAGTCAGTGCCTTTCTCATCAACACTAGTAAAAAGACCTCTTGCATTGCATGGTAATTTAATTTTGTGCTCTTTCCCGTAATCCCATTCATTGAATTTCCAACTATCTATAAGAATATTATGTCCTACGGAATTTTGAATTACAAATTGCGTTCTAAAAGATTTGCCTCTTCTATCAATTTGTTGAGAAGCAATGCTCAATCCAGATATCAAATCTGTAATGGATGATGACATTTGTATTGCTATTTTTCGCTTTTTTCAGTCTTTCTTGTTAAAGAATATTATTCATAATGCCATTGTAAATGACCATTAACTCATCATTTATTCGAAAGACCTGTTCCTATTCTTTTAAAAAAAAGCTTTAAACGGCGGGTAAAACATTTTTTTATGTTTTGTTGTGTGTCCGGCTGTGTGCAAGTCTGTAATTGTCTTTGTGAAACGCCAACTTCTGCGTACTAGATAAAGGCTTTCTGAAATCATCTTTAACATGTTAAAACAAGCAATTGACTTGAAAGAAAATAAAGAAGAACTCCGCAAGAAACTGTCAAGATGAGCCGTGAGTTTATTGATATCGATGAAGCAGATATTCTGATTTATGAACGAGGATTACTAAACGCAGAAAAATATACCCAGGAAATCTGTACTTCTTTAAACTCTATTCAAAAATCAACCTATACGTGTCAGAAACTGTTTGAACCTATTCTTTCAACGAATCAAAGATTAACAACATTGACTAAAAACATTGAGGAAAGTTTAGACTCTATTGCCTCTATCAAAGATGTGGCCACCGATGCATCCAAACATGATCAAATTTTATCTCACCCTATTGAAAAAGTTGGGTTTTCCAGATATGTCAAAGCAATTTACAAGATTGAAGATCTTCTAGAAAGTTTGGGTGAAAGTCCAAATAAATTTGAATCTTCTTCTGCGCAAAAAACTGTTTCATCACAGAATGAATTTCAAGGTATGGCAACCAATCTACAAGCTTCGGTGACCACTGCTGAGCAAAACATTCAGCAGTATTTCTTACGTATCTTGAGTTCATTGCAACCTTTTGATCCTCAAATATATATGAACAAAAGAGTTCCGTTTCCTTATTACAAAGATTCTGATTTGGAGAAGCTAACAGAAATTTTCAATTTTTTCCATGGGCAAGATAAATACACAGAAGCCTTAGATCTTTTTGTTCAACAAAGATGTGCATATATTTCAAATTCTATGGTCTTTTGTGAACAGTTTACTAAAGATCTAACAGAAACTGAAATGCAGCCATATGAAAAAGGAGACAGTGGTGTGATAAACTACTGTGACGCTTTGACTGGTTTCATCAGTAATGAGCAAAATCTTTTGGAAGACATAAAGTTTCAAAATGACGGAAGTGATTCAAGTATAAGCACCAAGTCTCTATTGATAAAGATTTTATCGCCAATAATTACAAATTTTACCAAGATTGTTCGTCACAATATGAACTTGGTGAAAAAAAGTCCTATTACTTTGGGAAACTTTACTTTTGAATTGAATGGCTGTATTTTAAAGGTTATAAAGTCGCTTAGTTCTATTTCATATTTGCAACAGCAGCTTAATGTTTTGTTAGCTGAAAACGAAAAAGTCTCCTTGAATATGCTTTCCGGTTTTATATCGTTTGTTTGCGAAAAATCTTTGAATGTTTCGAAACTACCTTCAGACTTTGGAATTATTGAGGATGCAATCGATATAATGACAAAGCTAAGAAAGTTAAGTAACTACTCTAACGAAATAGTTTGGTTATTTCAAAAGCAAAACGTGTCTTTGCAAAGCTGGATTGATTCATCAAATTCAAAATGGTTTAAAACCTACTCTAGTTTGAACAAGGAAGAATTGACTGACTTACAAGATCCAAACGTCTTGCTGGCATGCTATTATGGAGATTGTATAGATGCTCTGTGTGTTTCTTTGGAATTTAGAGTCACCAGCTTACTGTTATCATCAAATTTCAGACAACATAGATATTTCATGTCACATCAATCAGATAACAATTTATTGGATGGGACTAATGCGGCTTCTGTAAACTCGTCAGCTACACATAATGATTTTTCCCAGGGAAGTGACACCGTCAAGAGTATAGTTGGTTTATGTGTAAGTTCCAATGTTTCATTTATACAACATCTTTTGCCAAGTTCTTCTGAAATTAACGGCATCCTTACATCTCTACCACAGCGTCAGCCAAGAATTGAAAAATTAAGAAAAAGGTATCTTCAAATGTTCCTAACCAAATGGAAGAAATTAGCCCAGTCCATTATACCTTTGTGTACGACAGGTTCGACATCTACTCAAACGTTGACAGCACAGCAACAAAAGAAACAAAAAGAATCAGCTAAGGAAACTTTGAAAAGTTTTAATACTGTCCTAGACACAATGCGCGCTAATTTCAAAAATATAAACATCAGTGATCAAGGTTTGAAGAAAATGTTAGTCAGTGAAATCAAAAGTATTTTGGAGCCTGTTTATAAGCAAGTTTGGAGCAAGTACAAAGACACTTTCAAGAACACAGGAAAGTATTTGAAATACACGCCTGAGGCCCTAATCTCGATTTTAAGTGATATGAATAAATAGTTTCGTATATATTGATTATAGAATCATTTTGCTATGTTTTTTTTTTTCTGCTTATATTTTGTCTAAAGGTTGACCTGAGTGACCGTTTCTTTTGTGAATTAACGTTCTCAGGTCAATATGTGTATCTTGAATTTTGGCATTATCTGTAAGCAAAACACTTTCTTTTGAATCACCAAACACGTTATAAAACGGATTTATTGTAGTGTTTTGTGTGTTTTGTCTTGACAGGCCATTTAATAAAGGAGCTCTAAATTCTATGTCTGTGGAAGCCCTCATTGGCAGAATGTCATCTGCAATGTCTTCTTCGTCGAACCCGCTGGAACAAGAGTGCATGTCGTTTTCATTATCAAAGTCCAATTGCTCCCCGTTTCTGGTTGGATCGCCCAGCGAAATGCCATCCATGGGTAATAAGCGTGTTGATGTTGGTGAAATGTTTATTATGCTTGACTTACGTGGGGACTGGTGCAATAAGCTTCTTACTGGGGAAATACTTGGTGATCTGACCACAATATCAGAAATATCGTTCCCGTTTTGCAATTCTTTCCCATTGGGTGTTAGATGGTCGATTGACTGACCCGATTGGTATGGTGTGTTTGGAGAGATCAAATCAGTGAGTTTCGTTTTAGGGTCAACATCATCGTCTCTCATCAAAAGAGCACCAATGTCTTTATAACCGGTTTGTTGAGTCGGATTAGGCAACAGACTTTTGAACTGAAATCCAGAACCAAAATCTTCTTCCTCTGATGTAGTGTTGGAGTCATGACTTTTTTCATTTCCGTTAGTTGAAGAAGATGGGAAATGTGGGGCACTTGTTGTATCTTGTTCGTCATCTGTGTCACCATCAGCTGTAAACTTGAACCGCGGAACAGTGGTGTTCTTAGAATTGGCAGACATGTTATAGTTTTGAAATTTGCTTTCCTGAGTGAGTTCATCCAAAGTTTTCGTCTTTTGTGTTTCAAACTTCTGCAAAGTGTCCAAGTACGAGGGAGGATCGCTGGTATATGCAGGAGATCCCAGTAATAATTTTGTTGATTTTTTTCTACTCTCTCTTTCTTCAAATGGAGGAGGTGGAACATTATCGTGAATAAAACTTTCATTTGAATGTGGAAAACTTGCAGATAGGGCATTGACAATTGAGCCTTTCCGTGCAGTTGATCCACGGCGAGAAGAGTCCTGTGGGAAAGTGTGAGAGTAATTAAACTGCATCGGTCCCAGCAATGGTGATGCAAGCGGTGAACCTAATGGAAGGGCTTGTGGTGACATAAATTCTGGTTGTAAATGATCTGGAGAAAATAAGTTTGATTGTAATTCTGGGGCCTGTAAAAGCGGTGCATGTTCCGTGGACATACTTCTGTTCATTGTTTTGGCATTAGGATTATTGAAATTCTGTGTTTTATTATGTGTCACTGTTTGCGATCTTTTTGTTCTTGTTGTTGCAGGAGACCGTTGTGCAATAAAAGTTGGTTCATTGGAAACAGGTTTTCTAGGAGGACTCTTTGATCCCTCCATGATACTCGTAATATCAGGAATTTGGAAATGAGAGGAATCTTTCAAAGGCTCTACACTTGGAGATCCCAATGGAGAATTAACAATTGATTCTGGAAAATATATATTGGAACTATGATATCCCAGGTTTATATTGGGTTTATTGCTATTGGTATTATTATCTTCATCTTGATCCTCTAATTGATTTGTCATATTATTTAATGCATTATTGGAAACTGATTGTTTACGATGTGCCATATTGAAGTGAAAAAGATTATAACTATCGTCAAAATTAGTGATAGGACCTGATTGGTGTAAGGAATTTGCAAAAAATAAATGTGATTCGTAACTTGGAAGTAAAGTGTTACCATGTGTACAGCATTTGTTTAGAACATGAATTGGAGAATCAATAGAAATTTCAAAATGTTTCATTTTTCCCTCGGTCATTCTTGAAAGTCTTAATCCAATTTTAATCCAATGGTTTGATTTAATTTGAGAGCAAACTGTATCTGGATGGAATTTTGTGTTTGAGTTAATAAATTCTGGAATATAAACTTGCATATCAATTTCTTTGTATGTGATATAGCCTGATTCTGGATCATTTGGAACATCACTTAAAATATTTCCTAAATTTTTAGCTTTAGTTTTCAATTGTTGATCGATTGGTAAATTTTTCAAAGGAGGTGCTTTATATTCAGATAGTAAAGTTTTTTTAGCAGGTTCTAATCTATGGATTTTTTTACCCTTTGCATAATATTCCATTGATTCTGTTAAATAAACTCTAATTCTATGTAGATTAACTTTTTGTAAAGGTGTAAAACTAAAACTTATTGGTAAGAAAGCATTCAAAACAATATCTTTTGACGCAATCAATATATCATAATGGAGTGCATTTTCCCAATCTCTTACAATAGAAATAGGTTCTGTTTCTTCAACTGAAGAATCTGAAGGGGTTCTTATTAGTTGAATTTGTCTTTTAGAATGAATATTTGATTTGAACGTACCTACTCTTTCTATTTCCAAATTCAAATGGTATGATACATTACCAAATGTAGATTTGATTGATTCTGGATATGAAAGTGGAATACATTGTTCAAAGGCATATACATAATAACCCGGTTGGAAAGTGAAATGAGTACCTGACCCATTATGAGTTGATTGGTTGTTCGTTGTTGTATTGGTAGAGTAAGTCGATTGGTTATCATCGTTATTATTATTGCTTGTTGTTGCTGTTGGAGTTGATAAAGAATTTGCTAGAAAATCTGATATGTTAAAAGAATCAGCAGAGTTTGCTGTACTTGATCTTCTTCTACTAATTCCATCTAAAAACCCTCCCAATGGAGATAAAGATCTCATTGGAGATTTTTGCTGATGATCTTGATAACTATTTGGTTGTAAAAATTCTTCATCGTCTTTCATTGACGAATTATTTGAAAATGTTCGCGATAATCTATTTGTTGAACCACAATTATTATTTATTACATCTAATGGATAATACATGTTTGCACCACTAGATTCTTTTAAAAAATCATCACTATTAACAGCATAGTTATTAATTTTATTATTTTTCAAAATATTATCGTTTTTATAAAAAGGCCATGTATGATTTACAATTTCTTTATATTCATGAAATTCATGTGAATTTTTATTATTTTGGTTAAGAGATGAATCCTTTTCTGGTACATGAGGCATACCTTCGGGCCATTCTGTAACAGATAATCCATCAAATTTCAAATTGATAGATTTCAATTTAGTTGGTTTCATAATTTTAATAATGATATTACCTCTAAGTATAGCTGGATTTTTCTGTTCCCATTGTAATTTATTAAAACCTTGTAAGAAAATTTTATCTTCAGCTAAAACCATGAAAACTTTTAAAGAAGGTGTTGAATGTAATGTGTTTACGTTTAATTTTTTCTCATCTTTTAACAGTTCTAAAATATTTCGATCTCTTGGCAAAATCGGTGCATCCAAGGGGGTATCATTTACGACACTATTTTTTCGACTATCATTATCGTCCTGTTCGCAACCAGATAATATTCCAAATGGTTTATTCACTTCTGAATTTAACAGATCCGTGATTTTTTTCATCTGTTCAATTGTCCCTAGGCCTTTATTTTTTTTATCTTTAATGAATGCAATAGAATATATCATAATAACACAATCTATGTATATAATTCTAGCTAAATCTTAATCTCTCAAAAAAGATATCCAAATAGAAGAGAAAAAAAAATAAAAAATAAAAAAAAGTTATTTTTACTGCACATTACAGGAAAGTGGGAAAAATGCGCAATGAGTAGATAAACAAGGTATTAATTAAGTGCAGACATTGAAATACAGTTCGATTCAATCTGCATTTACTTATTTACTTACTTAATCCATTGTCATTTTTAAAAAACGATAATATAATGTCGAACAACTGCTAAGAGTTCGTATTGTCATTATATAAGTAATAGTTGTACTACTATAAATTATATAATACAGATGCAAGTATGGAAACTGTAAGAAGGGAGAGAATGCAGTTTTGAAGTTTTTTACATATTTTCTTCTTGTTGTTCTTTGAAATTTGAAAATAAATCGTTTAATTTATTTATACTAGTTGAGGTTTGATTTTTAGATTTTTCTAATAACTTATTAATCTCTACTAGATCATAATAATTTTCATAAATTGTAGTTTTAATTGTATTTGTTCCATTAACTTCTTGCAATTTCAATAAATTGAATTCTTTTAATAGATTACTAAAATGAACACCATGATCAACAACTTGATTTTCTTGAGCAGGTGTTCTTGTTGCTATTTGACTCTCTTTTGTCAATTCATCATCATTTTCTTCTTGTTGTGTTGAGGTAGATGTAGATTCATTTGATGGTTGTTGATTTTTCAATTTAGCATAATACTCTTTAAGCCTCTGTCTATCTAATTTTCTTTTCGATTCATCTGTTTTTTCAGTAGGTACTGTTGTTGTGGTTGTTGATGGTGGTATTTCTTTGGGTGTTTCCTTAGGTGTTCTTTTATGAGATATTATCATAGTAGGTGTTTGTTCTTTGGTAGTATCATTATCATTGTTGTTGTTGTTGTTTTCAATCATTCTTACTGATGTTGGTGTTTCTTATTGACCATAATATACAGACAAAGTAATTATTAACTTCTCACTTATTTACATTTTATTTACATTTCGGTCTGTCTCTGTCTCTTTCTGTCTCTTTTTCAATTTCGATTTCGGTTTTTTTTTTGCTTTGCTTTCTTTCTTTCTTTTATAGGTCAATTTGTAAGGTTAACAAACATATGTAATCAATTTAAAATAAGCTTTTCTTAAATATAAATAACAATGTCTAAAAATAAATATTTTCTTTTATTGTTAATTTTATATATCGAATGAAAGGTAAAAATTAATTGAACGAATCGATAACAAAAAACATAAAAAAACACCAAGTCTAAAAAGAATCATTCAAAATATTTACTGCATAGTAGTTACCACCTTTGAAACTTAATTTGTTATCAATCAAACGTTTTTTTTCCACCAACTGTTTTCCAATTTTGATGCATATAAATGGGGTCTTTAAATAATAATAACCTACAAAACATTGATTCGTTAATAGCAGCAAGAGCTATATTTTTGAAATATAATGATACTACTAAAAACGATACATCAATTAAAAAAACTAGTAGTAAACCAACAACAACAAAAACAACTTTAAAGAAGAAAAATGTTAAAAATAAAAAAATTGTATCGACATCACCATACATTATTAAGGAACCTACAATAAGGCGTGTAGCAGTAAAGAGTAAGAAAACTAGTACATCTGACAAATTACAAAAACAAAAGCAAATGCCTGTTAAAACAGCAAAAAAAATGGAAATTGTAGGTAGTGGTAAAAAAATACCGTTAAAATCAACAACTTGTAATAATAATAATAATAATAATAATAATAATAATAGTAAATTAGATAAGAAAAAAAATCCATTGAATTTAACAATCGAATCACCTCAAAAGAAAAAACGTACTGGCAAACTCTCACGCTCATTGGTCAATAGTAGTAGTAATTCAATGTCTCCTAGATCATCAATTACAAGTATTAATTCTCAGCGGCATAAAATTAAACAGAACAATACAATTACTAATAAAAAAAACACCAACATTTTACCGAAACAGGTGGAACGTTATGTTGTTGCACCACCACCACCATCGTTTACTAAAGCACATACGATAAAAAAATCAAGTATTGATAAAAATCATCATTTAGAAGATGTTGATTCATCAGAGAAGCCTCCTGATTTGAGTGCGATTGCAGCATCAAAAGCATTATTATATACTCCTTCACAAGATGATTCAATGATTTCTAAAATAGAACCATCTAAAAAGGATAAAAAATTACTGGAAAAATTACAAAAAGATGAACAAAATTTTAGCAAAAAATTTCCACTGATTTATGATTTCAACAAAATAAGAAAATCTATCGATAGTGAAAGTAGTGAATATTTAACAAATGGTAGTTTAATACATACACCAAAGAGACACTCTTTGGATTTCCATTACTCTAATAATAACCAACCAATTAATAACAACAATTCTACTAGTAGTAATAACCACGAGTTAAAATCACAATCAACAAGATCAAGTATATCATCTATACAACGTCCTCATACCTCTCAGAATAGAGTGGACATGAATCAAGTTAATAAATTGAATATTTTGACAGATTTAATCGCAAATAAGACTATTGAGTCTTTTCAAAAAAGTGATACATCAATACCTTCAGGAAATACTATTAAAAGTATAAAAATTGATTCAAAAAGCAACAATCTTGGTAGCACTGATAGTAACAATGATGAAACTACAAACGCATCAATGCAGGCTTCACCAACCGTCTTGTCGTCCAAAAACTCTTCGACTATTTCACTTCCACAACAACCAGTACACAACACCTCTGTTAATGTGGGGAAACCTTTGAAAAGACCTCCACCTCCTCTTACCACCTCTTCTTTATTTTCAACCCACTCTGTTGCTTCATCTTTTGATCAATCTTCTTTGAAAACGTCACCATTAGGGTTTGAAACAGAAAATTTTTTAACAAATGAGAATCCAGAATATATGAAAGGGAATCCTCTATTTGCTTCACCAATCAGTGCAGATCAAATCTCTTATAATGAAGATTGCAATTCGGTAATGCAGCAACCGTATGATTATCACATGTACAATCAGGACTCTGAAGATATTGATGATGTTATATCTTTCACACATAGTGTCAAGTCTAATAACACTCTTGAAAATTTGCAAAATCAACAGCAACATCATCATCAAGAAAAAAATGTTGTTATCGACACCAGCAATGATGAAAAACCTCATACAGACAATGCGACTATCTTGAAAAGAACTTTTAGAAGTCTTACGAACTTTAGTTTGCACAGTGGTCAAAACTCAACAAACGATCAATCAAATAGGCGCAGAGCAGACACACAGGCCACCATTGTGCCCTCTACATCTCAACAACAATTACAACCAAAAACAGCAGAATCCTCAACCAGTTTTTTGAGTAGCAATAACTCGATTCCTGCATTTTTAAGGCGTGTTTCTACCAACCACACTGAGCGTGCCAAGTCAATTCAACTTTTGGAAAATTCACCGTCTAAGGAGGTTATTGGTCATATCTCGACAAATTCAAAGCAACAACAGAAAGAGCAGAGAGAGTTGCAACAACATAAGCAACAACAAAAAGGTGACAAACATTCAGCCACAACTATTTCTGACATCCAACCAACGCAGCCAACAAAATTTATCACAACTCTAAGAAAAGAGAGTAATCCCACCTCTACAAGCGGGAAAATTAAAAAATTCTTTACTTTTGGGAAAACTAATAAAGACAAAAATAATTCCAAAAACAAATTAATGAACTTGCACTCCCGAAACAGTCTTGATGGTGGAGATGGTGACAATTACGAGGCTGCTAATGCTGACGATGGCAATGGTTTGGAAAACAGTACAGACGACGATGACGACGATGACGACGACGATTACGACTACGTTTACTACAAGAGTAACCAGGCTAGACCGCATAGGTTGTATAAGTACGAAGACGATGACTATGCTGATACTGAAGCCAAAAAGAAGAAAAACGGGCATTTCAACACATTGGTCAAGACCCCTGTCAAGTTCACTTTTAACTCGCTCAGCAAGATCAACGACATTGCCCGGAGCTCTACTGATATCCAAAACCGTGATTCAACCGACAATGATTTCAATGAGAAAGAAGAGACTTCTCAAAGCTATTCTCCTTCTCCCAATTTGCCACCTGTAAACAACAACAGAAGCAACAGCAATCTGTTGAGCAGTGGAACCGATGAATTTGATGATTTCGAAAATGGGACGCCTTCTGAAATTGACAATTTCAGTGTCACAGAATCGTCATTTGATGATGTTAATAGGAGCAATAGCACCACTGCTACTACTTTTGGAGCAGGGAGTTCGTCACATCCCGAGGAAGAGCTGTATATGATTGGGATTAAAGCTAAAAATCAGGGCAAGAGGAAAGTTTTCAATGAGGACAAGCCGTGGAAGAGCCACGTAGACGTGGGGTATATTACACCATTGGAAAAGAAAAGGTATGAAGGTATTTGGGTTTCCAACAGAAACGCGTATCTTGACTTGTTACCTTCGAATTATAAAAACCGGTTTGAAAATGAAATTATTGAAGAAGATGAAGAAGACGTTATGCTGAATGTGTTAGTCTATGCGATCTGGACCAGGTCACGTTTGAGTGCAAAGCTTTTGAAACAGATATACGATATGGTGGACGACCACAAAGACGGACTGTTGAGACGGAAGTCGTTTATTGTTGGGATGTGGATGATAGACCAGTGTTTGTACGGGAAGAAATTGCCGCCGCGGATCAGTGGACGTGTTTGGCAAAGTGTGGACAAGATTATCATTGGTGTGAACATTGATCCAAAGAAATATGCGAAAAACAAGAAGAAGTATATTAGAAAACAGTTGAAAGATTTGAAAAAACAAGAAAAACACAATCAGCAACTTACACTGGCACGTCAAGGGAAATAATTTTTTTTGGGAAATTCAATAAAAGACAAAAAAAAAAATTTAACAATACTATATACAAGAGATTAATAAGATTTTATAATTCGTCCTGAACTCTTGAAAGAGCAGCTTTTATTTTCATTCCTATTCTTGAACTCAATTCGTAGTCACCAGAATAATCTAAACTTCTTTGTAACCAATCTTTACATTCTTTCAAGTTTCCCGAATTTTCGAGTTTCCACGTGAATAGGGCTCTTTCATAAAGAGCAGATGGGTATAACCATGGATCTTCTTTTAATTTGTTGAATTTTGTTTTCCCGTTACTAGGATTGATGCTGTATATGATTTTCGGAATAACTTGTTCATCCAATAATTCACAACCTTCTTTAATTTTCCCTGTTCTTCTATAAATAACGGCTTTTAAAAAAATTTTAATCATTTCTTGGTCTTCTAATTGTAAATCAATTGCTGGATTAGTGTACTCATCTACCATTTTCAAACTCAACAACAAATCTTTTTCATCCATTCTGGTGTATCCATTGTACAAGTATATAAGTTCGTTAATAGGTGATACAGGGATGCATTCTAGAGGATCTTCAATATTGTAATTTTTAGAAATATTTTTGAAAAGTGTAATTTTACGATTCATGAATATATCAAAGGGTAAATTCTTGGCCATAAATTTTTTAGTATTTAAATACGATGGTGCTTTGTAAATCAATTCGTTTGCTCTTTCGTAATAGAAATCTTGTTTATCTTTTTTATCCACGGGTAGTAATCCCATCTGACCCATTCTGTACATTTCCAAATAACAGCAACCTGCAAAATATGTATAAAAAGCATGCGACCAGTCATTAATTTCTAAAAGATATAAAAAATCTTGAGCTGCACGCTCGTATTGATGAGTATGTACAAGCATGATTGCTCTGTTGAAAACAAGTTGGGCTTTCACTTGTTTCATTTCAATGCTGTCCAAAGATATAGAGTCCATGACTTCAACTGCGTCTCTCAGTCTTCCATTGACTGCCAATGCAGCACCTTCTTGTAAAACCCACAATGCACTATTGGGGAAAACGGCTCTTGCCTTTAGAAGCTGATGGTGTAATTTTTTCCCTGGATGCAACAATTCTGATCTTGACATCTTTGTCTCCTGTGTTGTTGTTGTTGCTTCTGAGGCAACAGGAATATCAAAATCATCATCAACAAATTGGAAAGGACCGTTGTAATAAAATAACAATCCACATAATCCTAAACCACCATGAATATTTCTTTCTTGAACGCATCTCCATATCAAACTCAATCCATCTTCTCTATTTCCTTTGAAACCAATAATGCTTAAAACCCCACCTATAGCAGGAGGTAATAATGAAAGAACAACTTGAATTATACCAAAACATAAATCACAACCACTTTCGATAAATTCATCAATAGTAGGTTTGCTATTTGAAGTAGAACCGTTTAAATACATGTATCCATTATCACTACTATTGATGGTTTGTTTTTTTTCCACAATAACAGATTTCAAACCTAGTTCAGTTCTCAATCTATCAGATGCAGGAGTGTTCCCAATATGTGAACCTTTTAATCTATAATCTCTCATCAAATAAACTTTTTCTGCATGTTTTAATAAATCTGCACTTGAATTGTTTGAGTTATTAAGATATGGAACATCTAAATATAGTGAAGAAGTTGATTTTGAATTTCCATTTCCATTTTCATTTCCATTTTCATCTACACTTTTAGCAGTTTTAAAAGAATCTGTTGATGAAACAGTACTTTGTACATCGTCTTCTTGGTCATATTCCTCGATATTTTCAACTTTTTCACTCTTTTTCAATTCATTAGCTTTTGATATCAATTTTTCTAAATCACGTAAACTATTATAAGCTTTTTTCAATTTTAATAGAGCTTTTGCACTTTCCAACATACTTTCACTAAATAACATCAATAAAGCATGTAAAAGACAACTTTCTGTATATGTGACTTTGAATTCTGTTCCTGGAGGATAGTATTTACTTGTTTTCAAATTATTTTTCAAATTATACTGTTGAGATTTTAATGCCATGATTTCTGCTCTGTTCATTGTTTCTTTACCTCTTGTAATCATTGAAGCTTCAAAACCAAGAGTAGCTTCTAAAAATTGACAAACTCCCGTAGCCAATGTTAAAATCATTTCTGAACCTGGAGGATATAATTGTGAATTTTTTTGAATACTACTTAATTTATCAGATAATAACGTATAACCTTTTTCAGCTTGATCATCTAATAAAAAATCCATGCCTTGTAAAGCAATTTCAAAACATTCGGATTGATTTAGTATTTTTATAGAATCGCGTTCTTCTTCCCTTATTTCTTGGCATTTTTTTCCACTAGATGAATTCGATGATTTCAATGATTTCGATGATTTCGATGAATTGTTACTATTTTTACTACTATTACTATTAATGCTGCTACTACTATTACTACTATTTATTGAATTATTATCCGAACTAGTTTTTTTATCTTTAAATAGTCTAAACATAGTTAAAGTTGTTATTATTTTATTTTTTTTAATGGATATTTCGTTGGTGTTCCATATATTCAGTTATTTATAATAATTAAGATCATACTTTAACTTACTTAAACTTATATATTTATAATATTTTTAAAATCATTAGTTGATCTAAAAATACATTTTTTTTTAAATATAATTCCATTATCGATAATATTATGCGGCTTTTTCGTTTTTTAGAAATATAAATTTATATTTTTTTTCTGCCATTTTTTCAATTTATAAATTTTACCCGTTTTTTTTTTTTTTTGTTTGTTTTTGTGTATTTCTACTCAATTTAGTCTTCCTTTGTTCTTTTGTTTTAAAATATTTACTTTAATTATCAAAAAAAAACAAAATTTATTGAATTTAATTTTTAAATCATTATTACTTTTACTATTAATTAATAGTTGTAGAAGTTAGAGTTGTTTCTATAAATAGTTTATTTATTATTAATTATTCTTTATTGTTGTAAATTAATTATAATCACGTGTATTGCACGTGACTTAGGTGGTGGTAGTGATGGTGATGGTGATAATATTTTACAGTATAATTGTATTTTGTTACCCCGCACCTCAAATTTTTATAATATAATTTACAAAAGCTTACAATTATAACAACAGTAATAATCAATTGATACGATATGTGCCTGTGTCTGTGTCTATGCTATTATACCATAAAACCTTCTACTTCTTTTTCGCCTTTTTTTCGCCTGTTTTTTCGCCTGTTTTTTTTCTTTTCACGTTTTTCACGTTTTCCACGTTTTTCACGTTTTCCACGTTTTTTTTTTTTTGATTGTTGTTGTTGTTCTTTGTTGTCCTCTTTGTTGAGATTTTTTCTTCAATTTCAATTATTTTTCAAAAAATTTCCAGTTTCGAGAATTTTTTCTTCACTCAAATCAAATTATTATAAAGATAAATATTTTTTTTCATTGTAGTATGTAATTCACCCGTTGTCATCATCTCTCTTCATTTTTAATCTATGAAAGTTAAAATATTTTCCCGTTCTTCATGTGAATCTGGCATTTATTAGATAAAAGTTTCTATTATATTAATCTCCACTATATATCTTGGAATTACGAGAATCATGATATTTGAATATAAAAAAAAAAAGACCAGGTTATATCAGTATTCTCAACTTCAATAAGGAATATATCATCTACAAGAACGTAAAAGTTAATAGTTGATTTTGAAAAAACACAACAACACACACACACACACACACACAAACACACATTTTATATTATAGTATACTGATTATTATAATACATACAAACATAAGCATATACACAAAAAAACCAAAATAATGTCTGCTAATTTATCTCTAAGACTGGATGAACCATTATTGATTGATGAAATTGTTAAAAATCAATCTCCACAACCACAACAAGTTCAAGAACAACAAGAACAACAACAACATCATCATCAACAACAACAACAACAACAGCAACAAGCACAAAAAGTTGCCAATGCCAAATCCAAGAAATTTTCTTCTCAAGATTTCCCACCTCTAAGTGGTGCCTCTTCTTCTTACAAACCAGTTGCTGTTCAGTGGGGTAAAAACATTAAACCAGCAGCAGCAGCACCAGCTTCCTCCTCCTCCTCCTCCTCCTCCTCCTCTTCAAACCCATCTTCTGCTTCCTCCTCTGCTTCTTCAATCTCTTCAAACTCTTTCCCATCTTTGTCTTCAATCAATGGTAATTCTCAAAATCAAATTTTTTCTGCTAACAATGGTAATTTTTCATCTCCATCTTCATCATCATCAACTTTATCAAATGGTTTAGCCAAGAATAAAAAAATTCAGCAATCTTTCTCTTTGGATGCTTCTACTCAATTGAATGTTGCGAAATCTGAGTTTTCTAAAATTGTTCTTTCTGTCAAATCTAACTATAAAGTTTCTGTTGAAAGTACTATTGGTAGAAATGGGAGAACTTTTTTAATTAGTGGGTTGCCAAATGATGTTGCTCTTGCCAGAAGAGATTTAGTTAAAAAATTAACTAAACCTGTTGTTATTCAAGTTCAAATTCCAACAAAAACAAAATCTGCTATTATTGGTCAAGGTGGTAAAACAATCAGAGAAATTATTGAAACTTTCAATGTTAAAATCGATGTTTCTAATGAAGATTTAGGTCCTGAATCTTACGACGAAGATTTAGACGATACTTATAGTTTAGTTACTATTAATGGTGATTTGGAAGGTGTTCAACACTCTAAAGAAAGAATCACTTCAATCATTAATGAAGTTATTAAAAATTTGACTATTAGAATTCCAATTGATTCAAAAGTTAAACCTTTCTTTGAAGATGATAATAGTAATGGTAAACTTTCCTTAATCTTAGGAGAAGAAGAAAAAAAAAATGTTGAAACTAAAATTTTATTTGATTCTTCTAAAAATTTGAATTTTATTAGTTTATCAGGTCCAAGAGATTTAGTTAAATCAAGTAAATTACAAATTTTACAAGAAATTGAATCTTTAAATTCCAAAATTATTGAAAAAACTGTACCTGTTTTGAAAAAATTACAATTTACTATTAATTCTAAAGATATTAAAGAAAATTTCAATGTTTTAGTTACTTTCTTAAACGATTCTGCTATTTTCAGTGGTATTCCATCAAATGTTGATCAAGCTATTGAATATGCTAGAAACATTTCTAAAAAATATATTATTGAAACATTAGAAATTTCAAAAGCTCACAATAAAAACTTGGAACATGCTAAAAATTTAGGTTTATATTTTTACAAATATCAAACAAGTTTCTTACAAAAATTTAGTGAAAAATTCCCAAATGTTCAATTGATGTTTATGAGTCCTGAACAATTAGCTACTATGGATACTGTTCAATTCAAATTTTCATCTTTATCTGATTATCAAAATGAATTGAAATTGGCTAAAAAATATTTGATCCAATTAGTTTCTAATTTACCACCATCTAAAATTTTCATTACTGCTGATTTAGATTTTGAAATTTTTGGTAAAGAAATTAAAAAAATTTTATCTGCAAAAAATGTTGTTGGTGTAAATTCATTTGTTCAATTAGGTGAATATTTCCCAAATAATGACATTTTGTTATTGATCAAAGAAGAAGAAAATTCGAAATCTAAAGGAGGCGCTGAAGATGACGATGATGAAGATGATTTTGATTTTAAACCAAGTGACGAAGAAAATGTTTCTCAATTGACAGAAATCAACAATTTGTTGAATGGATTAAGAGAACAACAAGCTTCTTTATTTACAACAACTTTGGATGTTTTACAAACTTTGCAAAATGATATTTTTGTTAAATCCAAGGAAACTGAAAATTTGATCTTACAAGATTTCACTAATTTGCAAATCAAACTTGCTACTCCAACTGCTGATCAATTAACTTTGAGAGGTGAAGAAAAAGCTGTTAAGCAAGTTGCTAAAACCATTGAAAGTATTGTTTGTCATCCTGAATTGAACAGTGTTGTTTCGTTTGAAGTTCCAACAAAGACTGTTTCTCATTTAATTGGGGCCAGAGGTAACAATTTGAATTCGTTGAGATCTAAATTTGGTTGTTCAATTGATTTTGATCAAAGTAAAGATATCAATACAAAAGTTACTTTACAAGGTTTACAATATATTTTAGAACAATGTCAAAAGCAAATTCAATTTGAAGTTAAAAAATGGAATGATGTTATTAAGAAAGAATTATTAGTTCCAAAAAAACATAAAGGTGCATTGATTGGTCAACAAGGTGTTAATGTTAAAAAATTAATTGAAAAATATAGTGTTACTATTCAATTTCAAGATAACAGTGATTTTGTTGTTATTGAAGGACCTTCTCGTGGTTGTAAATCGTGTTTTGAAGAAATGGAACAATATTTAGATTTCTTGGTTGATAATTCTCATACAATTATTAAAAAAATTCCAATTAAATATATTGCTAGAATTATTGGTAAAAATGGTAAAAATATTAATGAAATTAAAGATAATTTTGGTATTGAAATTAATTTTTCTGAATCAAGTAAAGAAGCTGCTGAAAAGGGTTTAACTGAATTAGATTTAGAAATTGTTGGTACAAAACAAGAAATTAAAGAAGCTGAAAAAAAAATTAATGAAATTATTAAAAATGTTGATGATTTTGTTGAAAAATTTTTGAAAGTTGATCCAAAATATTATAAATATATTATTGGCCCAAGTGGTTCTACAATGAGAGAAATCATGTCTAAATCTGGTGCTGATGATTTAGGTGATGGTCCAAAAGTCATTACTATTCCATCTCAACAACAAGAACAAGAGAGTGAAGATCGTATCAAGATTCAAGGACCTATTAAAGTTGTTGATAAAGCTATTGTTGAAATTGAAAAAATTATTGAATTACTTGCTAAAAGAGTTACAAAAGAACTGGATTTACCAAAAGATCAATATGGTTTATTAATTGGACCAGGTGGATTAACCTTGAGAGAATTAGAAAGAAAATTCCAATGTTCTATTGATATTCCAAAGAAAAATGAAACAAATCCAGATAAAAAAGTGGAAATTGTTGGTTTAGAGAAAAATGTTGATGAATGTATTGCTAAAATCAATAAAGACATTGTTGGTAATACTCAAGATTTAGAAATTTTAATTCCTGCAAAATATCACGCTTATGTTTCTCAACATGGTGCTTTTGAAAAATTTTTATCAATTAGTTTACAAGTTTTCGTCAAACATGGAGATAAAAATGGTAAAGCTAATACTTTAATTAGAAATGATTTCAAAAAAAATGTTGTTCCTGTTGAAGAATTGATTAAACAAAGTAATGGTAAATTAACTTCTTTGATTAAAGAAATCGATGAAGCTGAAAATGAAAAAGAAGAAGAAGAAAGCGATGAAGATACAATTCCATGGAAATTGAATTATGAACCAATGGATTTCAGTGATATTTTGGGAGAAAGTGAAGTAACAACAACTGAAACTGAAACTGAAACTAAAGAATCTATTCTTTCAAAAGCTTCTGATTTAATTAATGAAAGATTAAATATGGCTAAATTAAAACAATATTATGGTTTTATTTATGCACCTCCAACAGAATTGAAAAATTTTGGTAAAATTGTTGGACCAGGTGGTAGTGAAATTAATTTAATTAGACAAAAAAGTGGATCAATCATTGAAATTCCTAAAAAAACTGAAAAAATTAATAATATTATAACATTAAAAGGTTCAAAGGAAAACATTGAAAAATCAATTGAATTAATTATGAAAAGATTAAAATGATTGATTTATATACTTATATATGTATACCTAAGAACAACATGAAGTTGGATCATTTGTACTTGGTCTATTCAACTCTATATTGACATTATTAGAAGAAGAAGAGTTATTGTTATTTTGTGAATTTATATTACCACCTTTTCTTGTTAATTTTTCTTGATTTATATTATATAAATTTTCACCAATTTCTTGGAAAATTTCATTTATACCTAAAGATTTTTTAGCAGAAACTTCATGGAATAATAACCCATTTATATTTGAATATTCTTGAGCCTCATCGAGTGTAACCTGTCTATTTGTATCCAAATCATTAACAAGATCCAATTTATTACCAATCAATGATATAATGACTTTTGAATCATCACCCAGTTTGTTTTTCAATTCGTCGACCCATTTGATAGCTTTTGATAACGAATCCTTTTGTGTTATGTCATAAACTATAATAGCAGCATTAGCATTTCTGTAATACATTGGTGCTAAAGATTTATATCTTTCTTGTCCAGCAGTATCCCATATTTCAAATTTGATAGGGACTTCTCCTCCTTCTATACTTTGATCTTCTCCTTCTTCTTCTTCTCCTCCTTCTCCATTATTATTGTTATTTCTGATATTTTTTCCAGTCTTGATTTTAATAGTTTGTGATAAAAAAGCAGCTCCAATAGTACTTTCTCTATTATCATCAAATGAATTTTTAACAAATCTTTGAACTATAGATGATTTCCCAACTGACGAATCTCCTAATAATACTAATTTAAACTGCAACATATTGTCTCTTTGTCTCTTTGTGTCTTTGGGTGGCTTTTTAAATATGAAATAGACATGTTTACGAAATACATGTATTATTAACATAAATAATAGATTACAAATGTTATTAATTATTATTACGATTATTCATATCACACTATCTATATAACTTGTATATAAAAATAGAAAATAAGAAAGATATATAAAATATAAAAAAAGTATGGAAAAAAAATAAAAAAAAAAAAACAGCCACACAACAACAACGACTTCTTCTTCCTTGCATCCCTGTCTCCTCCCCTTTTAATAAATTATTATTATTATTATTGAGTATTGATATCATTTTAAACGAGAAATAAGATGGGTGTGGGTGTAGGTGTATATGCAAGTTATGTATGGGTTATATTATACTCACGTGACGTTAGTGAGTTTTTTTTTATAATTATTTTCTTTTCTTTAGACAATACACAAAACAAAGAAGATGAAAAAAAATGATTGGTTCATATTCATTGCTTTCTCTTTTTCTCTCTCTCTCTTTCTCTGTCTTGTTTCTATTTGTCTGTTTTAGGCAGGATTATTCAATTTTTATTATTCGGTTGAAAGTTTTGTTTTTTTGTTTGATAAAAGTATATAAAACAAAATAAATTAAACCAACACCCTTCCTCCCTCCCCCTTCCGAAGCAAATTAGTAAATGTATAGATCAAGAGTTTTTACTCAAGTGAGTAAAAGATTGATTACGTCTGGATCCGGTCCTGTGAAGAGTAGTAGTGCTTCAACAACACAAAATGCTAATAATTTTTTGAAAAAATATGTTTTAAAAGCTGTTTTATTTACTGCAGCAGGTTATAGTGTCGGAGCTGTTGTTTCTCAATATAATGATCAAATTGAAGACATTTTCGTTGATCGTGTTCCATTTGGTGAAAAATTTCTAATACTCTATGATAATGCAAAAGATGCTTTTCAACAAGGTAAAAATACTAGCAGTAACAACAAGAAAAACATTGCTGCGGAACAACATAAACAAGTCGATACTGCAATCACTAAAGCTACCAGTAATCTGACTAGTAACAGTAACGAAGCACCTGTAATCAACAGTAATAATGGTATTAACGATGACGTCAATGCCAAACAAATTCCTAAAAATAACGGTGTTCAAGCTCTACCTGCCACATCTCAATCTGTTAAATCTGTTAAAGAAGCTAAATCTCTACCAAAAGATTTTAATGTAGTTCCTGCAACAAATGATACTGTTAATATCAATACCATTGAAAAGAAACAAGGACAACAACATAAATTAATTTTACCAACTTCTTCACTAGAAATTTCTTCCTCTTCATCATCTGATATACCTGAAATAGACAATTTGGTTAATTTATTCAATAAAACTGTGGAAAATTTAAATACCGTAGGTTTTCAATCAAATGATAAATCTACAATTGACTCACTAATTAATAATTTTACGAAAATATATGATAATTTAAATGATTTTAGTAATGTTAAAAATCCATTTGAAAAAAAATTTAATGCTGAAATTAAAGAAATTGAAAAAAAATTTAGTTTACAAAATATTGAATTACAAAAAAAATTAACACTAGATTTTATTGAAAAATTAAATTTTTTCAAAGAAACTCTTACTGAAAAATCACAATCGTTATTAGACAGTTCTATCAAATCAAATGAACAAGTTTTAAAAATTAAACAAAATAATCAAATCACTTTATTATCAATTAAACAAGTGGAAGAGTTTAACAAAATCTTAAAAGAGAAATTGGATTTAGAAAGGAATGGTAGATTAGCTCATTTAAATGATTTGAACAATTCTGTTAATGATCTTTCTAAAGTTGTTAATAAATTAGACAAATATGTTTTGACAAGAGAAGCTTTCACTAAATTGTATAAATTAGTTGGTTCATTACAAAAAAAAATATTATTAGTAAATAATAATGAAATTCCATTAAAAGAACTACAAGAAAATGTTAAAAGTTTCAAAATTTTAGCTTCAATTATACCTTCAAGAACAATGTGTAATTGTAAAAAATGTGTTTCTAATGGAATTTGTGAATGTGGATGTTCAAGAAAATTGAAATTGATGGATATGGCTATTGATGAATTATCAACCATAGCTGAAAACAACAATTCCAGCGCAATTCTTTCAAATGAACAATTGTATAACAGATGGAATTTGATCTCTCCAGAATTACAAACCGCATCTTTGTTGCCTGAAAATGCAGGGATCATGGGTCAATTGAGTGCAAAGATATTCTCTAAATTGTTATTTACTAAATCAGGTATTGTCTCCGATGGTGTATCTATGGAAGACGTTATTTCTAGAGTAGGAACTCATTTGAGATTGAACAAATTGGATCAAGCAGTAGAAGAAGTTACCCAATTACAAGGTTGGTCTAGAATCGTATGTGATGACTGGTTACAAAGTGCAAGATTGAAATTAGAAGTACAAACTTTAGTGGACATTATTGATTCTGATATTAAAAGTTTGTAAGACATAGTCTCTTGATCTATAAAAAAAATAAGAAAATAAAATAAGATAAAATGTATGTAAATAATGAATATTCCTCTTTATTTGAATTAGCAAAAAAAAAAAAAAAAAAATTATCACATCTAACTTTTAACTATGTGGAGAAAAACTAAAAAAAAAAAAAAACTATAAAAAAAATAATAATAATAGTAATAATAAATATGTATATCGACCGAAAGTTCAATTACAATACACTATATTACACCAAAGTAGAGAAAACAAAAACCTAAGAACTAAAATGTCGAGTGCTCAATTGCAGGTGTACGCAGGTGACGAGATTCCGGCTGTGGTTATTGATCCCGGCTCATACAACACGAGAATTGGGATGTCTGGCTCAGACTACCCCGAGGTCATGACCCCATCTTTGTATGGCCAGAAAAAAGATGACTCTTCTTCAGAGAAAAGTAGCAATGAAAGAATATTCCAAGAGCAATCGCTATTCTATCCTCGTGAACTTCCCTACGACGTGTCGAGAACTGTGGAAAATGGTCTTGTGGTCGACTACGATGTGGCTGCAGACCAATGGACACATTTCATTGAAAATAACTTGAACATAAAATCGAACCGTGGAATGCCGTGCATGCTTACAGAAACGATCTGGAACGATGTGGAGCGCAGAAAGAAATCTCTTGAGATCGTTTTGGAAAAACTCGATTTCGAAGCAGTCTACATTGTCCCGCAGCCTACCACCGTTTCCTTTGCCATGGGCCGGCCCCACTGTCTTGTGGTGGACATCGGATACGATTGCTGTAGTGTTTCTCCCGTTTATGATGGGCTTGCGCTATCCAAAGCTTCAAAAAAGAATTTTTATGCCGGTAAATTATTGAATGCTCTTGTGGAGTCCAAAATCAAAGAGAAATCCAAACAGGACCGCATCATCCCCATCTTTCAAGTCCAATCAAAATTTCCAAATTTAATTTTGAAAAACGGAGGCACCAGCTCTTTGGGCAAGAACTTTCTTGATGCATACAATGAAAGATTTTTCTTACAAGAGTGCAAAGAAACCATATTACAAACATCTATATCCTCGAAAAGTGAGCCACTCTCAGTAACAGGGAGAACTATAGAATCGCCTTGGGGAGAACAATTTGAGTTCACTCACCAGGAGAGATTCGAAATGACAGAGCAGTTGTTCGCACCATCAAACGAGATAGTGCAAGAGTGGGAGAAAACCTCGCAGGGGAACATGGAGACCTTCCACAACGACTATGTTCCAGCAAAAAGAAATAACGTCAGTACCAACAACAACCCCAATGTCGGGACCCCGAAAGAGGGCACTCCCGCTGTGGCCACTGCCACTACTGCAACAACTGCCTCTGCAAGTGGCGACGACAGCGTGCAGCAACAGCCGGTTCCGGAACTGGCGGGCCTGGCAGACCTGGTGTACGGCACAGTGATGTCGTGCGACGTCGATATCAGACCTTTGCTTACAAACAATATCGTCATCACTGGTGGGACATCGTACATTCCGGGACTTGTTGACCGTTTACAAAACGAGTTGACCCGCATGATGCCCTCTTTGAAAATAAGAACTCTAACCAGCGGAACTCTAAAAGAAAGACAGTACCAGTCGTGGCTAGGTGGGTCTATTCTTTCCTCTCTAGGGACATTCCACCAGCTATATGTGGGCAAAGAAGAGTACCAAGAGGTTGGTCCAGACAGATTGCTAAAATCAAGATTTAGATAAGTGGTTTCCCTTTTTTTGTCCTAGTACGTATATGTATATATATGTTTGTGTGTGTGTATAATCAATTCAGCATTTGGCTACTTTTAGCTTAATCAACTCCCTTCCAGCCTCAGTGACTGCCCGTTTCCTGGTTTTGATAAAAGCGCTTAAATTTAGATATGTGCTTTTTTTCGAGATCACTTCTTCTGGATCGGTCATTGCGAAAAGCTCAGCCAATTTATCGATAGAACTCATTAAATGAATCTGATTGTTTTCAAACATCTTGGTAAAATTGTGCGAAGGATCAGAGTAGTAGATTAACACAAATGACCATTTCAAGACTTTACGGGCCTCGATCATCTCTTTCATGCAGTCGTCAAGAAACTGTCCCTCGATCCATGAAATCCCTACGTTTTTTTGCAACTTCATAATCCGCTTATCGATTTTCGCATATAAGCTCAAATCCAACATCGAAGACTGCTCACAGTCTGAAAACATTCTGTAAAAATGTCTGAATCTCTGGAAACTGTATTTGTAATCTTCTTTGACTTTCAACGATTTTGACTTCTTTGAACCTTCAGGAGCAACGTTATTTCTGAAAACAACACAGTTGAAATTCGATCCCTTGTGTGATTCCCAATTTTGATCACACACCCAACAAAACTGATAATCGCAATTTTGACAAATCATATGATTACAACCACCGTTTTTTTCAATATTCACAGAGCATTTAGGACATTCTTTTGTATTGGCTAAAACCCAATTCAAAGCTTTTGATTCTTTAGAAGTTTTTTTAACCCATTCTTGTGAAATAATACAATCACAAGGAGAATGATCTTCCTTATTACAGGAAAAGCAAAAAATATGCGAATTCGTGCAGTGCACTATCGGTGGAATGTATAAGAGTTTATAATTGTCTATTGGATCTAAAAGTACCACTACATCTTTGCAATTTGTAGATGGACAGGCTCTATAGACATTGGGATTTTTATTGATATGGAACCTTATTGAAAAGAGACAAAATTTTTCATGAAAAAATTCCTCGCCTACAATTTTCTTGAAATCTGCAAAAGGTATTATAGTTGAACAATGACCCATGCAATGCTGTATTTCAAAAGTAGAACTTGTTTTCAAATATTGCTTGTAACAGTTTAAACAGTAAGTGTGTCCGCACATTGCTAATCTGTAAACAGGGGTATTCACTTGGGTTTCGCAACAAATCGGGCATGTAAATTTTCCTGATTCTGTGTAAAAAAGACCTGTGTTTTGTTCAGATATACCTGCTTGGAGAAGTGCATCGTCGCTCTTTGAAAGAGTAGCTTTTGCGATTGTCGAAAGATCCCATTCGTATTTAACTAGAAGTTGGATTTTCCCACACTCTGGTAAATTTTGTGAAAAAGGTATAGTTTCTGTAAGGTCATTTATCTTTGAATCCATAATTTCCTTTTCGGTAGAAACGATATATTTACTCTGTGCAGATATTTTGTTGTATGATTGAATCTGATATTTTCGTTGCACATCCAAGTTCCTACTATTAATACTGCCACCACTGCTACTACTATTTTTCTTGGTATCATCACAGTATATCACATCAAGAGGAGCTGTTGCTGCTGTTGATACTGCAGAAGGCGATGATAAAGTATGAAATTTATCTTCGTGACTTTCTTCTTCTTCGTACTCTTCTTCGGAACCAGATTCAAACTCAATCTCTAACTCTTCATAATCGCTATCGTCAATGTAATTCATCAATCCACTTTGATTTTACTTTTTTTTTTGGTGTTCTCTGGAACATTTTAGGTTGTATTACTCAACCCAAGTTCTCCCTCATGCAATGTTTTTTTTCATTGTTTGACAAAGACGCTACTATAAGGAAGGGTGGTAGACATTGCGCATCACATGATCAAATGCTTAATTTTGTGTAGATTTGGCTTAATACCACAATACAAATACTTAATCATTTATGTATATAAAAAAAATAGCTAAAAACTTTAACCTTCGATCAGTATATTGGTCTGAGAACGTTCTGTTCATATTGACCTTTCACGTTCCCCGTATTTGCATACTGGCATATGAAAAAATTCTTGTAGTAGTCCCCACAATGGACATACCCACACCCTATTGCATGTGTATTCTTCCATACAAGTTGTGTGAATGGTTGCGTTCTCTTATTTGTTGTTTCTTCTAGGTTTTCAAAATCCACATGCTTCACACCAACATAGAACGCATCAATCGCCTGTTCTATTTCACAGTATCCCAGTGCAAGATTCTCTCCGATTTCCTTTTGTATATATCCAGACGAATGTTCTAATGACCCGTTGCACACAAATTCCTCGTTGGCGAATTTCTGAGCTCTAAAATGCAATTCGTCTGACCAAGTAAGCAATTGCACGTTGTGTCTCTTCCGTATTACGTTGTGTGCATGCAAGACTCTTGATTTAAAATCTTTGTCCACCTGTGTATTTATCTGGGGTAATTCAGTGGGTGTTTCCACAAAAGGTACCGTTTTGGTACTTGTTTGTGTTACAACTCTAGTTTGGTATTCCGTTTTCGTTGGTATTTCTTCTGCTAGAGAGGCATCTTTCTTTATTTGTAAGCAATTTACTAAACAACTGAAAAACTGCAGCAGCATATATAACAATTTTACCAAAGTCATTCTCTCGGGTTTGTCGTGGTTTGAGGGAGTTTTTTTATGGTCTTAATGTATACCCTCAAAATCAAATCTTTACCTACACAATAATGACCATATATATATATATACATCTACATCAACCTCCATGATAAACATGCTTTGCTTCTTGAGGATCAAAAAACTTGAAGATTATACAAAATGCAGTAGATAATTTAACTGCGTTCTATTTCCCTTTTTTATTTTTGAATTATTCTCAGGGAATTAATCTGTTTAGGGGATTCTGGAGATAGAGATTTTAAAAATTCTTATAAAAAGAAAAAAAAATTGCGGATCTCACGTACATCGAAAAACAAATAACGGTAATTGAAAAAATAAAAAAATTGAGTAATAAAATTAATAAAAAACAATGGTTTTTTAGTTCTTAGTCCTTATTAGAAATTGTGTTGTTTTTTTTTTTGTGTTTTGGTTTGGTAACACATTTTATATTTAGTAAAAGTAACTGGGGGTGATGAATTGTAAATGTTTTTCGAAAGAAAGAAAAAAAGGGGTAAACAGGAGGGGTATGCTCTATGTTATATATATCTCATTATTTATAAAATGTTTTTCTGCACTTTTGATATAATTAATTGAGTTAACCAAAATAAATAAAAAAAAAGGCACGTTCTACATCTATGATAATAATATAAACATATTATATAATACAAATAAGAGAAAAGAGTTTAAAATCGGGGACAGCCGAACCACACTATCAAATAGTCAAAGGAAATATATACAAATGGTCATGCTTACATTAACTCTTCATACTTGGTTTTTTTTAATTGATAATGATAAAGAACTCTACCAGAAAAGTCTTAGCTGTGGGAAAAAAAAAATACATTCTAATACTTGGATCTTGTGCTTTTATTTTAGTTAAGGTGTATTTCTGAACAAAAGTGTCAATCATAATATTTACAATCTTGCAGCAACATACCTCATAATACTGAAAATAACAATCAAGCCAGTATAACATTTTTCTTTTTATTTAAGTAGTGAAGCAGATTTTCAAAACCGTACGGCGATATATTAGTATGAGAATGTATTGCTTATCAGTTATCATTATATATAAGCGATCATCTGCGGAAGTAGAATCCCGAATTCCGTACTATATGATATTTATTTAATTTGGCAGCCACGGAATCAAGGGGCCGAAGAGAAAGAGATACAAAACAACATCTTACCGAAAAGTTCCGCACAGAGTTCATTCTCTTCGTATCACAAATGGTACCCGCTTATCAATTCAACAAACAAATTATATCAACACCCTTCCTAACAAATTAATACACATAATAACGAAAAATATTATTCAAGGGTTTTTGCTGTGGTAAACATTTAATTTTTGATGAGACGCTCAATGATCTGGACTAATTCTGGGTGATTAATCTATTAAGATTATACACTTTATACTGAATTTTATTCAGACCCACCAACTGAATCAAAGTGACTCAAAAGAGATAAGAAAGTAAGATAAGATGACTGTGGGCTTAAATATATGACAAGAAATAATATAATTTTTTTTTTCCTCTGGGCAAAGCTCTTTGTTTCTATGAGATCTTGAATTGTAGTTTGACATTCCTAAATAAATTGTGGAATATATTTGAAACTGAATTTTAAATTGAAAAAAACAATGAGAAGAAGGACGTTCACGATAATAATTTAATCTGTTAGTTTAATGGGGGTGAAGGTTCGTAACTGATTGACGATTTAATCAGAAATTAAAATATAAAGCGATAAAAGATTGTGATTGTGAAAAGATAAAAGATGCTAAAGATTGAAAAAACTCACATCATATTGACTATTGGTGTTTTCCAACTCATGTTTTCTATCAATTGGTATATATATGTAGCTGAATTTAAAATAGAACATGGAATCTCCAAACAATTAACATAAATCTAACAACAAACCCAAAAACCAATTGATATCTTTTAAGCAAGATACACAAATAAAATACATTATGTCTATTGAAAAAAATATTAGTACAGTGGGTGTTGAAAAACAATCTTCTTCACCTGCTGATATAGATTCTGATTTTGATGTTGTTTCAGGATCATCTGCCTCTACCACTGAAGGAAACAGCTGGACACATTTCAAAGATTCATTCAAGAGAGTTCAACTGGATGACTTAGATCCAAATTTAACCGCTGCTGAAAAAGCTGCCATTGCTACTGCAAGAGCTCCTTTGAAAAGACATTTGAAAGGAAGACACTTGCAGATGATTGCTATTGGTGGTGCCATTGGTACTGGTTTATTTGTTGGTTCTGGTTCTTCGTTGAGAACTGCTGGTCCTGCTGGGTTGTTGATTGGTTATGGTATTTCATCTACTTTCATTTTTGCCATGGTTTGTGCTGTCGGTGAATTGGCTGTTGAATTTCCAATTTCTGGTGGTTTTACTACTTATGCGATTAGATTTGTTGATGAATCTTTTGGTTTTGCTGCAAACATAAATTATATGTTGTTATGGCTTTGTGTTTTACCTTTAGAGATTGTTGCTGCTTCGATTACTGTTAATTATTGGGATACTCCGAAAAAATATAGAGATGCATTTGTTGCATTGTTTTATATAGTCATTGTTGGTATCAACTTGTTTGGTGTTAAAGGTTATGGTGAAGCTGAATTTGTATTTTCAATGGTGAAAGTTATCACAATTATTGGTTTTATCATTTGTGGGATCTGTTTAGTTTGTGGTGCTAAAGGTCATTACTTGGGTGGTACTTATTGGCAAGCTCCTTACGGTGCCTTTGTTGGGTCAACTCCAGGTGCAAGATTCAAAGGTACGATGTCGGTTTTCGTTTCTGCTGCATTTGCATTTGCTGGTTCTGAAATGGTTGGTTTAGCCGCTGCCGAAACTGCTGATCCAAGAAAAACTATTCCAAAAGCTGCCAAACAAGTCTTTTGGAGAATTACAATTTTTTACATGGTTTCTTTAACTTTAATTGGTTTACTAGTTTCTCACAAAGATAAAAGACTTGTTGGTACATCACATGTCGATGCTGCTGCTTCTCCATTTGTGATTGCTCTTGTTTCCCATGGTATCAAAGGTCTACCATCCGTCATCAACGTTGTTATCTGTATTGCCGTTATATCTGTTGGTAACTCTGCTGTCTATGCTTGTTCAAGAACTTTATCTGCATTATCTGAACAAGGTTTCTTACCAGAAAGACTAAATTTTGGTTATATCGATAGAGCAGGTAGACCACTAGTTTGTATATTGTTTACTTCCTGTTTTGGTTTGTTGGCCTTTGTTGCTGCATCTGGCAAAGAAGGTGACGTTTTCAATTGGTTATTAGCTCTATCTGGGCTATCGTCATTGTTTACTTGGGCTGGTATTTGTTTATGTCATATTAGATTCAGAAGAGCTTTGACTGCACAAGGTAGATCTACCGAAGAGTTGAGTTTCAAATCACCAACAGGTGTTTTGGGTTCATATTATGGACTTGTTATTATTGTTTTGGTTCTTATTGCTGAATTTTGGGTTGCCGCCTGGCCAACAGGTTACAAAGAAATGACTGGCGGTGAAATTGCCAACAATTTCTTCCAAACATATTTAAGTTTCCCAATTATCCTGGCTATGTACTTGGGTAGAAAGATTTGGACTAAAAACTGGCAATTGATGATTCCAGCCGATGAAATTGATATCGACACCGGTAGACGTTTTACTGATGTTGAATCCATGAAACAAGAGCTTGCTGAAGAAAAAGCTTACATTGCCTCTAGACCTTTTTATTACAGAATTTATGCATTCTGGTGTTGAATACGTCATTTTGTCCAGCAAAATGTTAATAGATATACTTGCTACTGGTGAGCAATGTTAGAATTTATCAAAAAATATAAATGAAACACAAACACATAAAATAAATATTCCGTAAAATGTACCTTACCTTTACATATGTTTTCTTATATAAATATAACATGAAAGGGCTGGGGTCATTACTATAATATTTTTTTTGCACAAAGAGTGCAAAAATTTGATTTATTTATTTTTTTGTTACTTGAGGTTATTTATTTTTTAAAACTAATCAAAAGGTGCAACTCGCTTACAGTTAGTTTAATGATTTAAATAGTTGGCTTGCTGATGTAATCTCCAGTCAGTACATTGGTCTGAGAACGTTTTGTTCATATTGACCTTTCACGTTCCCCGTATTTGCATACTGGCATATGAAAAAATTCTTGTAGTAGTCCCCACAATGGACATACCCACACCCTATTTCATGCGTATTCTTCCATACAAGTTGTGTGAATGGTTGCGTTCTCTTATTTGTTGTTTCTTCTAGGTTTTCAAAATCCACATGCTTCACACCAACATAGAACGCATCAATCGCTTGTTCTATTTCACAATATCCCAGTGCAAGATTCTCTCCGATTTCCTTTTGTATATATCCAGACGAATGTTCTAATAACCCGTTGCACACAAATTCCTCGTTGGCGAATTTCTGAGCTCTAAAATGCAATTCGTCTGACCAAGTAAGCAATTGCACGTTGTGTCTCTTCCGTATTACGTTGTGTGCATGCAAGACTCT